>VFFE01007186.1:437692-543909 GCA_008921705.1 Burhinus oedicnemus
TCATGTTTCCTGACAAAAGATTTCAACCCAAATTTCTGAGGCTGTCCCAGGGAAGTGGCATCTGAGCCAAGAGCTGATGATTCCACAGAAAATAAAGACCTTTGGGAGACTGCACTTGAGATGTACTTGAGAACTGGCAAACACGCCCTCAACACAGTGATGAGGCATCCTGTTCCATAGAGTGTTGTTTTCCCGTGAACCTTTGCAGAAGTTAAATATCCTTTTAAAGACAGGATATAGTAGTACTTCGGTCTGACATGAAAGTACCTATAATCAACATTATATGTAAGAATGATATAGGTACTGCCTGTAGTCATATTGCATTCACCAGACTGAAATATTGAGCGAGGTATCCAGGACCACTGTTTTCATAAATCCAGCGTCCCTCAACCACTTTGTAAGCACCTCTCAGAGAAAGTTGTTCCTGAAAAAGACCAATTAATCCACAAAAGTACTCCAGTTCATTTCCAGTACAGCTTCTGTTACGAAACATACAGCCAATCTAATATTTTTCCATAGTTTTCTGAGTAAAGCCAGATGTATTCTAAGCTATGGGGGGCGGGGGGGAGGTATGTGTTGCAGCTTACCCTGCTCAGTGCTAAATTGACATAGCTTCAGGGGAATATACCAAGCTTGCAGGATGTTGTAGATAAAATAGAGGATGCTTTCAATAAAGAAAACATAGAACATGAATATACTGGGATCCTAGCTGCATTTTGAAAACCATTTAAATGCAAAGGTGACCAATCTTCCTGATCCAGGTGTCATATATGAAAACCCTGCGTGAAGATACGTACCTCAGCTGAGGAGGCTGTGAAGTGTGGGAATATTTGATTAGTGGGAGATAAAGAGCCAAATATTCGAAGTACCCAAAAGTCTCTGTGCCAGCTCAGCTCTGTTGTTGACTGTGTGTCACCACCTCACCAGAGGGACAACCCAAGGGAGCTATAAGCAACTACTTGTGAGCTGCTTAAAAACTCAACAGCTGATGGCTCCTGCCGTAAGGAATCTGACATCCACTGATGTGATGGAGAATGAGATGATTTGAAAAAAAAAAACCAAGTCCCTAAAGGCTTGTTTGCATCTCCATGTCCTTAAATGCTCTTAAAAATGTGGTGCTTAGCTAGCTTTTTTCCATGAGGGTTTCAGTTAAATAGCTCATTGTTTAAGTAAGCTTTTTTAGGTGACATCTCTGATATATTAGTAAATTTCAGAAGAAAGTGAAGCCTCTGCTGTTATGACTTTTGGTGGGGGATAAACTCATATTACTTATTAGTGTCTAACAGAAACTCTCTTTGAACTTTATTAGTGATCATGCTGTAGTGGTGGGTGAGTCTCTGAGAGAGAAGAAAGTGCTTGTTACACCCTTGGAGAGATGACTGTGCCAAGATTAAAGACAATTCCAACTTTTTAATAAAAACAATAGAAAGACAATAGCCTCAAAAAAATGTGCTGCATAATTTTATGTGTGAATGAATCTATTATACAAAGGCAACTACGTAGCCCTTTTACCAATATGTTTGATTTTTTTCCTCTTTAGTAATACGCATATTATTTAAAGACATAAGCTCCCAGAAGAGATTTAATGCAGCATCACCCTCCAACAGGCCCTGCAGCAACAAGAAAGACAGAGGCCATCACTGACAGCTGTAATCTGTGCTGCTGTCAGTCTGCTTCTTTAATACAAAGCATTAGTAAAACTATCTGGAGGGTGGCAGGCACAGAATGGTATTCCAAGAAACATCTGTGCTGCCACTGTCATGTCTGCCTGTTTCCACCAACCCCTTCTCCAAGTCCCGTTCACTGTACCTTCCCTGAACCAACTTGTATTTTCTCCCTTTGGGCTGCAAGGGACCATGAGAAGAAGGAAGGCTGTTCTGTGCTGTGAAGTCTTCTCTGCCATGGCCTTTGCAATTACACCTCTTCAACCTGTTTTGGGGGTCTGGAAAATCCCTGAATCCTGCTAAGTCCCATTCACTCTTCTCCATATTCACTAGATCTTTTTCCTAGATTTTGAAAGCAGCCAAAGTGTTTTAAAGACAGCAATTTAAGAAAAGTGAATACTTTGCCTGCAAGATTTCCTCTTCTAACTTCTCTCTTGCATAGGTTTTAAGGACATTTGAGGTTTTCCTGTGAGTCACGAATCTAAACCACTCATTAAAAGGTTTCTGGCTAAAATATCCTTTAAAACACACTAGTGCCTCAATAATAAAGGCTTCAAACAGTGCAGAATCTACCACATGCTTTGGTAAATTGTTCCAGTGATAAATTATTCCCTCAGTTAAAATATTACGCTCATTACCACTGCATTTTTCCATTATTCTTTTGACTATTGCAGGTTAGTATTAACTGAATTGTGAGTTTTTACACATTTTATTCTTTGATCTGTTTTATTGTTCATGGTTAATATTTAATTTTGCAAGGGCTCTGAAAGCCTGGGATTAACACTCTTATTTTCATCTTGCCAAAAACTGAAATGAAATAATTAAACTATGTCTTTACATCTCTAGATGAGTCAGCTATTATAGAAAATGTATTTTTGGTGAAGATTCGGGGGTGAAAATGTGGCAGATGAGAAACATAAAACAAATGTGAAAATAATTAAGTATAAAATAAAGTATAATGGCAGATAAGAAAACCACGTGTTTCAGTGGGAACATTTGTTGACTGGTTAAAGGAAGAATACAGGAGGCAAGTAATGACCAAAAAAGGTCTCAAATAAAGGAGAAGATAAGAAGGAGCAGCAAAGCAAGGAAAAAAACTTCATTAATGAAGGCCTAAATGAAGATCTATTGCTGCTAAACTAAGCAGCAGCTGCTTTTGTATTCTATTTCATGCACCTTTCTATTTACATTGTACAAATTAAAGGAAAAAGGGTTGGAGTTTTGGAAACTTCTTGTTGAGAAGATAATAATTACTGGCATGTAGGGGTCATATAAATTATTGTCAGTGACATTCTGCTTCATACTTTTAATATAGATTAGCCTGAACTTTCTACTCTTTCCTGTTGTATCTAGTTTCTCATCCATTCTCCTGAAATAGTGTGATGTTCACAGAGGCAGCGTATCTTAAGAGGCAAAGTATATTTATGTACAGAATGCAGGAACTGATGGGTGAAAATACTTATGCAAACTTCATTAAAAACTTCTGCTCATTTACCAATACTGTTATTCCCATGATACAGGAGGAACAAAGGGACTAAAGTACAGAGAACAAAATTTTCCAAGGCTAGCCAGGAACAGAAAGAAGAGCTGGATTCTTACTGCAGCAGGTTTTGTTTCATAGGATTCTTCATCAACAGTATTGGTTAGGACTTTAAATTGTACATCTCAAGAGCAAAGAGATGCTTACATATTTTTAGCTTGGCTATTTATTGGTTATTTTTGATGGTTAATTACAATTGTAATTACCAAGCCACATTTGTACTGTTACCCACTTGATGTTTGTCTCTTGTTCTTTGGAGAGATAAGACAAGATACTCAGCTACTCAGCTTGCACGGGTAACAGGAAGGAAGAATTGCATTTTTCATTGTATTAAAATGAAAGGAAGAAAATATATTCCTGTATAGACAATTTTAAATACTCTGATTTCTTGAAGAAGGGAACCTATTTTACAGAAGGATTTTTTCAAATTATGTGAATTTGTTTTGCTTTTAAATAAAACGTGCTTCTGCCAGTTTCTTGTTGTCATATATAACATAGACATTGTAGGAAGGACACATGAATCATGCCCTTCTATAAAGTAGGTATGAAAATGTCTGAGACAAAAGTGTTCAGGAAGCCTGCAGTCTTCTTTTTTTAGGTAGAATAATTGAGTAGAAAAATGAAGAGGCTAATATTGTGCTGGTCTTCTATTTCTTCCTAATTCACTGAGATGTAAGCGCAGGCAGCTAACTGCTGCGTGTTACCCTTGGCCAGGCTGTCTCCTCTGAAGTTTTCTGTTTATTACCGGGGCACTCTCATCACTTTAAATGAGATCCTTCCTTCAGAAGCAGCTTCCAGCTCCACCCGGGCCCTGTGTGCCAACATTATACTTAATTCATCCTAGGATTAGGAGATGATACTCAACAAGAAATGTATGCAGCTTCTGGACAGGGTCCGAGCAAAATTGTTGTGAGGCTTTGATGTGGACTTCGTCCTTTATTTGGTTAGGCTGAGATGTATGAATGGAAAATGATCTGCTTTAGCTCGTGGCAGTATTTGACATTTCACAGCAAGCATCTGAATGACATGAAATTAACAGAACAGAAATTTTTTAAGTTCAAGAAGCTGAACAGAATGTTTAGAGCAAACTTGCCTGCCTTCTCTTTTTCCCCCAGTCCCTGCAAATATTATTTCAATTGCCTGGTTATGATCCAAAACAGAGAATTGTAAATTCGTTAAATAATTGGGTTTGTTGCCAGTTAAATGAAAGTAAGATCTACTTGGCTTTAGCGATGTTTCCTGGTTTTTGTTATGTTTTTCCATGGCAATATTTTTGCGTCCTAGGACTCAGGCTCTGTTGTGTTCTGAGTTCCAGAACCACATCTGTGTCATCCAGAACAAACATGTTGCAATTCCTCTGCTTAGGAAATGTACTTAAGAGGATAATTCTGTTATTCTTGTAATCAAGGGCCAAATGACAGTTAACCAATAGAAATAATCTGAGATGTGAAATTAGTCAGAAATTATTTGTCCAATTATGTTGACTAGTTTAAATCAGCACATTTCTTTAGAATGTTTTTGGTCTGCTGAAGAAAACCAGTAGAAAACAGGTGAGCCTTCCAAAGTTTTCCTTGATGGACTCAACTCTGAGAACCTGAAAGTGGGCCTGTTGGATTTCTTGGTAGTTCATGGGGAACAACAGCAATGGGTTTTGGAAAAGTTCAAATGAAGGGAGTATCTGCGTTGCATTTTGAGGCTGATTTCAATGTCCCTAGGCTAATATTAAGCTTTGGTAAGCACAAAGGGGTCCTCAGATGTTCCGAGTTCAGCAAACATTCGTTACAGAACCAAATAGGTAGGTAGGGTCCTAGGCAGTCTTACATGGCTCGTGAAGAAGCCATACTACAGTTTCACTGCTTTCAACAGATCTGATAGCTGGATAAAGCTAATTCAAGTATCTCACACATGCTGTGATTGCATTTCATAATTACAGCATACACAAACCTAAGTGATGCTTTAGTTTCATCCTACCTGGCTTGGTTGTGGGAGCAGTAGGTATTCAAGTGTTGATGGCTTTTGATAGTGGCACAGTAGTGCTGCAGCGAGATAGATTGTAGCAGTGGATAACCCTGGCAATTTGCTGATTGATTACACGGGCTAACTCCAATGTAATCTGAATACTGGATAACCCTAGGCAGCATGCTAATTCTAGTCAATCATGCTGTGGCTGCCTTACTATCCATGACTATTTGTTCTTTCTGTGTGATGACAGTAACTACCCACTGCAGCTGGCGTATGAGGCGAGTTCTCCATTTCTACTCCACAAGATGAGGCTTTACAATGTGAATGAGCCAATCTAATAACTCCTTGCACCAAAGGCAGCACTCCTCCTTTGCTCACTTACAGGCATAGTTTTCTTTCCTCCTTTGAGCCACCTACTCTACTAGTCACCCATTCCTGTTTGAATTTTGTTAGCCTTCGGTTGGCTAAGCAAGTTGAACTGTCTCATTTTGAGGTCAGATGAGTGCCAAAGTCGGCAGCGAGGAGGAGGTGGGAGTAGGCATCTAGGATGAGAGGACATGGGAGAAAGGGACAGCCAATTTTACTGGAAGCAAGCCATTGGATTTGTTCAGCTTTTTCACAAATTCTCACCCTGAGAGATGTAAATGTAAAGCTGGAAGTCCCAGTTTACGCTGCCAGTGAAGGACTTCGTGCTGAAGCAGCTGACAAGCGGGCCCGCATTATCTCTGCTGACTCTGCTGTTGACCTCTGTCAGAAGGGCAGAGTCGCCAGCTGGGGGCTGTCGCAAGATTTGTCATCGCTTGCCAGTCAGTGTCCTCGCTCTGTGTTGCTTCCTGCTGAGTCAGGGACTAACTATGGTGCATTCGTTTGGCCTTATTGTTGCACTGAAGCAAAGCTATTTGGCAGAAATCTACAGGATCCCGAAGTTCCTTCTGTATGAGGAAAAGTTTAACAAAATGGCTGTTGTTATTATCACCTTGTTTACTTTTTGGAAAGCAAGACCAAGGTATTACTTGTTTTCTATTCCAGGAAAAAAGAGTCACAGAGAAGGAGGGAAAATTATGATTCCTTTTTTTTTTACTCACCCTCTGTGTGAAATGGAACTAGAAATTTAGTTCTAGTTCACTGATGTGAAATTTTCCAACTAAAATTCATTCTGCAGTCTATACAGCACCGGAGAGTTTCAAGAGCAAAATAGTATGATAGCATATGAAACTTGAAGTCTTAATGATTCAAGCAAGGTTTGATCTCACACAGAGTAACTTGACTATATTAACTCCTATTAGTGGCTGCTGTGACAGGAGTTGTAACTTGGAGGATGAAAATCCATGAGTATTTTATTAGCATGGTGTGCCACAGTCATTTTAGCTCATCGTATAAAAGTAGCTTAGAGAGATGAAAGTGCCTAGATATTTTTGCAAAAATATTACCTGGATCTCATATGCTTTTCTGTCCCAGGAGGACTCCCCCTGCCAGTGAACTCAATAGTTCCACTGGGAGAAAAAAAATTTATCAAGTCCAAATAAGTTCATTGGCTGTGATGATTTGAATAATTCCCTATACACAATTTACAGATTCTGTTTCATGAGGTAGAGCTATTACAAAATTCCTCTGTTGTTTTTTTTGTGGTCGTTTTTTTGTTTTGTTTTTTTTTAAAATTCTTCCATATTAAAGTGCATGCAGTATTGCTGGCAAGGACCACACTGTGTCCCTCCAGACCAGAGATGGTAGTTAAAAGCAAGTTGGGATGATGGGTTAGCAGAAGCCCAGGAGAGTCAGTGTTCTCTCCTCTGTCTGTAGGGAAAAGTTTATTTTGAAACAATGGAAAGTTACCCAAAGCACAACAGAGAAGTCTGTGATCCACTGGGTGTTGTATGCTGATGGAAGCCTCATCAAAAAAAGGCAGGTAGGGAGGAAAAACAAATAAGATTCAGAACATGGGCAGCTTAGGCCAAGGTCAGAAATAGCCTGACCTAACTAAACAGCCAAAGTCAGAAAACAATTAGATGTGGTAGAAAGGTTCCACAAATCAGGAAAGCAAGCAAAAATTTCAAAAGGCATCTAAACAACTTGGCATGGCTCCTGCTGCTGGCTAGCAACTGCTCAGAAGGGTAGGAAATTGAGACAGAAAGATGAATACAGAAATTATTCTATTCATATTTCTTATCCCATTAAGTGTTTCTTATCTTACTAAGCAATGAGTAATGCTGATGGGAAACCTTTTACTGATTTGCATGTTTGATTATACATATTTTGCACATGTACTTTAGAATGCTCCTTTGGAGCTCCTTTGGGGTTTTGGGAGTTGTTGGGGTTTTTTTTTGCTATGGATATGTTTATGCCTTTGAGAGGTTAGGCAGCAATCCTCGTAAGGGGCTCCCTGCACACACTGAAATAACTTTGCATCCTGCCGTTAACCAGGGGAGGGACCTACACTGTTCTAGTAAACTAGAGGCTAGCAACACATTAAACTGAGACTCCATATAGTGCTATGGAAACAGCCAGATCCCAATTACATCTATGGATCTGCTTCTGCTGTTGGAAAAATTTGACTTTAGTTTCATAAGAGATGGCACAAAGGAGACAGGCAGTGGTTCTCACAACAACTGCCTTGTCTTTTGCTCTTAGTTTCCCTTACCAAAAAGGCAGCAATGCAACTACTGACAAAAAATTAAAAATATTTAATTGTCTCAAATTAAAAAAAAATCTTACTTAGTCAATAAATTTATAACTATTTTTAACCACGCGAGTGATTTCCTTAGTTTAGTTAGTACTAAGGCACTAGTATTAAAGTTTTAATATTTCAGTACAAATTGAAGTATTGTGTACCACCTAATGTTATTCTAACATTAAGTGTAAAAATAGTCCCATTGAAGAAAATTAGGTCTGTATGAAGTCCACATACTGCTGTTTTCAAGCTTTTCTTTCTGTCACTGTATAGCAAGAACACAATCTCACCTTTTCTTTGTTTCTTAGTACTTGTGTAAAACAATGTTGGGAATATCAGGATTCAAGAAAGGATGAACCTAAGTAAACAAAATAAAGTTGCAGAGTTGTTATGTTTTGCCCTTACAGTCTAATGAAAATCTCTTACATTGCAACTTAAGCCTATTATTTCCTGTTCTATTCCAAAATAACGCTAACTTTTTCCTTATACATCCATTTATGTTGCCTTATATGCACGCATACTTTATTTATTCTGGGTTAAAAGAATAATGACTTCCTTTTACCAGCAGAAAAATTAAGGGAAAATATAATTTTTTATACTGTTTAAAGGGCACTGTGTCTCTGAAAAGGTTCTAAGTGGTGCAACATAAAAGCAAAATAATTTAATTCAGAAAGTTTTTTGAAGAAAAGTTATGATAACTGCATGGGGTAAAGGCACTGCAACCTCCAGTTTTATGAAAGGAAATAAGTTTGTCCTTATGAAGAGACTTGAATATCCCTAATTCTTCTGATGTTGTTGTCCAGCTGTACACCAGAATATTTCTTGAGATACTGCTCACTGCAGCCCTCAGCTTTTTAAAACCACCTCAACAATAGAAAAAGAGAAAAAAATGCTCCATGAAGAGTATTTTTAACTTATATTTCCCTTGCAAACTTTCTAGAGACATTATCATTCACCCTTTAGTCTTGTCACTGGTGTGATTACCATGAATGACAGCACTAACATTTGTATTCCAGACAGACAGACCAAATACCCTCCAGCAGTGAAAAAGGCCTTTTTTTTCATAACTCTGGTGTTGTGAAAGATGCAATCTGCCAGAGCAGGTGAAAGAAAAGTGGTAGATGGTAACGGGAGAAGGAAGGAGAAGAGTGTCAGCCATGGGTTTTTTGCCCATGTTGTTCCTTTTCTGTTGATTTTGTACCTGAACAATTTTAACTTATTTCTCCTTAATGTCTGTATGTTTTTTAAGCACTGTTAAGAATAATTTTCTCTGTGGCTGCTGGTGACTTTTCATGGCCTTTGAGGTCAGAAGAGTTGAGGACCATGGACATTTCTGCTTACAGGTCCTTTTATGTCCTGGCTTACCTTAACTAGGATCCTATTAGTCAAAAGTCAGTCAGTCTTCTCAGGGAGAACAGACTTCTTTGAAAGTCCTGCATGGACAGGTATCTTAGGGTCAGGCACAAATGTTGGGCATAAAACTAGTATTTATATGTTTCCCTTACCCTGAGCAAAAGTTTTGTGGTTTTATTATTTGTCAGTGTTTTTCAGCATACTCTCGCTCAAAGATTAGTGGGGGGTCTTGGTTGTAAATACAATTCTATAAAGGGAGTCATGCAAGTAAAGTCAATGCACCTGTAGGTTCTGAAAAAGAAAGAAGTCTTTTGGTATAGGTACAGCAGTTTATAGCTTAATATTTGGGTTTGGAGTGCAGGGGTGGGTGTGCAAGCTTAGATGCGGTTTTATACATCATAGTAGATGTGGTGGAGAGAGGTTTGTGGAATAGTTTGTTCAGTGGTGGCTCTAGTGTTTTTCAGCTGGTGGGGATATTAAGAAATTTTTAGTAGATTTGTTTGCATTTTGTGTGTGTGTCTGCACACTTCTATGCATGCATATGTAACAAGAAAAAAATAAGGGTACAGTATCAGTGAAAACAGGAATGGTATAGATTTATTGTTTTTAAGACAATACTAACAAGAGAAAAATATTTAGCTGTTTTACACTGGAAATGAGAAAAAATGCTGATGACTTTGTGATGGACCTTGTAACTTTGTCCTGTCCCTCTGCTCCTGCTCAGCTTCAGCTGCTACCTACTTATCTCTGCAAGCTTGAGTGATCAGTGAAATCACCACTGAGGGTTACTGCAGTGGGACATTTTTGTGTACTTTGAAAACACAAGCTTGCAGGCGGAGGGGCTGACCAAGAGCTACTTCCAAGAACTGTGTTTTTCAGTTCACTTTTGCACCAGTTTGGATGTGACAACACATGGGAGATGAATGAAAATAAGCATGGTCATTAACCTTCAATAGCAATTTCGTGAAAAGGGGGCATATAGGACAAAATTACAATGTCCTTTGCAAGATAATGTCCATTTTTTCTTTTTTGACCTTATAACAATGAAATATTTTGGCCTTATTAATATTACTTTGGAAATGAATAATCTACAGAGTTCTTATTTTGAATGATTTGTTCTCTTAGACCTCCACAGCACCATGCTGCTATTGGATGTCACTGTTTAGACATAAACTCAAAGAAAAGTTTTATCAAGGTCTATAAAACTCTGTCAAGGCTGAACCCCACTATCTTCAGGTAAGTACTGTGTTCAGCTTTGGGCCCCTCACTACAGGAGGGACATTGAGGTACTGGAGCGTGTCCAGAGAAGGGCAACGAAGCTGGTGAGGGGTCTAGAGAACGAGTCTTATAAGAAACGGTGGAGGGAACTGGGGTTGTTTAGCCTGGAGAAAAGGAGGCTGAGGGAAGACCTTATCACTCTACAAATACCTGAAAAGAGTTTGTAGCGAGTTGGAAGTCAATCTCTTCTCCAAAGTAACAGGAGATCAGACAAGAAGAAATGGCCCCAGGTTGTGCCAGGGGAGGTTTAGATTGGATATTAGGAAAAATTTCTTCACTGAAAGGGTTGTCAAGCATTGGAACAGGGAAGTGGTGGAATCGCCATCCCTGGAGGTATTTAAAAGACGTGTAGATGTAGTGCTGAGGGACATGGTTTAGTGGTAACTTGGCAGTGTTAGGTTAACAGTTGGACTTGGTAATCTTAAAGGTCTCTTCCAACCAAAACGATTCCATGATTCTAAGAGTCCTGCCTGATCATATGCAGCTGCAATATCTGCTCCTTTCTGACTTACAGGCTTCATTAGAAAGGACTTAACCATCCCAGTTCTGAAGGATTCAATAGGATGCATGACTGAAGACAATAACCTGAAAGCTGAGAATAGTTTTAGGGGTAGCAAAATTATTTTTAAACTCAGGCTTTGAGCAATTATTATTGCCCAAGAACATTTGGAAAAATGCAAAACTCTTATGACCTTTTGATATGTGAGTAGCTTTGTTTTACAACTTTCCTAAATCAAAACAAAGAAAAGAAAGAACGTGAGACTTTTTGTCTTTGATCTTAATGAAATAAAACTCCGTTTTGTTCATCAAAACTACACAGGTCTGCTCTCTATACCTGGTCTATTCCACTACTTTGTAATCTCGTTCTGTTCTCAGCTACAGAGAGACGGCTACTGAAGCATGTTGACACCATCTGTGCTTTCAGAAAAGAAACTCTTCGATAATAAAAGTCATTTTTATTTTGGAGACAATCGATGTACCATTTTCCATTCCACAGATAACCTTATGTTAGACTTCCCCTCACAGACACCTCAGAAATACCTGGAAAAGAGGCTCCCCACTTCAAACTCATCATGGTTAAGAGTTTTGTTTACCAGTTTTAGAACCGCCACTGACTTGATATATGTAATTGTTATAGTTCTGGTTTGTAATTTATTTTGTATTTAACAACTTTGGAAAAAATTGGATGAGTAGAGCCTCAAGACACAGCACCCCGCTATTTCGTCTTTGCAATAAAGTAATGTTGTAGCTCTACAGAATTATTAGTCTATGAATTACAGTACTCTGAGCGCAGCAATATGATAGAAGCAGTAAGTAAGAAATTATCATTTTGTGTGGATTCTGTTGCAGAACAGGGGCTTAAGAAAGCTTGCTTAACTTCAGATATCTTGGATATAGCCACATTAAATTATCTATATGTGTAATCTAGGAAAGATTACAGTGCTTTAGTAAATCTGTCTGTAGTAGTTTGAAAGATTAAACAGATTAAACAGAATTAAAAAAAAACAACACTAGAAGTTTTCCATCACCTTCTAGCAAAGGTTAGTAAAGAATTGAACTTAAAACTTCATTAGTTTTTCCCAGTATTAGCTAAATTTGCTGGAAAAATCAATTGCAAAGAATTTGATCTTATCAGCTAGTTGCTCAGCTTTGTCACTCTGATTTCTTTTAGAGTTTCTAGCAAAAGTTTCATGTTTGATAAACTGCACTTCACAATACCGTTGCTCAACAGAGTAAATAGTTGCAATACAGTGATTATATTAAGCATCATCTTTCTTCCTAAATTATCAAAGTGCTTGTTTGTACTTAGGCTTTTCTCTCTTCATAAACAGTATAACTTTTTATTTGTTTTTTATGGAATCAGAATACTCATTGAAATGAAAATCGCAGTTGCAACCTCATTCAATGTAAAGGCAGAGTGATGAACAGATGGCACAAAAGAGCAAGCTCTTGGTAGAAGCCTCTTTGTGTATTTGGGAGAATTATGTCAACATAAATCTTCATTTTTTTTCTTTTGTTTAAGCATTATATTTTGTTCCTTGTCATAGGATTTGAATTCAGAACAATCTCTTATTTAGTTTGAAAGATGCAGTTCACCAGTTTGTATACAAATACCCAGAAATTATTCAGAAAGCAAATGCATTCTCAAATGGTAGTGTTACTATAGTTACTGATAATCTCTATACTTAAGTGAAAATACAAAGAATCATTCAGACAGTAAAAAGAATTCCCCTTGGGTATTTATGATTATCCCATAGATTGTTAGATAATTTTGAGTGGATGATGAAGTTCTAATAGATTTCAAAAACATCAAAAGTATCAATACTTATTTTATGTTTGTTAATTGAATTAAGGTCTTATTTTCAGATTTCTGATGATCTCCTGATTATCCAGGCATTTTTGGCCTTTACAAGACTTCATTTGCAACAATTCTCAAATATAAACTTCCTTTTCAGTATAGTACAGGTGAACAGAAAATTAAAGGTGCTCAGCTCTATTTTTCTAAAACTCTGAAGATTCTATGCTCTAAAATAAGAATAGATAACCTCTGTCTTGTCTCAACCATAAGAAACACATCATTATTTTTTAACTATAATATCATTGCAAAACTAAATCCTGTTAACTAACAGAAATCTTTCTGCTTTAATATAAAAATACCATCCACACACGTGTAGTGAATGTAAGACATAAAGTGGTAGAAAAACTGGAACCACAACTTAGGTAAACTATAAAAGCAGAATCACAGGATAAAGAATTTTAATTTTAGACATTCCCACATGTCTTTTCTTTTCTGGCTTCCAGTACTGAAAACATGAACAGAGAAATATTATAGTTTTACACTTAAGTAATTAAATCAGCTTTGAATATCATACTGATGTACATTTGTTCAGTAAGCTAACAGAAATGTATTGGAGTAGATACTATAATCCATGCAAATATTTTCTAGTATATTTTTTAGGAGCACACCATATTTCTGAGATGCACAACAACTTCTGAGAGATCTACAGAACATGAACACTTGACTATTGCTTTTACCAAAATCTGAATTTCTCCAAATTTACTTTGTTTTGATACATTGAACATTTATTACCTGTGTTGTAATGGGGGCATAAAAGTCAGAGCTGAGTCTTCTAGGAGGCAAGGGGAGGTGTTGCAATGTTGACTGTCAGTTTCTTGTCTGTTTACTGCTTACTTCAGTAACACTGTGGGGTTGGATGAAAGTATCTTTGTATTAGTTCAGAGGAGTTTATTTTGCTTAGACCTACTGATGGGTCCAATCCTGCACAGATTCTAACGTGGAAGTCCACTTATATTCGACTCTGTTTTTTTCTGTGTTCCTAATTCATAAATCAATACATTTCAGCTATAAGAAAATGGCAACATTGTCTGATTAATTTAGAACTGGGAAGACATTATCAAAGCAGAGCTTCTTGGGAAGTTATTCTTTCAAAATGTACAATCTCTCAAAATTTTATAGTGTTTCATATTTATTCAGCCTTCAGTCTCCAGGTTTATTGCAAGGAAAGAAATCTGCTTTCATTTTCGCATTGTTCCTGAGTTCATGCTACAGATGAAAGTACTTTTCCTTATGACTTTTTCATGTAAGTGATGAAAAAGAATGAAAATTTCCTGCTTTCAGTGACAAACAACTTTGGCACAACTTAAAATCCTCGTTTACTAAAGAACTCCCATGAGGAACAGTGAATGTCTTTCAAGAAGCCTAAAACCATCATCCTTTGGTATTCAGCCTTCAATTTCTGGCTCTGCAAACTATTTTCTTGGCAGTGAAGGAACCTCCTTGCATGGGTACCATAAAGATCTTCAGTTCATGATAATATTAATATTGTACTGTGTCATGTTTCATTTGCTGCTCTTGAAGACAGTAACACAGTGAGCATAACTGAGGAGAAAGAAAAGCATGCTCTTCCCTTTTCTAGCACTACCTAATCAATGCTGCTTTTTGTGTCTGTGAAACGGTGAAAGCAAATGAATAATATTTTTCACATAATCAATTTGGTTTTAATTAAGAGCAAATCAGTTGAACAGTTCTGCTTCTCAGACATTTTCTGCTGCTGTTAACGGTGCTGCAAATCCTGCAGGTGTTACTCTTCTGACCCTCATTTTCACTTGGGCAACCTCACATTAAATTCAAAGGATATGTACTTGAGCAAAAATTTACTATAAATAGGATAAAATTTCAGAATTTGGTCCAGCAGGACTATGTGCCATCTGTGTTAGTGTCATAACACGTGTAGTAACACGTTTAGATTTATGGGGTTTTTTTAACCCAAGGCACTTAGGCACAAATCTATCCAATCCATCTTCAGATCTCTCCATATCTTAAGTGGGTTGAACCGATTTCTCTCTCAATTTCTTCCTCTTCACTTAGAGAATGTTACTTAGATGTCTCATTTAAAGCCCTAGTTCAAATGGATCTAGATCTTAAGATTTTGAGAACCCAGCCACGAAGTCCTTTTTTGTACTATTCCTGTTCTCACAATGACAGTAATGCCCACTCAGGTCATGTTATGCTTAAGGCAAGGAGCACTTTGTCACAGAAAAAAATAATAATATAGCAGTTAAATTATCTGTAAGATTTATCTTGTAGATTTTCCTGCATTCTTATCCACTCCATAGATATAGTGTTTTCCCTGGATGTAGGAAAAAAGACATACAAATTCTGAGATTTACAGGACAAAATACAGCCAAACGGCTGCCCTATATGTTATAATATTCCATTCAGCAACATTTTGCTACAATATTCAGAAAATGCTTGCACTGTGTTACTCTTTGAATAGGGCACACTTAATATATGCTCAAAAGCAAGTCAAACTCTACAAATTGACTGTGACCAGTCATTAGTCAATGCTTTGTCTGTGCCTGCTGCCTTTTCGGATTACTTATCCATCAACATTCATATGATAGTTTTATTGGCACAAATTTTCATAAACCATAATTGTCAAAGTTGGCAAGTGTAATTTTTTCATGTTCTGTCCATAGCAAGTATTAAAAATACTTTAATACAGTATTTTAAATAATTGATTAATTTGGTAACAGGTATTCCAACTAGAACTATATATCATAAAATGTTTTAGAGTTGAATCCTGTTTCTTCTGTTATCAATAATTTTGAAGGAAGGTTGGAGGCTCCAATGTCCTAGAGATCTGTTGCTCGTTGATGTATACTACAGGATGGAGACCTAATGAATGTTCAGTGGAGAACACAAGGAGTTGTGAAGGGGAAATTGAAGGGCTTTGTTTACTAATATAAGCCATTTGATATTGATTTGATCTAGCACAATTGTGTCATGACACTATTTGCCATCCATAAATATTTCTTTAAGGTTTTTAGGTTTTTGGTTTGTATTTTGGGGTTATTTTGGTTTTGGTTTTCGGGGTTTTTTTCCCCTAAAGAAAGAGTCAAATGAAAGTCAATAGGAGAATAATTTTATATTTTACTTCCTGCTTGTCCTGTAGCATAAGGTTATTTTGCATAAATGGTTATTCTGTTCCATAACTGATCTTTACTGTTGCTTGGGATATTACAGTGATATCAGTTTAAAGCAGATATGTAATTATTAAGGCCACACCCATGTAACACTTCTACGATGTTTGTTTTCCAAAGCTGACTAGCACTTCACCTGAAACTTTTGTAACATACACGAACAGCAATGGTAGAGATAGCTTTGTCAAAATACTCCCTTTATGGCAATTTTTTGTTTGGGTTTGTTTGTTTTTTTGTTTTCTACTGTAAATAATCGCTTTAGAGAAGGCTAGTATATGGGCAACAAAAATTAAATTTATCAGATTCACCCATTTTCTGTATTTACAGTTACTTTTCCTGCTACTTATTGATATCATTTGAATCAGTGACACTTGGTACCCACCCTTTCCCAGTTAATATACATTTATTTTTTCTTTCCTTTCTAAATTATATGCTTCACTGAAGTACTTTCATGACTTTTGTCATCCTTCCTTATGTTTTCTAATGATTTCCTTCAGTTTAGAGATAAAATGAATGATGTAATTGCACGTGTGTCAGTGCTATGTTTTCATATTTTTACCTGTGGGATTTTTTTCTGCTTTACAGCAGTTAGATTTATTTGACTATTAGGTTTTTTGACCTTCAGAAAGCTTAAGGCTTGTTTCTGTATTTCAAAAAAAAAAAAGTAAGTAAAGAGCTTTACATACTCAATTCTTGTTTTTTATTCTTTCTTTTTTTTGTTTCAAAACTGCCAGTAAAGTACATGGATAAATTAGTGGTGTAAATGCTTCTTTATTTTCCTAATAATTATATTATTCTAATTTTAGCAAGTGTCTTTTGAAATGTATGTGATCGATGTGGATCTACAGACATGCAGAAATAGTGGATTCTCATAAAGTTGAACAACAGATGCACTAAAGCATTTTTCTTTTTTTTTTGGTAAAATTCATAATATCAAAACAATTGAGGATTCTTCTAGTTTTATCAGAAACATTACCTTTTAAGCAAAGAAAAGATTGGACTGATGAGATAATAGGAAGCTGTGCAGTGCAGTAGCTGATGTTTAGTGTTTTCTTCATCTTTGGGAATACCAGAAGTAGGTCTTTTCTGCATGTGGAGAGAAACAGAATGAGAACATATCATAAACAGCAAAATGGAGCTGTTTCCTTACACTTCTTTAAGCAAATTATTATAAAAACATGCTTTTTCATAAACAATATTCATAGTATGTATTGGTTCCTCTTTCAAACTCTGTTTTTCTTTAATCAGTTTGGAAGGATTTTCACTGTTCTATGTAGTGAAACAACTAAATAAGTTACAGAGCTTTCAAATAACTGCCTTCATAATTCAAGAGGATTTATTAGTAAGAACATTTCTGTGAGGAAAATAACTCAGCCAATAAAGAAAAATTATTACTGAATTCTTCAAAGTACATAAATATCAATGTTGCTGTATTGATCAGTCCATGTTATACCCATCTGAACTGGAAAGCAGAGGGTACTTAAATTGATGCAGTGAAGAGCTATCCCTTGTCTTAGGAGGCATTTAACCTTATTGGTTATTATTGTAGAAAATTTTATCTAGGAAAAACTTCAGAGTATTTGTTTTTTCCATGGCAAATTGATCTGAGGAAGAGCTTAAGAGCAAGCTACTTTGCATAATTTGAGTAGATGTATTTCAAGATCATGATATGGAAATATTTCTATACACAGATGAATATCCTCAATGAAGGTTCTCATAATAACATAAATGTGGGTCCCAGTCATGAAGATCTATTTTTGGTTGACATTTTTTTCAGAGATTAGAAGCTCTTCTTGGTATTCTGAGTGAAAAAGAAGCTCAATGTAGATATAATTTAGTGCTGAGCTGTCGCACACATGTGAGGAATGTGAGAGGAAAAATTAGTTTTGAGACTCTGTTAACACACATGTAGGCACTTGATAACCCTCAGAAGACTTGGTGATGAGAGGGACATGCCTATCCGATTCTCAACACCTGTAGTGGGTGTAGACATTCCTGCAAACTGACCAGTATCTACAGGGCACTGTAAAAGACACTTGGGAAGAAGTTGTTTGGGTTCATAAAATTAATAATTACTTGTTCTAAATAAATTCCTTCTTCCAAAAAATATTTAGAAGACTAATAACCTTACTTTTAGAAGAATATTCATGAAAAATGAGTTTGCTGTTACTCAAAGCTGGTGGAGATCTTTAATTACTTGTAACAACAGAAAATAAAGCATGCTTTTAAAATATATAAAAAATGAAAATGTTTTGTTATGTTGTCTGCTGATAAGACGCCAAATTGGCTCAATATGAATTCTTGCAATGGCAAATTTCTCTGATGGAGAGCAGAAATATTGCAAACGTTACTTAAGTATGGCAGACAGGTCTTTCATAATGTTCTTTTAAAAAACACCATACCCTTGCTTTTATTTGAACAGAACAGTTTTAGAATTAAGACAAAACAGTTATGAATAAGCATTTATTAGAATGAATCCAGAAACTAAATGCAATAGTCCTTACAAACAATGCTGTATTTTGTAGGACTTGCATTTTCATCTGTGTAACTTAGTCTTTCCAGCTAACAGCAGCAGTACCATTCTTTGACTTCATCCGACCAGGGAATAAACTGTTCATGAACACCGGCCTCTCATTTTGGACTCCCAGGGGCCAAACATTGGACTCAAGCTTTGAAAAATTTTATGATTAGAAACTTATTGGTTTAAGCCAAATTTTCTCATGTTAGAACTGCTTCTCTGTTAGAAGAAACAGGATGAATGCATGATAACTGTTGTAAGCAATAGAACACAAGAGAAGAATAAACCCAGACATTAAAGCTTAAAAAGTGTATGCCATGCATGTATTTCTAAATTTAAGCACACAGTATGCAGATGCTACCAATCAAAAAAGCTGTGGTGGTGTAGGGTTGTTTCTAGCCAGTACACAGTGACAAGTGATTTTGCTTTTTGGAATAAGCTTTTTTTCCAAAGGAGACACGAATGTTCCGAAGTGCATAATTTCCTGGAAGAAGGACTAAGGAATTTCAGACAGCCAATTAAATGTTTGAAGAAAATAAATCTAAGACTTTAGCTAATATTTTTGGGTGCACACTAAAAACTTTGTAGCATTTTCTTATGAGCAGCATTTGTCTTAACCTCCATTTAATAAATTTATTTAATATTTATCTGAATAAGTCTGACACTTTACAGATGGTTACTTCTTTTAACATGTCAAATCTCTATGAAGCAGCGTTACACTTTATGTGAACTCCTGCCAGGTGAATCAGCAGTGTGCGATTGGGCAACTCCACCCCTGAGCAACTTCTGGAGGACTTACGAGATTTTTCTGAGTGTGAGCTGATTTGATAACTGATCTGAAGTAGAACCAATCTCTAGTAGAACTGTAATAAAGTCCAGGTAGTGTTCTTAATTCTACGGACCTGCTCCAATGGTTCTTGAATGTATTGCATTTTACAACAGGTTTTATACCTGAATAAGTCTTTTTTGCACATGCTCATAATGCTGTAAATAAGATCTATATAGTGAGAAATTTCTTCTGCTTTATACAGCCTCCCCTAAAAGCTACTTATCATTATGCTCATTACAGAGTAGGAGAAGGTGCAAAACAGAGAAGTTAATCAGCTAGTTGAACTCCACAAAGGGAATTATAGACTCACATAGTGCATTAAAAATTGTGATCTATTTTTACTCTGGTCACATGCTCAGACTTGCGTACTGCAGTTTAGAGTAGCAGAACAACATTAGTACTATCCAGAAGAGAATGCTGTTAATGTGAATGAAAGCAGTAGTGCTTTATGATTATATTTACACAGACAATTAACATCTATATTTTATCTGTATCGAGTTATTTAAAGGGCTGTGATTGTCATTATTCTGTCTGTAATGTGATAATGATTACATGAACCATTAACAGTGAGAAGTTATGAGCAGTTTTTGTCAGAGCTTGAGGAAAGGCTGACCTTCAAGAAGTTGCTCTAGCTGCAGACAAATCAGAAATGTGTAGCCCAATATCCTTTTTCCAACAATCAACTGTGAACGTTCAAAGAGGAGTCTAAGAACAGGTCGAGTTTATACTTCTCCAAAACATACTCATAGCTTCCAGCAATATGTGCCTGGGGATTTCTGGAGTTAAAAAGCATATCTTTGTATTTTACAACCTTTGGTGTATTTTCCTGCATTAATTTGCCTTTATAAAACTTCATTTACTGCCTTTCTATACGAGAATACTGATTATGTACATATGACTTTTTCACAATAATAACTTTTAAATTACCTATTGGTCATCCCTATTGGGATTAAAATATACAGTTTAGACAGGCTATGCACTAACATATTTTTGCCAAACTGGCCAGAGAGATGTAAATCTTTACTGTCCCCATCTGTTCAATTACTATTTCTGCATTCTGAAAACTACTTTATTAAAGAAGCTCCTCTCGTTCATAAAATAAATTAACTTAAATCACTCTTCTGTATTGATTACACTGAACTTTTTTATGATATGAGATTATAGATTTTGCTTACACTATCACTTATGGCATCTCAACTGTGATATCCAAAATGTCCAGCATAGGAGAGATTGTAAAAAGTTTGACTAAAACGGCAAAAGTGTTTACCTGCAAATGCAGTCTTCTTTGCTTTTGTTTATATATTTAAAAAATAAATGTATGTAGTAATAAAGGGGACAGTATTTTGCTTTTTGAAGCTGCTATATGTGGCCAAGATCTGAAATGTAGAGTATTAACATAGGAAACAGCGTGACTCTGAACATTTTATGTTACTTCTATCTAAACAATTAAAAAGTTTAGATGTCCTTTTATCATTAATTGAAGTATAACAGTAGCCCAAGAAAAAGGCAAGACAGCTCACAAATTTTATGGTATCATCCTGATTTCAAAGATTTTTGTCTAGTTTAGGGGTTTTGAACAGTACCATTACAATGGGTTTTCACTAGGAAAGCAAGATATTTTTTGTGAGGTTCTTCATGAACCTTCAGCTTTTTGAGTGCTCTTAAACAGCTTCAGATTCAGTATTAGTGACAGCTCTGAGGTGTAAATGTTAACTGTGGGGATGGGTTAACTGGCAGCAAAAGATGTTGATTGGTAAATTTGAGCTCATAAGTGAACGAAATTCGTGCTCTGACTTCACACCTGACATCAATACCTGATATGGTTAAAGACAAGAGACTACTGCAGATTGTGTTATTTTAGGATTTGTGGATTTTTAACAAGTTCTGTCATTTGAGATTTATAGACAAAATACACAAAGATATTTACACCAAACTTGCCCATGTATTTGGCAATACCATCATGAAAACATGAGCAGATAAATTGCGGTCCTGCTAATTGAATAATATAAGAAGAAAATCTTCACTCACAAGAAGCTTTGCCCACTCAATAATAGCAATAAAGGTAGGTGATCCCAGCTCACGTACACCTCAGTGAAACAGGCACTTTAATGTCAATTGGGGATGACTAAGAGCATCATCAGAAATTTCCCTGTATTCATACTGTAAAAAAGACAGAGGTATAAAACTTGATATTGGAACCAATGTCCGTAAAAGTGATCCAAATATATGCAATTACATAAGCAATGGAAACTACATTAAGTTAATCAGAGGATCTTCTGATCATATAATCAGACAAAGAATTTTTTTTCAGTTCTGAAGTCAATTGTCATTAATCATACCTTAAAAATCAGGGGAATGCAATTTATCTTCATTGACCAATACAATTCTTCAATTCTTGATTGCATGACCAGTTGGATTTTTTTAATTATTTACTGGAAAGTGTATGTTCATTTTTGTATAAAAAGAAGCCTGTGTACACATACACACCCATTGTCAATTTATTGCAATTTTCATGTAGCTTTTAACCTCCGTTTGTGTTTTTGCTTGGCTGTTTTTCCTAGATGTTAACCTTAAAAAGTAAATTAAAAACAAAGAAAAATACGTCCCTACTAATATATCAAATTATCTTAAATATGTGTTTAATAATTTTAATTCTTCTGTTTGTGCTTTGTAGGCTCCTACTGCAGCACATTTCTTAGTCATTTCTGTCCACGACTAATCTTATTGTCACTGATCTCTACAGTTAACCAACATTTCAGTTAATTAATTCCTATTTTACATTCCTTCTTGCTTGACATGATCTGTTTTCGTCCTCTGTACAAATGATTAAATCAATTTCTGCTTTATAATAGCTTTATTAGGTAAAAGTCTGAAAATTTCTAACATACTAGCCATTAAAAAAAAATCTAACAATTCCTAGGTTAAAGTTTTCATTCCCTTTTAATTTGTGTGCATTAAAAAGAAAAAAAATCCAATTATTTCAATTACAACAGAAATTTGCCTTGTAAATACGCTGTCTCTAAAGGAAAGGTGTTAGAGGAAAATTAGAATGGTCTTTCTTACTACAATGTCTCTCTCTTTTTTTTAAATGTACAATTGAAAAATGTTTAAGACAAATTTTTCCATTTAAGAATCTCTTGAGTAAACTGCACTGGAAAAGGTTAACTTCAGTCTCTATAAGTTTTCCGTATAATGGATGACTTTTTAAATTTTATTTATTTATTTTCTAATGCTGATTCACTTAAAGGTGATCTGACCTGAGTAACAGAGGTCAGAAGAATGCCTGCAGGTATTAGAGATGGTGTGAATCTGTGTTGGGCTGTCATTGTCTGTATCTAGGAGTGTAGAGTCATCTTGAATAAAAATAGAAAAGTTGATGAGTTTGGTGGACATGTATAAACATTCCTCCCACATCAAGCCCCCAGCTATGTTATGAACAGGGAGCTTACACAGCCAAATGTATCAAATGTAAAAATAGCATTCTTCACTATTTCAGGGTGAAAGGATATTTCGCTGTATTTTCCCCAGGAGTCATAATAATTAAATAGATACTGTTTTAAATAGCTGATTTTAAAGAGAAAATGCTATTATGTGTAAGCATCAAAGTGGATTTATGCAGTGAAAAAAGAAAGTAGAAACTGTATTGGGAAAGAGTTCAAAAAGTCAACATAGAGAGGCAGCAGTAGAGATTTTTTAGCTTTTCTGATATCTTTTTCTTATATTTGATTGCGACCCCTCTGGAGTCAGAATCTTGAATTGCCTCAGATAATTGAATTTCAGCACAGTCTTCTGGTATCTCCTGCTTCTAACTGGAATCTTAAGGGTTTGTTCAGAACCTCTTGTTACATAAAAAAACCCAGAATGGTAGCTTGCTATAGTATCTTTTACTGAGTGACCATTGGTTGAAGACCTGTTAGATAATCAGTTGAACTCCATAGCATTTATGAGATAAATTACGATAATTATATTCTGAATAGTGTGCCAGGAAAAGTAGTATCCTGTCAGTGCTACTGTTGCATAAGTAGTTTTGATTTAAGAATACAGACATTTGTCTCTCTGTTGGTTCCTACATAATCTAATATCCCATGTGGAGCAGGAGATTTTTAAACCGCGATGCCTGAATTTTAGCATGACTTAAAAAAGATATTTCATTCCTCTAAGTTGGTTTCCCAAATCAAATGCAATGCAAAGAAGAAACATTTAAGGCTTACTTCCCTCAACAACTAACTAAAAGCGTGGACATATAGTGGGACACACAAAGGGTGGCTAAGTTCACCTAAGGCTTGAGTTAGCCTTTGGAGCCAAGTAATTTTGTAAATATGTGGAATGAACCCAGGTGTCTATAACCAACAGTGCATATCCTTCATTTCGGATGAATATACTTCTGTCTGGAAAATGTAGGGAATGGTGATTTAAAATCCCTATAAATCACAAGTTTATTTTATCAGTAACAGGAAACCTTCAGAGGGGAAAGACGCTTACAAATTAAGCATTTATATACCTGTTTATCTTACCTAAACTTTTACAGCTTTTCACTATGGTCTTAGTGGCTACATCTAAGCCAGTAATTAAAATAGTTCAAACACCATTTACTTGTTCTGAGGACAAATGGCTCGAGTCGGACAGTGTTCGTCCAGCTAACTTCCCACTGACTACCCAGAGTGGCCTCATGCATACTGGAAACAGCCCTTCATCACTCAACACCCCAAATCACTCTTAAGCATTTGCTGAAACAGTTCTTCAGATACCTACCAGGAACCGTACTGGCAACTAGCAGGCACAGATGATCTTGCCCCTGGCATTTTTTTGTTTGGCCCACCAGTACAGATGTAGCCGTAGCACAGCTTCTCTAGGCAGTGTTAATGGGTTGTGTTTTATTCTGTAAGTACCTCCTTCCTATACCAACAGAACCAAGAAAGCCTCACCCAATATTTTTGGTGATGTCTATTATGAGAGGTGCCTTTGTTCACTTATTTGGCAATTGATTAATGTGCAGCAATAAGCAAGGAGGCTCTTCATTGTACCTGCTGTATTCAAAACGTTCAGACTGTAACTTCTGAGAAAGCAGTATCTTGTAAGATCTGACAGTGTGAGCTTAAAAGTGCAGTACGACCACAGTCTAGGTTGATGTAGAGATCAGCAGTTGTTTTGCTTCAATGGCTCATGAGTCAATAACCTTTGTTCTAGATGAAGATAATTGTTTTGGGTAGCATCTGATAGAGGCTCATAGTCCCAAGGTCAGAGAAATGAGAAGCACGTAAAATGGAATCCATCATTATATCATTTTTAGATGATCCATTAAGGTAAAAAAAAATCCAACTGCCGATAACGAAACCACCAGGAGGTCATGCTTTCCCACCCATCTTCCTATTGATACCTTTACACCAGAAAAATAAAGGGAGCAACTTAGGCCTCTTGTAAAAGAAGAAGAGGAAATGACATGAATTTGCTCCTTTCATTTAGGGTTCAAATGAACCTTGAAAGATGAAGATTGCAATTATATGCTTATTAACTTCTCTGAAACTGACAGGTTTTGCTCTACCCAAATTGCTGCTCCTTCTTTTGAGAACAATCATTACCGATTTCAGTCTAACAAAGCTTTCTATCCCCACCTGCCTTTCACAGAAGGGGAGACAGAGAAAAAAGTTCAGACCATCTCTCAGTCAGAGCCATATTAATTACAATTATAACATGTTGAGAAGAAGGAATGAAAGCTGCTTGCTAAATTCATAATGTGCTTCAGATGTACGTGTATTAAGATTCGTCTAAGAATAATTTTTTGCCCTTCTCTGATGGAACACTGAGTTCCTTCACTTGCTCAAATGTGAATTGCCTCTTTTTAACACAGAATGATAAACCACAGTATGGATATGTGCTTTCTATTTATACCCTTGATGTCATTCACCTGTTGATCAGGATAAAAGCCATCAACCGTAAAGTCTGTCTGTTCGTTTTATCAGATACTAGTGAATTTGAAAATAAGATGGGTTATATCTTCCTTATCAATGAAAGAAAAAGAAATAAGAAATCAGGTTAGATTTTTCTATTAGTCATTCTCAATATGGTGTGATAAAGCCAGATACTATTTCCATGAAAGCTCATTTTGATTTCAATTACAATGTGAACAGAATTATATTGCCATCCAAGCAATCTTCTACGTTTGAACAACCACATTAAATGATAGAGCAGCTTGAAACACAGCGATAGAAATCCCTTTTCCAAGTAGTGTTAGTGTCCGCAATATAGTCATAAATATACAGTCATGAACTGGAAATGTATCCTATCCCCAGTGACTGCACATACTCAGTTATAGCAGTTGTTTAGTAGTGCTCTGATCAGTAGTTACAGAGACAATATAAGTGTCAGTAATATCTAATAACAACACACAAAGATCAGCAGTTTGGAAAGAGCCTGTTCAGTGACTCGCACACTCACACTTATAGACTCATTTATACACCAAATACAAATTCTCTGCTTATACAGCGCATGTTCTTGCCATATTGCTCTCATTAATTCGTTTCTATACACTAATTTCTGCGAGCCTTGGGTGATATTTACAGAGTTCCATTCACTTCAGATGTAATTATTAACTGATTCTGGTAGGAAAGCAACAGAACTGTCATTTGTGCGTACCATTGTGGAAATTGTACTTAACGTCTACCTGCATCCTCAGGTGTTTAAATATCTTGATTTAGGCAGCTATGAAATGCTCGTTTAAAGCCTAATTTGCTTGTAGCCTAGCTATAATACTGCATAGAAGTACAAAACTATGAAGGTACTCTTAACTTCTTCTGTATACAAAGGATTGCCCCCCAAGACCTTGTAGTAATGCATACAAGATTAAGATATCTGTTTCAGAAGAGTGAATGGTAAACAGCGTGCCAGCTCTTCATAGGCACACAGTGTCAGGCTCATCTAAATATTTCACGTCAATTACCCAGAGCTTTCATGCTGACAGTACAGCGAAATCCAAGGCTCTTACTTCTACATCTGATAGAGGAGTTTCAAATTAAATGTCTTTTTGCTGGATTTAGTCTATCAGAACCTGATCTTCTCATGGAAGTATGTCAGTTCTGGTAAAACTTTTAATATGACAAGTAAATTCCAATTAAAGCAGAAACATAAATTACAGGAATAATTCTATTAGGAGAAAATGAACAGAGCACTATAAAATTCAGCGATTTTAGTCTTTAAGGTTTTGGATAAAAATTGGCTTTGCTTTTGATCCACAGATATTTGCACTTGTCAATACAATTTCTTCAGTTTCAGCTCTAGGAGGAAAAAAAACCCAAAAACACCAAGATCACAAAGCATCCAGTCTAAACCATTTTTCTGTACCTTTTGAAAGAAGAAAATCAGAACACCAGACAACAGGGACACAAAGCCCACAATATGACTTTGAATGAACATATCCAATATTCTGGAAGGTAATTGGAAACTAAGGCTTCAGAAGAAGCTATTCCAGCCATTATTTTCCCATATGATAATATACATTCATATAATAATATAAATTTATATGTGGAATATATTATATTTATTGATCTGAATAGTTCATTTTCCTCTAGTTCTGAAAGGATTAGTTTTAAGATTCTTGAGCTGTCAGTATGAAAACTGAAGGAAAAGATAATCACATTTCTTATTAAGGAGAATATACAATTTTGATTAATGCACCTTCTAGGTGACAGCTGAATAGGCTCTTATAATTACTGGGCATATAAGTATTGCATCGAGATAATGGCTGAGTCATTTTACCAATTTTTTGATGTGCTAACATGGCATTAAAATTATCTTAGTTGTAAATTTCAGAAACATGATACCACTTTAAAAAAGCAATAAAATTAATTAAGGGAAGACTTTCTCAATAATTTAGTATTTCTCTTATTAAGTTGGCAGAAATTTTTCAAGGCAGCTTCTTTAAACTGCAAGAATACAAGGAAAAAAATCTTAGTACAAATTTATGCATTCGAATCCTTCTATCAGTAATTTTCACAAGTTGATTAAAAAAATATAAAAAATTACTATAAACTGAAGAATGATAAATGTTAAAAAGAATACATTAAAAATTAATTGCATACATTCAGATTGAAAGTTTTCTTTGTTTATTAGGATAGATAGTTCTGTTGCATTCTTAGGTAAGTTGTTAGTCACTTTTGCTTATTGTCATCGACCAACTGAATACATCTTCCAATATTTCTCTATAAAAATAGACATAGAAAGAAGACGGAAGTCCTACAGAAGCTCTGTCATTAGGAGGACAGAAAATAAGTTGTGGAAGTTTGCTGTTTGTTTTTGATAGACATAAAATTCACGCAAGTACTACAGAACTCAGTAACACTGAGTTACTCGATTGACCTGAGTCTGCTGTCCAGGAGATTTCAAAATCATTGGCATGAGCTCAAGTGGACAAGGCAGTTAAATAAGCAGAAGTTAATTTGAAATATCTTCATGCTAAACAGTCAATAGCACACCAAACTCCTGACCAATCTGGCAGTGTTTTGACTGTGTGTCTGACTTGACAGTAAAAAAAAAAAACGTCACTAAGAAGACCTTTTCAATTTCTTTTGCTCCCAAGACTCTGAATGTCAGTTAATTTTAAAAAGGAAACAAGCAGAAAAATACTTCTCCAGGACTGAATAAAAACATTTTGTTATAGCTTTGATATTCTTTACATGTTCTTAAAATCTTAACCTATTTTTCTTTCACATATACAATGAAGTACCTGATTTTCAAAAACAGCAAGAAATCAGTTACCTACACTAAATACAACATTTTCCTTCGGTGTCAAAGACTCAGATCAAACACATCTTGCCATATTCTATTTGTAAATGACAAGTCAGACAGACATTCGGGATAGAAATACTTAATTTGGAAGTCCTGAATCATTTACATGTTAAAAACATTTATAATCTTGTTCGTTCTTTCTAAAACAAATACACTTCAGCAGGTTTGTTTGTTTCTTATTATATAGCTACTTTGTGATTTTTACTACTAAAAAACCTTGCTTAAAATTATATATCCTTAACTGGTATGCAAAACTGATTTCAGAGAAAAGATAATTTCTGGAAAAATATCAAAGCTGTTGCCATTCTTACTATTTATAATGAACTGTAATAGCATCTGAAGCATGCTGTGGACCAGAAAGTGCCCCTGCCAGCCCAACTTGATAATTAAGTTATTATATTAAATTTTCAACCATATTTTATATTAGGTATATATACATAAAACAGAGGGAAAGAAGAAAATGAAAAAAATAGTTTATCCTTCATATATTTCGGTGTCACAACCCGTAAAATGGGATTGGGCACACTTGTAAAAAGGATGCTAAACTATTAAAATTTATAATTTTGAACCACATTAAAATAATCAGCTGAAAGTTGTAACATTTCTATAACTTTTTTTTTCACCATCCCTGAACACACTGATAAATCAGAATATTGGAAATTGACAATCACTTAATGGCTTAATGTGGCAACAGTCAGAATGATGCAAGTTTTGTGAAAAACCTAGGAGGAATGGTGGAACTCTAGAGAGACTGCTTGATAAACGTAGGCTGTGTAGTTATTGGACAGCACCCTTCAATTATTAATATGGTGACCTGTAAGTAAGTTGGATTGCTTCTGAACAGCCTCATTTATTCTGCAGACACTAAATTAGAATTTACAGTACTTCATTAAGGCAGTTCGTACATCTGTCCTGTGCACATGAGCTAAGTCCAAGAGAACAGATTGGTTACTAGAGTATGTCAAAAGCCTGGAGAGGGCTGTTCATCCACATCTCATGCTTTCTAAATGATATGAGACATCAAACATTTGAAATCAACGTGTTCCCTGCTAAACTGCCAGCAGCTGGTGTGTACAGATTGTTACTTTTGCTGCTTCTGCTGTAAAAATCATGTTAATTGTATATATATTATATGCCATGCTTTTAAAAAGTTGTGCAAATGAAGCATTAATCCAATTTTTTATAGGACAGAAGCTGATGTTTTTCATCAGTGCTCTTTGATTTAATAAGGACTAAGGATAGGTTTTGCAGGCACACACACAGATCCTAGGCATCTAACACCCATTGACATAAAGAGAATTATGTACTTTGGGGTTTTATAATTCTAAGAATCTGATTCAAATCCTTACTGGCGTTAATGGAAAGACTCCCACTGACTAACAATCAATGACGATCTCAAAAGCCATTCAGATATTCAGATAATCAGAATATAACTTCTTAAATTAAAACCAGGTCTCCATCCCCTTTTCCCTCCCTCAGTGAACTAAAACTTTTCTAATCAGACACAAATTAATATCAAGCAGTTGAGAAAAACTGCTCAGCTTTTTTCATAGTATTGTTTTTCATCAATGACCAAAGGTTGAGGCAATTTTTTTTTTATATCATGAGCAGGATTGTGGTGCACCTTGCAAGAGATAGGTGGAACACTGAGAAATAAAGCTGCAGCTCAGAGGCAGCTGAGTCTGTCCTTCTGAGGCTGAAAAGGACAAGGGAAGAAAGGGTCATAAGTTTAGATGTTCAGAAAAACTCAAAGATTTAGAAAAAAATAAGACTGTTGGTGTCATAAGAAGGGTTTTCACACAGGGAAACTTGCTGAAAAGATAAAGGAAAAACCTTTCCTATACCTCCTGGTATAAGAGAAGTAATGAGTTTAAACTGCAGTAAAGAATGTTTAAATTAGACACAGGGGAAAACTTGCTAATTTTAAGGATGATTAAGAATTCGAATGGGTTGCCTAGTCAGAATGCTGGAATCCTTAGGGATTTAAGAATGGATAAAACAAACATCTGTCAAGAATGTGTTAGGACGAGCTGATCCTGTCTTGGGAAAAAAAGTTGATTAAACTCTCAAAATCTTTCAGCCTAACTTTATTTGGTTTCTTCTTTCCTTTTTCTCATCCAGAAGGACTGACTGTGCAGAACAGACTGTGCCAATATTTTAAGTTCTCGTAAAGCTGCTCATGAAGCGTGCATTCAGGTAGACAGGCTGACAGCAGAATACACTTAAACAGATGTTTGAATTCCCTATTTAAATAGAGAACTTCTCTGAAAATAGGAATTGAAGGTCAAATCCTTCCATAGTTCACCCTTGCTCCCCAGTTTCAGTGAGGAATGTTTTCATCTAGTTGAGTGAAATTTGTTCTTCCACAAGTTAAAATCATTTTTCTTCTTAGGTTGAGTTTAGAAACAAAACTTTTCAAAACAGATATAATGGGCATATCTAGTAATGACAAGAAAAAATACAATTTTCATTGGTTTGCATTTAAGTTTTCTGAAGCATTGTATTTTGAATATAGCAATTGCAATAAGTGATTGTATTAGAAATTCTATTGCATTCTGCCTGAAGAACTTTCCACATTTTGGCTTTGAATGACAAGGTTGTTGATATATTTGTGCAATTGATAATAAAGGAAATATGAAGTTAGTGGGACACAATAAGTGAATGATAACCAAGATATGGTCTGAAAGGCTTGAGACCAAGCAGATTGTAATTCATTATAGCAGAACTCCTTAGAGACTCAAGAAATTTTTCACTGAACGATTAGAAGAGAAATGGTCAGTTCAGTAAGTCACAATATTTTGGGACATAGATCTCAGGTCTTCCCTTTTAAACATTGCCTTCCTGATATGAAAAAGCATCCACATGATATAGTATATGGAACAATCAAATCTTTTTTACATGTACAATTTTGTTTTGCTGAGGGAAGGAGAATTCTTTTACTGAGCACAGCAGTACTATGAATTTACTGTCTATATCGGCGCTCTTATTTCAAAGTTGCCCTTCCCAACAACACCTATTTCCTGTAACACAGAACTTCTTATTTGTTTTACTCATGTCCTCTAGAATGATTTGTTACTCGTTAATGTTAATAGCATGTTATCAGGTCAATTAGTATCATAATTTCATAAAAGCATCCTGGAAATGATTAAACATGGGAGTTGCAGTAATTGAAAATGATAAGATGGAGACTGGTTGCTTGACAACAGGTGGCCTTTCAATTCTGAATATGCTTAATGTCTAGGAATATCTGGTATTACAGGTAACTTGTTCCTTTGTGAAGTTAAATACTGGTTTTAATGTATTTTATTTGTTACATTCTGTTTTACTAAAAGTTTCACATTTTATCTAGCAATACAATGAGTGAAAGTATTGCAGATGAGATCTGAATTTAATTCCTCTTCTTTTGTCTTCCCAATTTTAAATATTCTTATATTACTTTGCCATAGCGGATTACATCCTTGGGACATTTCATCAACGGAAGCAAACCTTGTATTCCCCATCCCATGGACTGAATGAGATTCACATTCCTTGGGAAAGTAGGATGTGATATCACAGTTAACCTCATCAGAAGGTTGTCTAATCAACTTCAGATCTTGTAATTTTTAGCTTCTGAGTATTTTAATGGTATTATTATTGTTTTGATTCAAGGTCCCTCTTGCTATGTTACTATTACTTCCTTCTGCTGACTAGAATTGTTAAAAGAGAACTGAAAAAACAGTTCCAAATAGCAAAATTATGTTCACACAGCAATTTTAGCTCGGTGTCTTTCTAAATCCAGTATATTCTAGAAGGAAATGGCTTTTTCTTCCTCTCCTGTACCTTTACCTCTTTGATCTTCCTCTTTGCTTGCACTGGTATGTTCATTTCCTCATTAAGGCATCAGAATACAGATCGAAAAAAACCAACCAACCAAACAAAACCCCATTCATGTTTGTCAGGTGGCACATCGGTTCCATGGTCTGACTCTCTTGTGTATGTTCATGGGCAGAGGTGGCAGCAAAACAGGAAGAGCTGGAACATTTGTCTCAGCGCAGTACAGACTACAAAGGAATAAAGTAGCTATATAAACACAGCTGACACCCACATGCATGTCTGGTAAATCTTGCATCTCTAGGATAGATTGGATCCAGATGAGAGGGTGACCTCAAACCTGGTAAGGGATCTGGGAAAGAAGAAACAATACGCACTACCATTAGACCACAAAACGGTTCATCAGACAAAAGCAAAGACTCAGGATATAGGGAATTCTATTAGGAAGAGCAAGGCTGGCTGGTAAAAACACCTTAATTAGGCAGGAGTCACTAGGTGAAAGCTCAAATATCTCAATGGACTATGGTTACCACAGCAAAATGTTCACCTTCTGTTTTGAAAGAACTGAATTGAACTTTTGGGTAGCAAAAGCGAAATGTCTGTATATCCTCATTTTATCTTGATCACAGTTCTCATTAAAACCTTATTATTAGCTCCTACAATGTTTTGGATAACATCAAAAAAATGAGACACACTTTCATTTTCTGTAATTTTCTGTTTAGCTCTGAATTTGGACTTATTTTTACTTCCAAATTTACGTAAAAATTCTCCTGTTACATTTTTCCTTCCACTTGCAATGTCCTTCCTAGAAATTTAACTATTCCGTGTTGTAAATACTCCTACACTTCCTGCTTGCTTCATGTCTATTATTTACTGCAGTAGCTCATTAATCGTATTTTCTTCTTTGTTAAGCAAAAGAAGTTAGGAAGGGTGTGAAAGAACTTTCTAATTGCATTTTTCATTCCCACTTTATTTCCCATAAACATGCCAGATCAGAACATGAAAGGACTCCAGATCTTTAAAATTTAAAACTTGCTCTTTTTTAAGGGAACTATTTCAAGAAATGCCACTATTGCTGCCAGTTCCTCAAACATATGTTCAGAGACTACTAGAAGACTGTCTTCAGAGTTATGCTAACAATCATAAAATGATGCTGCAAAGTACCCACTTGTGTTTAAACATGCAAACAGTCATTATACACACTTTCTGACTGTGGTTCATATCTTCTGGTTTCTGAGGAAAATTGTAGCCAGCTAATAACGCATTCATTCTTTATAATATGAAAACCCAGATGGGAGAAGGTTTCTCTCAGTGATGATTTTCATTGTGTGCTTATTAAGTATAGCAGAAAAAAAATCATTAATCAAAACATAATTTGACAAATTCTTGATTATACCAATATGACTAATGGGAAAATAACAGTCATTGAGGAAAAAAGGTACAAATTTAGAATATGACTTTGCATATTTGATTGTGGTTAATAACAAGCTCAATATAAAATCAAAATACAGGCTTTGGAAAGCTAGATAATTTGTGTTAGTCTGCATGAAAAGCAAAGGTATGTTATGGTAAACAGTGATAATGTATTAGTCAACACTGAATAATCAGAATTTTTTGCCTTCTGAGATTTGCATCAGATCTTCAAGTGCTCAAGTAGAAGACTTTGCAAGATACTGCTTCATAGGTTAATTGTTTTCCAACAGTGTTATTCACAGTGACATTACTTCTGCATGTCCCTACTGATACACGCTGTTAAAGTAATTCTTTTTTTCATTAAATTTGTAGAGATAAAATTGCCTGTGTTTTCTATTGAAGTGTTTTCATTATTGTCTACAGATTTGAAAAGTGTTCTTTTGGTGTACTTTAAAGTAATAGGTGAGGGATCCAGTTATATGCACTGTTACTTTCACTCCCAGAGAACTTTAACTCTCATGGTAAAACACAGTCTTTTTTGAAGGATATGGGGAAGAGGTGATTTAAAACACCCTAAATAATAAAATTATTAATTGAACCATGTAAGAAAATTATTAGCATAATTGTCTCAAGTCTACAGAAAGAGTAATTGTACGTTCTGCCATCTTTGATGGATATTTTAAGGAAAAAGTCTTAGAGGAAAGGCCATACAGATACATTCTCAGGGGTGCACAGCTGGATTTAAGCTTATTTTGTAGTGTGGTAACAAAATGTTTCTGGGAAAAGAAATTAAGCAGAAAGCCAGAGGAAAAACATGAAAATATTCTGCTTCCTTTCATCTTTTTATCACTGAACACACTCTCACAAATGTGATCTCATTTAATACTTTCTTACATTTCATCAAGATTAATACTGATTATTTCCAGTCATAGATGATGACATTCATTAAATTAACATATGTTCAGCTGTTGTGCATTTTGTCTTTGTAATTCATAAAAACATTTCATTCTCAAGTGTTGTTTGGTACCAGTTAGAAAAACTGCAGCTTAATTTCTTCACACTTTTTGGTGCTTTGCAAAGCATTTCCAGTGTGGACTGTTGAAAGGATTAAACATTGGTGTCAAATACACTTGATTAAAATTTTCTAGTTTGCCTTTTGTTGTATTTTTATGAATATTATATGAGGTTCTGGAGCCTAGTTGGTCTGGCTTTTCACCAAAAAAAACACAGCAGCCTAAAATCAACAAAAAATTGGTCTCAAGCCCAACAGAGCCACAGCAGCCTGTAAGAGCTGTAGGGCAGATGGCTCCTGTCTCCACTGTTCTCCCCAGGAAAGGTGACCTGACCCTCTGTGAAAGTGAAAACCTGGTCCCCAGGTGAAAAGGAAGGCAACGGAGCCCAAACAAAGCTTTCAGGGTTTTGTTGGTTCACCGAAAAATTAGAATCCTTTTCCTAAGTTTTCGCTGTATCTCTTTACTTTCTTCAACATTTTTTTCTTTGTTTTCTTTCTATTTTTAATATATTTCTATGTACTATTGTAAATCACATAGAGGAATGCTTAATACAGAAAACAAAATTATTGTCAGTTAAGTGTATCAACTGCCTCAATATTGTAAACTGCACTGTCTCTGGTAGGTTAGCCTATGTCTTAAAATGACTTGGTTCAAAAATGGCAAAACCCATAGTGTTTGAATTGGTAAATTCTAATTAAACTAACTAAACTAACTAAATTAAAAAGTGATTAAACTGTTCTAGGTATCAACATGAAAAAAGCTACAGCTGTATTTCATACGGCGCTACCAAAGATAGCCATCACTCAGCCTCAGTTTTTTGGTTAAGCATGGGACCTACAAATACTCTTCAGAACTGCAGGTTTTTTTAAATCTTGATTGTGAACTTGATTTTAGACAAAATACATGGAACAAGAGATTTGTTCAACAAAAGGTCAGCCTGAAACATGTGCACACGAATTCACTGTTCTATGAAAAATCTGTCGTGTGCATTAATGAAGTGGATTAATGTGAAGATTTAGGGCCTGTATACTTGTTTATTCATATAATACATATGTATCTTCTAACAAATAGGCAAAATTAATCTGGTATACCTGAGCTGTGAACATTGGAGAGCACACTTAGGTGAACTACATATATGTGAACAAACAGTTCTCCTGTGTACACACAAAAACGCAGTTTTTGGGGGTTTGGTTTTTCATGTTTTTATTTTTATTTTTTAATTTGTAGATGTCTGTAATTATGAACAGGCTTCACTCCGGGCACTAAGAAACATCTGCCTTTTAAGATCCTAAAACCTGTTGGACCGTACTTCTATATCCAAAATACGTGCTAGCCTTGTGTAAATGATTTTATAATGAAATGTCTTCTGGAGAAGCTTATGTGGAGGAGATTTCAGTTGAACATCCAGAGTCCGGAAATCTCATTTCCACAGTATTTATGCACAGAGAAATCTTTTGGTCATGATGTTTTCCCTATGTCACATCCAGATTGGGTACTTTTTCCCTTGATTCCCAGTGACTTTTGAGAGATAGGTTGGTCCTTCTTATGTACCAAATTAATTGCTTGAATGACTACACAAAACATATTGAAAAGTCTAAGGAAAGAATGTGTCATTAATTATAAGGATTAAACTTACAAAGAAGTTAAGTGCATTTCTGTGAATTATCAAAGGCTTTTTTTTATTTTGAGAAGGTTTTTCATTCTCCACTGGAAAATAGAAATAGTAATACTTCCCTACATCATATAGTAATTTTTTAAATAAAAAAAGGATTGTAGGTTATATAAGGTTTTAATACTATGATTTGAAGTTTTAACAGGTACATAAAATTTACAAAATTGAACAAGTACATCTAGTTTGGACACCTAACAGATATTAGAAATTTTCGTGCAACTTTACAAATAATTTACAAACACTAATATCGCTAATTCTTTGATAAATTTATACTAATGGATGAAGAATGTGTAGAAAGACATTGTAAGATCTCTGGACCAAAGCTGACCAGTTCTTGCAGCTATAATACCATTATACAATTTGTGTGATTAATACAAACAGTACTTTCATTAAGAAATTGAGGTATTTATTTATTCTCTGGACAAAAAACTGAGGATATAAATTATTATATAAAAATATTTTACAAATTATTAAGGGTTTTATTTTTTAATTTCAAAAATTAAAATTCAGTAGATGACAGAAGCTGATTAAAGTTTTAAATTTATTTTAATAAGGTCCTGAAAAGGAATAATTAAGTTCAAGAATTTTTTGGCAGCGTATTTTGCTTCAGATTTTCCTTTTTTTTTTCTCCCAATGCATTGTTTGTCAAAAGAAGCTGTATTATAGGTTCTTCACATACCTATCATCAGAACGTTGAAAAACAAAGCCTCTTTTTTCCAGGAATTAGGGCAGGTTAAGCTGGCAGCGTCTGTGGAGCGTATTGGCCTGGCCCTGAAGAATTGACTGAAGGCACATAGAGAGAAGAATCAAATAATATTTTTGCTACTCATTCCATAGGTACAGGAGAGGAAAAGATTATTTGTTTATTTGTTTGTTTGTAGACAGGGAAAAAGTTTGGTTTTCCACCTCTTCCTAGAGGAAAAGATTATTTGTTTATTTGTTTGTTTGTAGACAGGGAAAAAGTTTGGTTTTCCACCTCTTCCTAGAGGAAAAGATTATTTGTTTATTTGTTTGTTTGTAGACAGGGAAAAAGTTTGGTTTTCCACCTCTTCCTTTATTTCTGAAGTTCTACAAATCTACAAAAGTGAATGTCTAATGATTAGCTTATGAAGGCTATATTCTTAATGTCAACCCGATTACTTACTTAAAACTATGAACTTTTAATTATTCACAGGAATGATCTCACTTATGGAATGGGAATTTTTTTCTGAGTAAATTTTTTGTCACTTATTTCTTAAGAAAATCATGATTTGGATTATACTGTGATGTATGACATAGTTTGAAAAATCCTTTTTCTTAGAAGCAAAGTATGAAAGAAATCAATAGAAACCAAACAAATTTTATTCAGAGTGGAAGATAAAACAAAAAGATTTTTGAACAAGAGAGCAGAACACAGAAAAACAACTAGCTGAGGCCCAGTAATAGAATCATAGAAGCATAGAAACATTTAGGTTGGAAAAGACCTTTAAAATCATCAAGTCTAACCGTTAACCTAACACTGCCAAGTCCACCACTAAGCCACATCCCTAAGCACCACATCTACATGTCTCTTAAATACTTCCAGAAATGGTGACTCCACCACTTCCCTGGCAAGCCTGTTGCAATGCTTGACAACCCTTTCGGTGAAGAAATTTTCCTAATCATAGAATCATAGAATGGTTAGAGTTGGAAGGGACCTTAAAGATCATGCAGTTCCAGCCCTCCTGCCATGGGCAAGGACACCTCCCACTAGACCAGATTGTTCAAAGCCTCATCCAACATGGCCTTGAATACCTCCAGGGATGGGGCCTCCACAACTTCTCCAGGCAACCTGTGCCAGTGTCTCACCACCCTCACAGTAAAGAATTTCTTCCTAATATCTAATCTAAATCTAACCTCTTCCAGTTTAAAACTGTTACCCTTTGTCCTATCACTACACTCCCTGATAAAGAGTCCCTCCCCATCTTTCCTCTAGGCCCCCTTTAAGTACTGGAAGGCTGCTATACAGTCTCCGCAGAGCCTTCTCTTCTCCAGCCTGAATAATCCCACCTCTCTCAGCCTGTCTTCATAGGAGAGGTGCTCCAGCCCTCTCATCATGTTCGTGGCCCTCCTCCGGACTTGCTCCAACTGGTCCATGTGCTGATGGCTCCAGAGCTGGATGCAGTACTCGCGGTCTCACCAGAGCAGAGTAGAAGTGCAGAATCACCTCCCTTGACCTCCTTGCCGTGCTTCTTTTGATGCAGCCCAGGATATAGCTGGCCTTGTGGGCTGCAAATGTACATTGCCAGGTCATGTTGAGCTTCTCATCAACCAACACCCCCACGTCCTTCTCATCAGGGCTGCTTTCAATCCATTCTTTGCCCAGCCTGTATTTGTGCTTAGGATTGCCCAGGCACCCCTGCAGGATCTTGCACTTGGCCTCATTGAACTTCATGAGGTTGGCATGGGCCCACCTTTCAAAGCCTGTCAAGGTCCCTCTGGATGGCATCCCTTCCCTCCAGTGTGTCGACTGCACCACACAGCTTGGTGTCATTGGCAAATTTGCTGAGGGTGCACTCAATCTCACTGTCCATGTCACCAACAAATATGTTGTACATCACCAGTCCCAGTACTGACCCCTGAGGAACACTATTTGTCACTGGTCTCCCCTTGGACATTGAGCCATTGACCGCAAGTCTTTGAGTGTGACCATCCAGCCAATTCCTTATCCACCGAGTGGTCCATCTGTCAAACCCATGTGTCTCCAAGTCAGAGACAAGAATAACATGCGGAACAGTATTAAATTTTTTGCACAAGTCCGAATAGATGGTGTCAGTTGCTCTTTCCTTATCCACCAACACTGTAATGTCATTGTAGAAGGCCACCAAATTTTTCAGGCATGATTTGCCTTTAGTGAAGCTGTGTTGGCTGTCACCAATCACCTCCTTATTTTCCATGTACCTTAGCATAGTTTCCAGGAGGATCTGCTACATGATCTTGCCAGACACAGAGGTGAAACTGACTGGCCTGTAGTTCTCCAAGTCTTCTTTTTTTCCCTTTTTAAAAATGGGCGTTACGTTTCCGCTTTTCCAGTCAGTGGGAACTTCACCGGAATGCCATGACTTCTCAAATTTGATTGATGGTGGCTTAGCAACTTCATCCACCATTTCCCTCAGCCCCCACAGATGAATCTCATCAGGTCCCATGGACTTGTATACCTTCAGATTCCTCAGATGGTCTCAGACCTTGTCTTCTCCTACAGTGGGCAGTTCTTTACTCTCCCAGTCCCTGCCTTTGCCTTCTGCAACTTGGGCAGTGTGGCTAGAGCACTTGCTGGTGAAGACTGAGGCAAAAAAGTCATTGAGTACCTCAGTCTTCTCCATATCCTGGGTAACTAAGTCTCCCAATTCCTTCTGGAGAGGGCCCACATTTTTCTTAGTCTTCCTTTTATCACCAACATACCTATAGAAGCTTTTCTTTTTGCCCTTGTTGTCCCTGGCCAGATTAAATTCTGTTTGGGCTTTAGCTTTCTGACCTGATCCCTAGCTGCTTGGACAATTTGTTTGTGTTCATCCCAGGCTAACCCGTCCTTGCTTCCACACTCTGTAGCCTTGTTTTTTTGGATTGAGATTGTCCAGGACCAACTTGTTCATCCATGCAGGCCTCCTGGCATTTTTGCCTAACTTCCTCTTTGTTGGGATGCATTGCTTCTGAGTTTGGAGGAGGTGATCCTTGAATACTCACCAGCTTTCTTGGGCCCCCCTTCCCTCCAGGACTTTATCTCACAGTACTCTGCCAAGCAGATCCCTGAAGACACCAAAGTGTGCTCTCCTGAAGTCCAGGGTAATGAGCTTGCTGTGCACCCTCCTTGCTGCCCCGAGGATCTCAACCTCCACCATTTCATGGTCACTGCAGCCAAGGCTGCCCTTGAGCTTCACATTCCCCACCAGCCCCTCCTTGGCAGTGAGAACAAGGTCCAGCACGGCACCTCTCCTCATTGGCTCCTCTATCACTTGGAGGAGGAAGTTATTATCAACGCATTCCAGGAACCTCTTGGATTGCTTATGCCCTGCTGTGTTGTCCCTCCAAGAGATATCGGGGTGGTTAAAGACCCTCATGAGGACTAGAGTTTGTGAATGTGAGGCTGCTCCTATCTGTCTATAGAGGGCTTCATCTGCTTGGTCTTCCTGGTCAGGTGGCCTGCAGCAGACCCCCACTATAATGTCACCTGTCCCTGCCCTCCCTTTAATCCTGACCCACAAGCTCTTGGTCAGCTCCTCATCTATCCCCAGGTGGAGGTCCATGCACACCAGCTGGTCACTGACATAGAGGGAGGCACCCCCTCTTCATCTCCCCTGCCTGTCCTTCCTGAAGAGCCCGTATCCTTCCATTCCAACACTCCAGTCATAGGAGCCATCCCACCATGTCTCCATGATACCAATAAGATCATAGCCCTGTAGGCGTGCACAAGTTTCTAACTCCTCTTGTTTATTTCCCATGCTACATATGTTTGTATAGAGGCATTTAGGTTGGGCCCTTGATGAAGTTCACTTCCTGGCTGGAGGGGCTGGAATTCCTTTGTGCTGCACTCCAGGTGCTCTCCTGCTGACCTGTGATCCTTCTCCAGGTTCTGGGCATCTATTACTGGCACTGGCATCAAACTGGTAGGAGTGGGATGGATTGAAGTTCCCTTTCCCTGGCAACTTTAATTTAAATCTAAATCTCTCCTGGCACAACTTGAGGCTGTTTCCTCTCATCCTATCTCCTGTTACTTGGGAAAAGAAATCAACACCCACCTCACCACAACCTCCTTTCAGGTAGTTGTAGAGAGCGATAAGGTCTCCCCTCAGCCTCCTTTTCTCCAGACTAAACAACCCCAGTTCCCTCAGCCATTCCTCATAAGACTTGTTCTCTGGACCCTTCACCAACTTCCTTGCTCTTCTTTGGACACGCTCCAGCACCTCAGTGTCCTTGTTGTGAGAGGCCCAAAACTGAACACAGTATTTGAGGTGCAGACTTGCCAATATCAAGTACAAAGGAACGATATGTGTATAATCTTCCTGAAAAAATATTTTAGTTCTATTCTGTTCTCTACTGAGGAAAGGGAACACCTTTCCACTTTCACATAAAAGTCAGAGAAGTGGGTTTTTCCAACCACCATTTATTATAGTTTTCACTGGAAAACGTGCATTGTCTAAGAAATAGATGGATCTGACACTTTTCATTTATTCCAGTACTCCATTACATAGCCAGTTAGTATGAAGGAGCGATAAAGTTAACAAAAATTAAGGCTTAACGTCTAGCCTTGTGGCTTTGTCTATATGTAATCATTTGACCAGAATAAGACACGAATTTAATTCAATTATCTTACAGCAAGTCTGAGCTTAAATATTAAAAATAATAATTAGCAGTTTGTTTAGTGAGTTTGTTACTAACTTTAGTTACTTTTAATTTATTGACCTTTCTTTTCCAGGCCAGAACTATCTATTATCACTTTAGTCTTGGGGTGCTGACATTTTGTTTTGCAAAGGGGACATGATGATTCTTTTGGAATCTCAGTAAGAAAGGCACTGATACTCAAGGTTGGTTAACTGGTTTATTGAGTTAAGGATGTAAATTACAGAGAAGATTTAGCAATGTTATATTCCTTCTGGTGCCGGAAACCCTGGCTGTTGTAACATCAGATGAGCCCCTCCTTGTAGATTGCATCATCCCATCTGTGGTGAGGTTGTCCAGCCTCAATGTTTTTCACATCCTTATAGCATTCTGACAAATGAGCAAAGCTACCAGTCTTTAACCTGTGCAATGCTGAACTTCCTGGATGGCATACCAAGGTTCACTGAAAGTGTTATGCTTTTACACAGCTCCAGAGGAACAGTTCCTACAAGAAGTAAGTACAGGTAGTATTGTTAAAGGCAGCACATGCTCGTGTCACAGTATGCACTCAGATTATCTAGCAGTCACTCATGCTACCGTACAGGTGTCTGCAACCCAGGCCCACAGTTAAACTCTGCCTAGATTCTGCTTGAAATGACCATTCCCTACTGCAGTATCTTCTGCAGTGGCTCACTATACATATGTTTAGAATAAAATCTTTACTCAGAGAAAAGCCTTCTTCAATGACACATCTCAGAACCTTTTGCCTGACTTAGTTTTTCTCTGATTCTTTCCCTTTCTTGACAGTTTTTAATAAATGTCTTTTGCTACTGTCTTTGAAAATTCCAAACTGTTGTCTGGAGTACCTTGTCATCTAAGAGATTATCTGAAATGCTCTTAGCTTAAGACCACTTTCATCTCTGACCTGCAGCCAAAAGAAACAGTTTCTCTGAGAGAGTTTAAGTTCATCATTCGCTCAGCTTGCCTGTACCTGTAAATGACAGGTTCCAACATGGCCACATAATATATGTACTGCAGTTGTCATATCACCCATAGCTTTTTTGAATTTACAGATCTTTTTCTCCCTTTTTTCCTGTTTGCTGTTACAAAATATCCATAATTTCTTCTGTCATTTGATTATTGATGGATTTTCAACAATGAATTTGTTCATCCAGCCATACCATCTGTTAATTTTCTTTGGAAAACTTTCAGTGACATAGATCTAGTAAGTACTATTTGTAATTAGAACTTTTGAATAAGGGTAGAGCTAGTGATAGCATAAAAAATAGGTTCTCCCTTTGTGCAATTGGGAAAGAGTGAGGTAGAACCCAGATATTTTTGTTTCTGCAACTGAGTATGGGCTACTAAGTAGTAGTAGAGTGCTCTAACTTCACGTCCTTGTTTGTACACATTTGTTTTCTTCAATAACCAAACCTGTCATATAAGAACTTCTGACACGGAGGTCCTCATTCAAAGCCAGCATCTAAATTAGAACATTCATAATTGCTTCCTGATGAACTTCAGAGGAACTCTTGAGAAATAATTAATTTGACATAATGGAGAGACTCCATTGACATCTTATGACAGGTAACGGCAAGAAATCCTGCATATATAGTTGTCTTTACCCATGTCTTTTTTATGGTAGGATCACAGCACACATCCTCTGTTGTATCTGTTACCTTTTATCCCCAAATACTAGCCTCCACTGAAGTGTCAACGTTTTCCACCCTCTCATCTATGCACACAAGCACACTGCTTGTGTGATCACTTCAAGTCAAAATAGATTCAGTTACAGAAAGAATTTAATCCATATTTATTGGCAAATCTGACTAACTTTGACTAAAACAGAGTAGAAACAGAATATACAAGTAGCCTAGTCAGTAGTTCAAAGGAAACTGGTTGCTGTATGTCAGCTTCTCAAGAAAAGATATCAAGTAATGATTGTATCTCTGCATGATACTTCATGGAGGTTAATAATGCCTTCTAATTCCACTTCTAAAATGCAGATTATTTCCTGTGCATCAAAACTACAGAAACTGGGAAAGGGCCTCTGTGAGCCTTAAAGTGCTTCAATTCTACTGCTGCTTCTTGGGGTACCTATTTTGCTGGTAGGTGCTGACTTTTTGAAGGTATTGTCAATGGAATTCTGATGGGAATTGAGCAGAAGAAATCCAGGTTTAGGTGACGACAATAGCTCCTCGAGACTCCAAGACCCTGAGAGCTGTAAAAATAACAGGTCCTGTGCCCTAGCATAAAGCAGGCAGCTCATTTAGTTATATCATTTTCAAAAGCTGTTTTACAGAGCAACTTCAAAGGTATATTCTTCTGCTGTTCCAGACCAAAGAAGCAGAGAGGAATGGAAAGAAGACTTCCTGCCTAGTAACCTGCATTATTAGCTATCATCTTCTTTAGCTGCTTATTGGATAACAAATACTCTGTTACATACCAGCTTGCTCTCATATTGTGTCACTAGGCTGTAATATGTCGAATACTTGATTTGATTTTCACATTTTGATGATAGCAGAAGCGAATTAATCTAGTCTGACTTAATTGGAAATTCATACACTTTCCCAGCCAAAGCTGTCAAACAGGTAGAATAGATGAAGCTGTTTAAGGATTTTCTGCCTGTAAAATGGAAGGGGGGAAAAAAAGATGATAATTCTAGTAAGTTACATAATGTTACGAAATAATAAAAAATGAACTGTCATTGCCTCAGTCTTGTTATATTTTAATTCACAGTTGAAATGAGCCCAGACTTTCTCATTTATACCAATCAACCTCCTCCACTTCATTCCTGAGCTGAGTGGTTCAGGAAAACAAGACCCAAGTCTAACCAATGACAGAGAATAGGAAGTATGTAAGCAAAAAGTAAGCAAACTGAGCATTTAAGTTACCTTCCAGTTATACAGAGCAAGTATTGTCAAGCTTTTGTCTTCAGAAGACTATTTAGCATGAAGGATAGCAGGCCAAGAGCTACTTAAAAAATTTATCTCCATCCAGTGTGATGCAGGATACCACACTTAGAGAAGCCAGTTCAAAGTTTTCTTGAGCCTCTGGTGGCCAATAGGATGTGCTTTGGGAATTTCAAATATGATTAATTCATTAGTGACCCATTCCATGTTATATAATGCCATCCTAATTCTCTTTTCTGACCTAAATATATCACTTACTGTTGACAGTGAAAGGCAATAGATATGTTAGTAGTGTTTAGGAAAGTAAAGAATGGCCAGGTAGGATCAAATATCCATTTAGTTTAGTATTCAGGAGTGGCCATTAGCACATGCCTGGGAAAAAGTCAGAAAAGGGCAAGAACAAACAACAATTCTTGCTAATACTAGAAATAAACTTTCCTACTATTTTCAGCTCAGGAACTTCCTGGAACAGGAATGGCAAGCCTGGGAGAGGGTTGATGGTCACAATCCTCGTGGCTTTCAGTTGGGCATCTGATGATAGCAGTGGGAGATGATAAGAATATCAGTGTCATTTAACACTTGAAAAATATGGGGGTTTTATGCTATATTCTATGCATAAATCCAGAGCTTGCCCATTGTGTGAAATAACTGAAATGAAAGATAGACATATATTAAAATGAAATAAAATATGACTTTGCTATGAAATTAACAGATGAACAAAAAATTCTGAACTTATTCAGATGGGAAATGTTTTTAATTGGAGTCCACCTCAAAACTATTTTAAAAGACAATGAAAAAACATTGCAACTGAAACACTAAACTTTCAGCAGTCTCCTAACTTTCATACTATCAAAGGTGCAGTATAAATAACATGAACAAAGGGATTGTACCATTAAACAATAAAAAGTATTTGGAATTTGTCAGAAAGAGAAGTTTAAGTAACATTAAAAAAGAGAAATAAATTTCACATACAATTATTTCTCTCAGAAGTGAAATAAGTTGAATTTTTTTTTTTCCTGGGAAACATTACTTTCAGTAATTCAAATCATTATTACCAAAACTATATATAAATCCAAATGCCTTTGTAGCAGTCTTTGCAAGGGATAATCAATGACCATGAATAACATGAGATTTGAATATGGTTTCTAACAGGAAAGGACAAGCCAAGCCGTTATAAAATAAACTGTGTTTTGCCTTGTGTTGGGAATGATTTGAAATGATTCATGCCTCTTTAAAATAAACTATTTTTGTTATTTTTAACATAGTAAAACTGTGAAAACAATAAGGTAAAAGTCCATCAGGGAGAAATGTAAAAGGGTCATAGCTATTCAAAGGGACAGGGACCCAAAAGTTCTGTACCTAATAAAATGAGATTTCTCCCACATCTTCCCCTGCCACCAGTAGGTGCCATAGAAAGTAGCCAAAAGGATATTTTAGGTGTCTTTCTAAACTTTAAAGAAGTGCATATATAAATAAATAGAAAATAAAAAAATCAGGTCAAAAATTTATTACAACATTGCTCAAACTTCTGTTAAACAAGGTGGGGAATAACCAGCAGTTAACCAATTTTAATTTCATCTGAACTTCATTTATTGATATTTCTGGTGAAATCATTTTAGCATGTCTAATCTGATGGAAATCTCATGGGGGGAAATAAGCAAGACGATCAAGTGCTGCAAAGCTTTGTTGCCATTAGTGGTGACATCTTTCCATAATTACATAATAGAATTTAAAAAACAGGGGGCCCCATACTGAACTGTTAATTGTCACTTTTTATTGTGTAACAAGTAACAACTGGGGGTGGGGGGCAGGATCCTCCTTCAAAATAATGCACAGATTAAAGAAGCAATTAACTGAGTTTGTTGTATTTTCATCTACTATAGATTTTAATGTAATTGCATAATACGTCAGTCCAAAGCATTTTTTAGTTGTTTGTTATTTGTTTTGGACAACCTGTATGGCTCTAATTCACTGAGTTCTGGAAATATATATATTACTAATTGTCCTTATATTGGCATGATTATAAATTGAAAGCAGAGCACTTGTTGCACATGATATTATTTTATTTGAAGTTATCTGAAAACAGCATTTCAAATGACAGATTTTCTGAATTTTGAATTTTTCTTTAAAAATATTGTCTCCTTTTCTCTTTTTCAATTATTCTCTCAGTTCTTTTATTTCCACCGGAGCAACAAAATGGACCTCCAGGTTTGGGGCTTTTTCTAATTAGCAAAGAAATCATAAGGAAAAATCCACTGGAGTAGTCAGAGACAAAGCAGAATAAAGAATTTATAAGATAATTCCATTTAAAATCAGATTGAATCATTAACATTTTAAAATAATTATGTACATTTTAAGAAGAATATAAGTATATTCCTTTCTCAGATACATTTTGCTTAAGGATGCTCTTATTGCTCTGTGCTACATAGGTGTTTGCAGCAGCTAAACAAAATCATTCAATTCCTTCTGATCTTTTTAATGCTAGAAGCATTAAACTGGCCAAAGAAAACCATTTACTTCCTATTAATCTTTTTCATGTTAGAAGCCAGTATTGATACTTTCAATACCAGTTAGAAAAATAAACATAATATCTGAATTTATTGATGGTTAATGAACCTTTCTTCCAGACAAATGTTTATGCCTGTAGTTCTATAGCTCAGTGCGAGGGACTGGAAGAATATTAATGAGGTTCTCATCCCATATAATTAATAGGTGTCTGCAACAAGAGGGATTAATTTTTCTTGGAAGGTGTCTTTCTGTCTCTGTTGGCTTCCGAGGGAGCCTAGATGACTAGGTTAACTTAGAAGCCTCAGCTAGTCACTATTTTAATAGTTTTGGAAGGGTTGAGCTTAATATTAATTCTATCTATGCATATCAAAAGAAAATGACAGCAGAGGGCATTTTCATTTAATCATGCAAATGAGATGAAAGATCCTTGGAAGGGGCAGCAAGACATCCTCTAGTTCACCTGCCCGCTCCAACTCCTGCACAGTAACATGTCCTGGTATAACACGTCACGTACCCCAGTACAGTTACTGACTATATGTATATTCACCGTTGCTGTAGGTGTCGTGAGTCCAGTGTCAGCTGGAACTCTGGCTGGACCTTATAATAACCTCTGTGCCTGGGCTTTGGCCAAGAATCTGTAGAACATTTCAAGAGGTTTCCCTCTCCGTCTTGGTGTGTTAATTAACCTTTGTTCCATGACAGGCTGCTTCTACTGCTTAGTGTTATCACAAGCCTAAGGAGAATAAAAGTGTTAGCAGGGAAGAGAGGCCGGGGACTGCCATAGATGGGTTTAAGTTCCATAAAAACATGAGGAAGGACTTTCACAATAAAAACTCTGACAGTGTGGCTTTATCACCACAATCTGTCACTGCTCCTCGTATAACATAATGTTGAGCTTTTGCAAAAACAGAACAACAAATTGAAAAGAAAAAGCAGTTTCATTTCCATCTGAAAATAATTGTATTTTGTCACAAAACAAGCTTGAATGAACTTGAAATTCATGAGACTGTCTCAGGAGCTGTTGATATTCCTGAAAAGTGAACACAGAAAGGCAAAGATGCTGCAACATTTAATTCTCTCTTTAATATTTCAGAATATTTGCAAATAATTTTCTATGCATGCTTTATAGAGGCAAGGTGAATAAGGACGCATCACATCAGGGGCTAGTCTGTGGTATCCCATATAATTATCTCTAATATAATATTATGCAATATGAATAAATAATAAAATATAATAAAAATAGTATTTAGTTTCTTTGTTCATTATTTGAAAGGGAGAATAACTAGCATATTTAATTACAGGTATAGAAAATAAATAATAATATGTTGCAAATCACTGTGAGAATATGGCCCAATACAAGAAGATACTGTAAAAGAGAGGTTTTATATATGTAAGGGAATGCAACAGGAAACAGGTTTGGGTGAAAGAAGAAATTCTGGTATTAGCTAGAAAAATAATAACATATCTTTTGTGTTTTAACACTAAAAATCTTAGGAAAAAACATTAATTTTAATCAAAATATTTTATGAAACACTGTGCCAGGTCTAGGCACAATGCCATATTTAGGCTGAAAAGAGCTGAAAATAAACGTTTACGGTGGTAGCCAGAACGCCTAACTTTAGGTGACTAACTGAGTTCTAGATTAAGAAGTTAGTAACGTGCGCTGCATATATCAAAGAGAGATAGAACTGCAGAGGAAAATCCTAACTTAGTTCTGTATTGCCATCTGTCACAGTCTCTCTCTCTCGTTCTATTGACTATAATGGGAACATAAAGATTACACTTCTAATTTCAGCACTTTGGTAATTAAAATTATATGGCAGAAAATAAATCCTTAAGGTTCAAAGTTGTCTCCAAAACAGCATTGAAAGGCTCTTGTTTTCAGTCTTCTGAGGAACAGAAGATTGTCTCTTGTGATTTATTCTCATTAATACAAATAATAATGTCTTTTTCACTTGGCTCTATTCAAAAAGAGAAATGGAGAATAAAACAAGTAAGAATTTTATAACACCATTGTAGACATTCATGGCTGTAATGACATATGGAAGCAGACTATTCAAGGAAAAATGGGACCTGCATATTCATAGAACAGAAAAGTTAAAATATTCTTATGAATGACACATGAGACTACAGCAGCGGTGGAACAGTAAGTGAATTAATACTGAATTCTCAAAGACATACATGTCGCTGCTAAGGCCCCACACAGAAGGATCAGAGATATATAAATATAATTAAAAAATAATGGTTTGTACATATGATAAGGTCTTTAAGGTTTGGAGTGAGAGGAAATAAATACTAGACTGTATTTAAGTGCCAGAAATAATTTCTAAATATTAAGATGTGTTCAACAAAGACATATTATGGCATTAAAGTCCTTTGCTATCCAGGTGATAAGTGTGGGAATCTCAAACATTATATGTGATACTAGTGGGTATACAGTTGCATAGGCATGCCATGGAGCCAAGGAAACAAAGGAGAATGGAGCATGGGCAAGGACATCCCATATTATATTTCTACTCAAGACTTTTTACTATTCTTTTCTGGTTGTTTCTTACCTGTAAAATGTCAATGGTTTCTTCTGCACCAGTCAGTATAAGTAAGAAGTAGTATATGACAGTGAAGCACTTTTGAATCTAATTTCCTCTTAACTCTGAAGGGATTGGTACTTACAGAAAAAATAATTCAGACATGGACTTGCAAATTTTTACATTTAATGTATGACTGTTTAATGTTGCTGAAGTTCAAGGAGTTGATCACCGCTTTCTTAACTTTTTAAACAAATGAAACATGAAATTAGATCTTATACTAAACTCTTAAGTAAGTGATCTTTTCTAAGACACTGAGTATCTGGTAGCTTCCTCTGAGGTCTGCTGAAGCTTCTCAGTTTTCAGCAAATAAAACTCTTGACCTGGTTTCTGTCCCACTCTTATTATCATTTGCAAGGAAAAAGGGAATACTGTTTCAATTATTTAACTTTCTGTACAGTACCTTGAGTGAATTATTGGTAAGGAAAAAACTAACAATAGCAACAAAACATAGCTATCTTTATATGAACTCTTTCTGAAAAAATAACTTTTTTCCCCTTTTTTTTTTCCCATTCAGTTTCTTCTGCTGTGATTCAGATTTGAGAGAATTGTTTAACTAGCTGGGCACAGACCAAAGTTTGCCTACTGTCGAATCTGGCAACCACCTTCTCTGGTTTGGGCTAAAATGTACAGTTCTCTACACTGAGGTCTCACAGGCATTTTAAGACCCTTGAGCTATTTTGTTTCCAGAATAGATTAGATCTTGTTTAGCTGATACTGAGCTCCTTAAGCTCAGTTTGAAAAGAATCGACACAAATTTCATGAATGAACTCCAGTTTTCATAACAATGGAGAAATTTTAGCCTGGGGATGTGTAGAAAGCTGAAGGAAGAGATTCTCCTTGGGTAAATTATGCTGCATTGCACAGAATAAAGCAATGAACTCTGGTATCTTGAAACTATTCTGCAGTTCTCCACATATATGTTAAATTAATAGCCTTCTCTGTCACTGTTGAAAATTTTATGTAATTTTTTTTTGTATCTGGCTCTATTTCTTGTCTTTTTAGTTTATAAAAATGCCAGTTGACCAACATAACATTAAACAGGAATTGACTTTATGAACAAACATGTATAAACAGACGTGCTTCGTGTCATACCCTAAAAAGCAATAGAATTAGTGTTTATCAGGCTCTGAGGACAGCATATTCCAGAGATGAGTGCCCTTCAATACCAGTGATCTCCACAAGACATTCTGGGTTTGATATAATCATTGTGAGTCACCATCTGATTCTGCACATACACAGTTATTTACTTTTGTACAGGGATAAAAGTCTTCATTTTGAGGTAATTTCAAAGCATTTAATGCAGTTGGTTGGCAGAAGAATAGTTCACTCGATGTCAAAGAATAGAGAATTAAATTAAAAACTGTTAAACATTTCCGTTAGTCTCAATCATTGTGGCAATGGCTCTTACTTTTCCAGACTTTGCACTTGGTTCTAGGAAATATGAGAATATTTCATATCTACAGTTCACTGTATGAAGTTCCATCAACACACTGAAAACTTTCATACACAAAACAAGGCCAACAGTGAGAAACAACCAGGTGATTTCCCATTGCATTTTCTGTTTTATGGAAGAAATAACTCCAACCTTCCTCTTTTTAATCTGAACTATTCATTTGTTCTCAGGAAATGTCATCCCAGCTTTATTGAGTTTCCACAGTTTGTATTAATGATCAAAGAAGCTGATCAGAATATATCATTAGCACAGCAACAGAATGACCTATTTATTTACTGAATAAAGTTTTCCTTCAGAGAAGTCTGCAGCTCATCTGGGGATTAATGACATAAACAGAAATGGAATGAAGGTAAACACCAAATTTTACAAAATGCATACAGAAATGTTTTATTTGCTAAGATGGGAGGCAGGAGAGGAGCTGTGCTTGCCACTGTGCGTTGGTTAATTTTACCACCAATACTTTAGGATTTATTAAAATGTTGCATTAGTTATTGAGTTTATCTTGCTTAGTTGTCAAATTGTTGTGGGTTTTTTTTTTGCTTTTAGTAGGTAGGCTCTTTGGGGCAGGGCTTTGTGCTCTCTGTGTGTATCTTTCTGCAGTGCTTAGCAGAATGGGGCTCCAAGCACTCAGAGTCTCTAAACAACAGTGGCTATTATAAATAATTAGTCAACTCAAGCTTCTCAGCAGAATACACAGCACTGATTTCCTCCCCCTTTTCCTGGAGTGAGGAGACGGGACTAAGTTTATCCTGCCAAAGAGAGAGGGAGGGAGCTGATATGGACTGAAGAAACAAGATGACTGGCTGGATTTGGCACTCCTGCTCTCCTTCAGGGAGAAGTTGAGGGTTGTGTTTATAGCTTCCTGGGTAGGTCCTGCTGCTAGGCAGTGGTTGCCCTCCCTGTGGAGTAGTTTCCTCCCTGAATGCTGAATAGTTGCCGTAGTTTAACCCCAGCCAGCAACTGAGCCCCATGCAGCTGCTCCCTTACTCCCCCCACGGCAGGATTGGGGGGAGCATCAGAAGAGTAAAAGTGAGAAAACTCGTGGGTTGAGAAAAAGACAGTTTAGTAGGTACAGCAAAAGCCACACTCACAAGCAAAGCAAAACAAGGAATTCATTCACCACTTCCCATCACCAGGCGGGTGTTCAACCACCTCCAGGAAAGCAGGGCTCCATCACGCCTAATGGTTACTTGGGAAGACAAATGCCATAACTCCGAACGAACCCCCTTCCTTCTTCTTCCTCCAGCATTATATGCTGAGCACGGCATCATATGGTATGGAATATCCCTTTGGTCAGTTGAGGTCAGCTGTTCCTGCTGTGTCCCCTCCCAACTCCTTGTACACCCCCAGCCTGCTCACTGGTGGGGTGGTGTGAGAAGCAGAAAGGGCCTTGACTCTGTGTAAGCACTGCTCAGCAGTAACTCAAACATCTTTGTGTTATCGACTCCATTTTCAGCACAAATTCAAAACATAGCTCCACGCTAACTGCTATGAAGAAAATTAACTCTATCCCAGCCAAAACCAGCACAGTAGTAAACTTGTCTTTTCACATCTGTTTTGGCCAAGTAGACAATGGGGCACGAATACCCTAAGCCTGTGAATTAATTAGTAGCTCTGTAAATAGTAAACAAAATCATGCGTCATATCACATTATCCTGAAATTTCAGGGGTAGTAGACTTGCAATATGCATTTTTAAAAATTTTCTTTTGAAAGAATGTTAATACACAAAGATGTTTGATACTTTCTCTCCAATCATTGGAATACAATATAGAAATTTCATAACTTTGTTACATTTAAATTGTTCCAAACTTTTGTCTGATCTTAGAAAGGAAAAGGTAGAAAGTCTTTCCTGAGTTTTATATCAAGAGCCTGTAAATTAAAGGAAGAGCTCTGTTTGTGATTTTAAAAATAACTGTGAAAAGGAGAAAATCTAGGAAACATTGTTAAGCCAATGCACCGAGTCTCCTTTAGCAAATTGCATTAAGGAAAAAAGTTGGGCACCAGGGACCTTGCAGAAAGGATTTGTTTCCTCAGATTGGTTTTCCCAGTTTCCTACAGTTGTGTTCCTCTCTGGTATGACAACTATTGTTTTATTTGTGAAGTAAGTACCCAGTACTTCTAAAGTCTGAAACAGGCTTTTTCATTTAATAGGATAATTAACAATGAATGAAATAATTTACGCTGTACAGCAAGCAAGGGCACTATATACTTACTACATTTCAAGATAATACATTTTAATTATTATTATGACTACTGTTATCTATTACTTATAAAAAACATCTTTTTCTGTGGTTACATAATATCTCATATGAAAAATTAACTTGACCTAAACCTTGTGCTCTGTTTCAGCATATTAATTTTCAGATCTGGTTACCGGGAACTTTTTCCTTAATTTTTTCATAGAAAATACATAAATAGGTTGATGGAGTATAAACACAAAAAAATTGTGTTAGAAAAAAATTTAAGCTTAATTATAGAATTTTTTTTTAACTTCATCTTAGATATATGAAGTTTGCTGCATGATATATAGCAATCACAACGAAAGAACAGTAGTTTTTGACAAATGCATCCTACTCACCCATATTCTTTTCTCTTGTTTAGAAATACTTTCATCCACAGGTCAAGAAGCAATTAGCTATATATGAAATAAAATCTTGATTTGAATTCATATTGGCATTGTGGAAAAAAGAAAGCAGCTGACTTTTAAAGTCACACTTCTGTAGGTAACTTAGGGATTTATTTCAATTATACATAATTTTATCTATATTTTAGGTAGTAATATCAGACTAAATTACTGATTATTAGCTTAAACGCATCCTTAACATTTTCATTTGTGGATCTTAAATTTGAATAAAAATTATCCACAAAATAATTGCTCTAATTTTTATATTATGAGACGCCATATACTTTGTACAATTAATCTTTAATGCTTTAGAGCTGTAGCATATAGCTTGGAAAGTTGTTACTGTAGAGGATCATTTTATTTCTTCAAGATCAAAGTTTCACTTCTTTTGTTTTGAGTTGAATTTCATATCTACCTTCAGGCCTTACAGATTAAAACAGACATTGGACATTTGTGTGGACACAGACCTATACAAAGCTAGATTTTGTAAAAGTAAACCAAACATTGTTAAAGTACATATAAATCTCTTTTGTAGGTATATAAAATATTAGCATATATCATGCATATTTCTCATACATCAGAATTACATAAAATACAAAATTCCTTAGTTCTACATTTTATCATTAATGAAAAATCCTTTGTTTTTTATATATATATCTATCTTTTATTCAAAGGTAACAGACATCACTATGGGTAAATAATGACAGCATTTATTAGTTCTATTTGCACATATACACATGCCCATGCCCATGCCATACCTACATGTGCCTGCTGAAATCACACTGAGCATGAATTGCCCACAAAATTCAGGACTTCTCTGTGTTTGCGTCCTTATTCACTGTACTTCAGTTTTCTGCTGAATATGAGCCTGCCTTAAGAAAATGCTAAGTGCCACTCAAGTGGATATGCTACTCACAGAATTTTAATTATGCACTTACTTAAACATGCTGCTACTTTGCTCCTAAATGAGTATCTTTGTGCACATAGTTAATCAGAAAGGTGAGGGCTTTGTTGTCTTACATTCTTTTCCAAAGGAATTCAGATTTCTTGCAGATAAGTTTTACAAGGCATTTTAGAGAAATATTGTGAGAATCAGTCCCATGTGCAAATCTTGCCTGGGTGAACATATGGATCAACTATGAACTCTGACATACAACAGGTATGCTCTAAACTGTCATAGAAATTATTGAAATCAAGAGCCAGGTGATAGGAGTAATCTCTTGACATCCAATAGCAGAGAGTTTTAAAACCAATTTTTTGATACCCTGTTAAAAACTAAAATTATGTTGCTTTTTCAAATCACAGAATATTAGCCAACTTGCAATTTTTAATTTTCCGTTTTCTTATACCAATTAAAAACAGAATTCTTATAAAACTTAACCTCATACCAGGTACAAAACTTCTTGCTCATTAATGAGATTTAAATAAATCCATATTATAGCCAAACTTAGTTCACATTTCAGAGACAATACATCTTCCTGTATTCTTCTCCCATGTTGAACAAATTGAATAAACCTTCAATTAGAAGTGGTCCTGGCACTAAACCAGAATATCGATGGTTAGTGAAACAATTAAAAGCAGAAGGATTAACAATTGTGGAAAAAAAGTAAAGAAAAGGCACAAAACATTTTGCCCTTCTCCTATGTGATTTTATGTTAATTTTGCTTTTCATTTTCACCAAAGACATCAAGCAACATTAATGAAATGTTTCATTCTCACTAAAATATATAAACCATCTTTGCAACACATACTGTTTATTAACCTTTTTTTTCACTTAGAGCAGTTTAGGAAAAGAAATGTCATGAGAGTTCTATGAAATTTAACAATCAGTAGGAGATATTTTTCTTATATTTTCTTTATCTTAATCAGTGCTATTAACAGTGTTGTTAACAGAATATTGAATATGCTACTGCAACTTGATTAAGCTGGTATAGCATATCAGTGGAAACTTTCACCTGTTCAGCTTTTTCCTGACTTGCTGTGATATCAAAAAAAAAAAACCAAAACCAAACTTTAGCATGCAATTTGATGGTACAGCTGTGCAACCTAAAGGTGAGCTGCTGCAGAAAATAGCAGCCCTCTGTCCACTCTTCATATTCGCATTCCCCCGTCTCCCTTATATTTTGTACCAGAACAAAAAATTGCCGGAATGGTTGGTGAACTGTTTCAGGGAGTTCAATGTCACAAAGGGGATTTTTATTTTTTTTGGCCATAGTCATTTTGTATGAGCTTAACTCCCTGAATGGACTCCCTGAAGGGTCAGATCAGAGAAGAATTAGGGAATAGGAGAGGCGAGGGCAGAAACTGTCTTTTTTGATAGTAGAAACATAGAAAAAAATGGCTGGAAGACACCGCTGATGATCATCTAGCCCAGCCTCCCACTCACAGCAATGGGTTGGGAGTAGCTAGTCAGTAGCTTGGCTTAGCTGTAACATCAGTCAACACTCTTTGTTAAAACAGCACAAAGTGGTTGTACCAATATTAGAGAACCTTGCCCGAGTGGCAGATTGTCCGTCATTAAATTACAAGGCTGCAAGTCCTGCTTATGCAGCAGTTCCGTATCAGACATAGCCTTGCTGCAACTGTATGGATACAACTATATATTATACTCGTCTATGCATTAATGTACCATGTCACTTAATGCAAATGTGGCTATACAAACAGAGAATAAGCAAGGATACTGAAAAGGAGACAGAGAATGTTTTGAAGAAAGAGCTAACCGACCTAAAAAGGAGTCCTAACAAGGAGTTATATCCCATCACCGTTCAGCCCCAATGCTTTTCCCTTCTCTACGTGGCTGTTGCAGGAGTGGGGCAGGGGATGCCTCTGGTTAGCTTATCTTCTTGCTTCAGGGTATTTACCTAACAACTACATAACAGGAGAAAAAAACACAGCCATTATATTATCCTGCTGAAAGTGGTTACCATATATCTAGGATTATTATCAGAGAAAGTTTCTTTTTTTCATGACTCAGAACAAGCTGTAAAAGCTTAGCTCATGCATGAGTCTTCCTCGTAATTTATATCTGAGATAACTTTGGTGTTAATCACTGTAACTTCTACATTTATACAAGTGACCTACTACTGATTATTCTGTCTTCTTCCCTGCAGGAACATAGAGATGTATTGAAATAAATTGTATTTCAATATTTTGTAACAGATGGAATATATGGAAATAATTTTTACTGATAATTAGTCTTTGTGCTATTGTGCTGGTAAAGTATATGGTCTCTGTGATTATACATAATATATCTTTAGGGCATAGATCATTGCTTCATTTTATTTATGTTCCTCTCAGCCTGACGGCATATTACAAGCACTCTTTCTTGCTAATTAAATCCAGTGATCCCTTTAAGTCCTGATTAAGTTCTATTATTAAATTATTAAGACCTTTCCCTAGTGTCCTAGGTTTTTTCTCTCTAATTTTAGATGACTTTTTGAAGCAATAAATATTCTTATGATATAATTTTTCACTTTTTTTCCTATGCACATATTTCAAGACTGTCAGGCTGGCAAAGTATTAGAATTAGAGCTTATAAAATAAGGGATTTCACCTGGAATAACTCTGAAAGATTTGTACGATGATACTTTCATATTCTACGTTATCTAGCATCACCCAATGGATTGTAGCAAAATTAATTCCTACACAAAGATAAAAAAACAAAACCAAAACAAACAAACAACAAAAAAACACAACAAAAACAAACCAACCCCAAAAACCCCACAAAGAAACCCCAGACTTCCTTCCAAACCCCTGGAATACTTCAAGCTGTAAAATTATTTGCTGCGAAAGAAATAAGTTTTTGAAAGAGAGATGCATATTGCACTACACTTTCTTTTAGTTCTTCATACTTTGTTTATTCAATGTCTTCGTAGAAAGCAAAGGTTTGCATATATGTAAGGGAGGAATGAAAGACACAAGCATGGCATGAAAGTACTCTCTCATGCACACACACGTATACATGCACGTGCACACACACTCATACTCATTGCCACTCATATATACTGTCTCCTGTGATGTACCTGTCCTGACTTAGAACTACACAAACTGTAAATTGCGGAAAAATTCATTCTGAATCAATGAAAATATTTTGGTCAAATGTAAGCAGAATGTTTTGTCAAATTTTGATTTCTCCTTTACAGTTGTATCTAATAATCAATTTATTCAATATTGTAAATAAAAATACCATTTTGAAAGGGAAAATCAAAACACTTTCAATAAAATATCCATACAAAACTTTTGAATTTAATGATAAATTACCCTTTTTTAGCTAATACTGTTTACTAATTGAAAATATCCAACTGTGAATATTTTCAGTTAATGCAAAATATTTTTTATGAAAACCTAATCCCTTTCCAAAGATATTGTCCATTTTATTTTTGAGTCACTGCATTCAGTACTGCTTGCAGGTATCAGTACAATTCCACAGTTGTTTTCAAAGCAGGCTGGGTAGTCTTTGCTGAGTTAGGTTAAAAATTGGCCAGGAGGATAATCTGGTGAGGAGCACAGGCCTGGAGAGTGAGTTATGTTGTTTTATTCAATGAAATGGACAAACAGACAAATACCTTTGTCTCAGAAAACAGAGTCAAAGAGAGATTTAGGGAGGAGTTGGGGACAATAAGATGAGAGTCAACTAGATTTTAGACTAATAGCGTAGCTCCTTGTATATAACAAAACTCCTATGAAAGGTTCCATTTGATTTTCAAAGGTTTCTTTTTATTAATAATTATTTGGACGTTGTGCAGAACCTTTATTATACTGAATAATCTTTCTTAAAACACCAACTGAAATCAGTATGTTATTTTTACATCCATATCAAAAAGACTAAGCAAATTCCTTTAAGAATTGCTGCTTTTCTGGTTCTTCCGCCCTAAAATTTTAGCTTCAGCTCCATTAACTGACCTGCTGTAAACTTTGGTTTTTGAAGCCCGCGTCTGCCTTTGTGAAGTAAGCACAAATGAAACCACAGGTACACATTTAAAACAGTAATAGGATGTGACAGCACAACATGATTCGATCATGTTAGGAGATTATAGTGATATAGAAGGATCAGTCTGCATTTTCTCATCTTTTCGAATGGCTATTACTTTTAGCAGATCTTTCATCAAAGGAGGTGACCTTTTTAGCCTCATACAAAAATAGATGGGAAGTTGGGGTAATATCCAGAAAAAGCAAGTTCTGGTCTGTTGGAGTAATTGGAGTAACTGGGACTTAGAAAAGGTATAAGACCTACTGTAAGGAATAACTTTCTCATTATATAAATCATCAAATCTGGCACATTATGACACATAAATATTTATTTATCTCTGTCTCCTGCTTTTCTCTGGCTCTTTCCCACTTTTGATTTTATTTTTCGTTATTATCTTTAGCTTTGGCCTCAGAGTCATGCAATACATTTAATCAGGCCTAACAGTCATGCATTATATTTAATAATTCATAGTGAGAGTTCAAGTAATACAGGCTATAAAAGCTGAACTACACCTGAAGTAACCACAGGAAACATTTCATTCCCTCCATAATAGCTCTATGGTTGACACTAAGGTGATAGTGTCCTGCTGGTCCACACCACCAGGTGGTAACATCTCTTGCTGTTTAACAGTGAATTGTGGATATGGGAAACAACGTTTCATTTGGGCACCCTTTATCCGCTTCAGGAAGGAAGGGTTAAACAGGTAATGGTTTATTCAGTATCCTGTCATTATTAACCCTCCCAATGCGGGAAAATTCATAATGTGATTTGCAGCCCAGGCATTTTGTACGGTACAGTCATGAATGGGTGTTTGAACGAGGATTGAAGCACAAGCCAATGAAGAACAGGTAAAAATATATTGAGAAAAGTTATGTGTCTCCACACACCAGCTCCAGAGATCACACTGAAGATCAAAATGGCGTAACATGCTTAATTTACATAAGACATCATTTATTTTCCTAGATATTGATGAAAAAGGAGTGCTTTCCTGTAAACATGTTGAGCCAATAGAAAAACTGATAGAAAACAATTTTCATTTGCAGAATCGCCAGGTTTTGTGTGAAAGTCTCACAAAGTGCATTGCAGTGATTAAAAAATTTTACTCATAAAAACCCCTGACAACTGTTATGACAAAATAACAAGAGAAACATTAGGTAAGAAAATGACAGGAAATTAAATAAAAGACTGGAAACAAAGTATATTTTGGAGAGGTTTTTGGAAAGAAATTGGAAACATAAACAATGAAAGTATGAAGGTGCAATCTTTTTAACTAGTGAACAATGTATTCAACTTATTTGACTGCTTTACATGTATAAAGTGTGGCTTGTAGAAAGCAAATTTGCTGCAATTTTTTACTTTTAACACAGAAAAACAATCAGTTAAACTATTCCATGTCACAGACAAATTGTATTGGCTTCAGCAAAGTTCTACTGGGAGTAGACTGCCTTGTAATATTGCAGAATGAATGAACCTCCCTGGATCTATAATTGCTAACATCTTTCTCTGCAAATCCCTCTTTTGGCCTTTTGGGTTTAGCTTAACCTTAAAGTTATTTTATCTTTTGTAAAATTTGACACTATGGTAAACTTTCTTCCAGACCTTGAAGAGCATCGATGTTTGTTTTTCTTTTTTCGTTTTCTGATTATATGTTTAAAACACATTCTTTTGAAATATTGCCTCTTGTTAAAACTGCTTTGAATTCCTATAGAGTACAGAAATAGTTCATTACTGGCCCTTGAAATATCCATGTAGTTAAATCTGCTATAAAAAATAAAAATAAAAAATCAGTTGAATTTGAAGATAACAGTAAGTAAAGTTGGTAACAGTTTTCATTTGAGGTAGTCTGAGTTGTACTTATATCTCCATAGAACTTCTGTTGGGAGCAGCAGAATCTACTTCTCGGTAGAAGCAGTTATTTTCAGCTGGCTTTGGTTGAGAGAAATACAGGAGACCACACATGTGAGAACATACTGCACTCTGTTGGCAGATTGTACTTTAAAAGGAATTTCTTCCTACAGGTGTCAACTAGATGATTTTTATTTTAAGCTCCCATATTTTCACAAGTGAGAGCAAAAATTCCAGTTCTCGGCCTGGACTGAAGAATTGTGAAGCAGAAACAAAGACATTCTAATAGAGCTTTTGAAATTCTCTCTTTTACAAAGTATTTTGTTTAGAGATGCAAGATTTCATTTCATAGTTGTTTCCTTTATTAAATCATATCATGACTCCATATTTGCAACATATTTAATTTAGGCCTAGACTTATGGTAGAAAATCTTATAAAGGATTGTAGTTTCAGAATTTTTTCTACCAATCTGAAGTCCTTAAAATATCTCCAGCAGGAATTTTAGCCCATCAGGTATCTGAACTGTCCTTCTGAGCAGTATAGCTGTCTCTGCCAGAGGGTCCTAAACCAGATGCCTGTACTGGGAATCTAAATTTTTGAGTTTCCTGTGATAACTGAGGTTTTGGCATATGCAATCATGAACTATGAGTGCAAAATCTGGGGGATATTTTAGGGATTGCTTAAGATGAGAAGTTTGATTTGTATTAATGTACTCATTATATGGCACCGACCTTATCTGTTTTCAGAGAATAATAGCAAAAATACTATATATTGTGCTGATAAGGAAAATTTTTTATGTTCTAGAGGCTTTTGTGCTAGCTTTAGGATAAAGCTATAAAACCAAGCAGAATTATTCTAGCTTGCCCAAACTGTGAACAAGATGCCCTGTATTACATAAAGGTTACCCTCAAGGCAGCATATAAATTCATTCTAAAGCATAAAATGAATCAGTTTTGCTGAATTTAGAATTAATAGAGAACATCTGTTTTCCCACAGTTGAATGGTAACACATGCTGGCTGAACATAATCATGAAGCAAAACCATGTAAGACATCTACAGGCAAAACTGCAGAGGTTTTTAAATTCATGCATACAAGTAGTCTCATAGGCCGAACACAGCTAAGTGCTCCATTGTGTCATTTTCATTAATTTATGTAATCCAGTACCCTAGCCTGAGTTTTGCTTGTGGAAATGATGAAATTATATGTTTGACTTTGAGAAATGTAAAATCTAATGAAGACGACCATAAAATCATATAATTCAGAAGCATAACGGCATTGGGGATGCTCAGTAATGTCTTTTTATTACTCTTTACGTTAACATTCATTTTAGCAGCACAGATATTCTGGCATAATATATCCCAAATTTTCCAACTTGTTGCAGCTATAAGAAGTTGTGGTTAGACCAAAAATTTCTGTTCCAGGATACATAGCTTCCTTTTAGACAGTGCATCCCAGTAAAAAAATGCACTACCAGTATCTGCAACTACTTCTTGATATTTGAAGGAAGTTTTGGCTAAGATGACATACTTTGACTGTCATTATTGCTTTTTAATAAGCCAGAATAATTAATACACAGTAGATCTCCATAGCTCTAAGGGTACTGTTAAGAAAAGAGTTGTAGAGAATAAAGTTTTCATTAGTAGAATAGTCTGCTTGAAACCTCCTTGTGAGCAAAAACTTTCATCTTTCCTTCAACCTCCTCCATTGCAGCTTTGAGGGTTCTGAAAAATTTCAGAAGAGAGAAGAGAAATGGCTTTCAGGTTTTATCTCCTGAGGAATACAACTCTTGCCCTGTGGTTAGGGACCAGGAGGAACACACTGTAATACACTGTGTGCACAGGTTTCTTTGGGGGGAAGACAGAATGTCTTAGAAGAGAAAGTGAAGATTTCTCCTTGAGCATGTCCACATCCTACTGCAGTATACAGTCAGGACGTAATTTCAGTGTGTGGGGAATACTGAATCCAGAAATGTTTGTGAGTTTTGTTGTTTAGACATAGTCTTAATTTGAAGGAATAGTATTTGAATCAATATTTCTCATATGGACTAGAAAGGAAATTACTATACTGGAAACTCCTTTGTCAACAGACCCTGCAGACAGCTAAAGAGCTATGTGCATAGATGTAAATTGATACATATAATATTAACAGGGTCAGAATCACACATATTCTTTACCTTCAACATAATGGAGCATCTTTTCATTGCATGTATCTCCGGCTGCTGTAGGTTGTGTTGTATCTTATCCATCAAATGCAGAAGACCAAAGTGGCTTTTACTTGACCAACCTGAAGGTTCACTGTTATACGTCTAAATTTCAAGTTTGTATTCATCCAGTTGGATGTGCACATTGGCTGATAAAATAATTGTGAATTAGAGGAACTCATCCACAAAAGATTCTGGACTAAGGACATCTACATCTTACCTCTTTTATACTTCTTACATAATAGGAGATGAATCATATTTCACAAATGTGTATTTCTTTTCATTGGCTGTAACAGAAAGCCTAGAATGACCTGTTTATATATTGGTGTTTACACTGACAGCAGAATTTTAGTTTAGGATGTAGTTTGGCAGCATTAGTCATTAAACTTTTGCTGGTGCACCCAAGCTACTTTTCTCCCTATTAAATAAGAAAATAATTTGTTTCCTAGTCCTAGAATTTTGATCAATACCAATTTATTGAGATTTCCTGGTTAAATTTAATTTCTGTCTTCTTAGTTTTGTTACAGCATCATATCAGTGTCCTGTTTTTTTAAAAGCATAAATTATTTACTTTGTTTTTCTTCAGTTACATGCTGTTATATACTGATCAGAGCTTCTGTTGTTATATTTTTCAAGTTTCAAAGCATATCAAATCTTCTTCTGCTTTCATTTTCATTGGAGGACTTTCCTGATACTTGACTTATTTAGGATAACACTTCATTGGGATAATGTTTCAAGATAATTATATGTCCTGATTTGAGATAAAACAGGACCAGTTTTGTTCAGTAACTTTACTTTTTAGCTAGGCCTCTTCTAACTGCTGAAATTAACAGCATGTTGTGCAGAAAACTGTTTGCTCTCAGCGGGATAAGACCCATGTTTACAGGTGATGCCAAGGGATGGTGTGCAGAGAGGCTCTTCCTTATACTTATTGCTAGAACACCCAAAGGCAGCCAACTTTGTTATTTGCCCCATTGGACAGTTGGAAGCGGAAAAGCGTAGAGGGGTCATCCCTGCAGGGAGGAGCAGACAAGACAGGTGACCCAAAACTGACCCACAGGGCATTCCATCCTATCTACCTCATGCTCGGTATAAAAGCTGAGGGATCAAAGGGTCAGCCCTCTTTCTTCAGTGGCCAGTGTCTGAGGAGGACTCTGTCCCTGTGTCTGCCTTTGATCCCGATCCTGAATCCAGATCCAGAATCCAGTTCCTGTCCATCACTGAGTCTGGTCTGGGACTTCCCCAGTGCCTGCTGGTGACGTGATTGTCATCCTGGGAGCTTGATACGGTTTTGTATGTATTTCATTATTTTATTTTTATTTTATTATTAATATTTTTGTTAAAGTAGTTTAGTTTTTCCTTAACTCATAAGTCTCTTTCTCTCTCCCCCTCCTCTCCTTGTAGAGAGAGGTGGGGGACAGCATCTGTTCTTCACCTCAGTCGCTGATCAGGCCCAAACCACAACAGGTCTGCATGCCAGCAACTGGCGTCAGACCAGGAGGTCTGTCTGTCTGTTTATCTGTCTGTCCCAAACCACGACATTCTATGAGTTGGAAATTCTAGAGATGTTTTTTCCTTCAGTGGCACTTCTGTACAAGTGAGTTTGTAAACTCAAATGTGAAATTCTTGTGCTTCTTTGGTCTTTTTTACGGGCTACTTTAATATCTCTTGGATTCCAAAATCCATCCAAATACAATATTCTTTCATGGCTGCTTTGTCTTTCTCTTCTCTTACACATTGCATGTGAAATTAAATAAACTGATTCTCACCTGATTCTGAGCATTTACCTATTGACAGATTGACATCATAGCCTATTTATAGTTTTAGCAAATTAATTTAATACACCCAGTACTGTGAAGTTTATTATTCCTTTTTACTATTAATTTCAGTTAACTAGGCCTCACACACCAACATGAGCAAAGATATCCCAACCCTTAAATTTAAACAGACAATAATGGCCTAATAAAATACATAAAAATAATATCAAGGTGTGATGGCATGATGAAAGTTATTACATCAAATAAAGTTCTTATGAAAATACATATTTTAAATATTTTAAAATCAGTCTCCAAATCTGGTTGTTCTGGGTTACACGAAGAAACCTACTGATTATGTCAGTGTTGCAACACTGGAAACAAACAAACAAAAATCTTAAGTGAGGAAATAAGTGAACAGGTCATTTTTTTACTGCTTCTTAGAAGCCCCAGCATAAGCTAAATGGTCTGTGACTTGGATGCTTCATTATTCAGCAAAAGTGTGGATCTGGGTCATCTTGTGCTAGACCACACCATTGCATTGATGTAGCATCTTTTGGAAACATTAGTATTCCAATTCTATAATGTCTTTCCTGGTCTGAGTTCTAGTTTCACTTATGTCCCAAAGTCATAAGGCATCAACAAGGCTTTTCTTCTTAAGATGCCTAGATAAATTGTAATACCAGAGCCTTAGCTGATTTATAGTTCTACTACTTCAACTGATGAGCAAATCCATACTTTCTGATGTTTTACATTAATGAAAGTTAGTGGGTGTCCCATGGTGCCCAGAAACAGTTGAAATAATTAGAAAGCAATTTCCACATGGTTCTCCTCCTCTCCATGGAGCATTCAACAACATTTCCTTAAAGCATACATTTGGAAAAAAGAACATTGCTCTGCTAGGATTACAAAAGTTGCTAGCTTTCACAAAACTCTAGAAATCATAATATTTTCCATTTAAAATTGGTTTGGATAACATATCAGTTATAGTGAGGGAGTGGTTGTCTTTCCACATCTTTATTTTCCCCTACACATATAATTTCCACAAAACCGTAATAGAGAAATACACTCTAATGCTTACTTACAGAATAGACATTCTTAGTTCCAAAACTATTCCCATTTTCCTGCATTTTTTCTTTTGCAAAGATGTAGATTATTTCAGAAGGAAAAATATCAACAAATTCCATAAGTAAACATTTTTAATGCTACTTTTGATCTTGAAGGGAATAGCTGATTTTCCCAGTTTCCCCTTCGGTGTGCCTCAAGCCTGTGTGAGGTAAAATGTCACCAAATATGTAAGTAGGGAGGAGGGATGATCTCCTACTTTACCTCCTTCTTAAGTTCCCACAAGTATATTGTAGACTTTGATCACTGTATATCAATTAATTCAAATTAATATGAAAAATAAATGCTGTTGTAAAAACAGAAAGATAGCAGAAGTTACAGAATAGCAAGAAATCACTATTTTATTGTCAGAAAAACACATTAGCATAAGATTCACTACAAGAACTGTGCGTCCTACTGTCATTGTCCTTGTCCTAGTAGAACACGGCTATTTATTTTTTTAGTTCATGATCTTGTATGGCTTTTCCTTCACATTGTGCAAAACAATGATGTGGTAAAAAGTACTTGTGCAAATTCTTTGCTGACATGGTAATAGGCTTTGATTACATTCATGACCTCAAGAAGTGACTGTCCCATAGATGTCCTTGAATTTGTAACAACTTTTTTTTTTTTCTTTCTCTACGGTAACATTTTTTTTCAATGGTTGTTTATAAAAGTAGTTTTCTGAATACTTATATATATTTAGAGTGCCTGCTTTCACTGTTTTCAAGTGCTCTGCTGTTTGTGTTGTCCTGAGCTTCTGCAACGTTATATGAAGAAGTCCTTCATTTTTTGTTGTTTCCCTGAGTGTCTCGTATTTTAACTCACTGTGTACTGCAGAAGCCAAGGACTACTGTGTTTTACTCCAGAGCTGAATCTAGAGTGCAATTGCATTTCGGCAAGTTATATGAAATACCACACATACGGACTATATGCGTGCTACCAGGTTATGCCCAGACCTGGAACGTGACCTCTGAAAATCACAAGGGTCACAGACGTTTCCTAAGGTCGTAATAAATGTGCAGAATATCTGATACTTACAAAAGAAAACCAGATAATAAAAAGAGCAAGAGAGAAAGCTCTGGATCTTAATCACCCACACTGTTTAATGGTTAGCCGGCTCCTCAGCTCTGCCTTTGAACTGCTGCTGCAGATGCTTAAATCTACCACAAGGGTTAAACTAGCTCTGAGCAGCATGGACGTGAGCCAGTTGGTGTCGTGTGGTCTTGATCTTTTACTTAGCAGAACAGAGGTTATCTTTTATAATATTGGCATTGTTTATACTGTCTTCAGGCTTGCTCTCTTGCTTAACAGTCTTTTTAGACAATGAATGAACGAAGAAAAAAGATGAATCTATTTCACTACAGGGAATCGGACTATTTTATACAAAGCACGAGGAAAGTTGTGTGAGACACTATTTCCATTCACAGCGTGTGCTTCAGCCTTGATTTAGAAAGGCCCGCAGGTACATACTTAACTTGGATCCTTCTGAAGTCACTATATTTACATGTGCATAATGTCTGTGGCTGTTATTTGGCAAAGCGTTTTTTCAGTGCATCTGGAGGAGGTACTTTAGGAAAAAACAGAGCAGTATCTACAGGAACATTACCAGCCGTGGCTGTCTCAGACCGGCAACAGCAACGCAGCACAGAATGCGTTTGCAGATGGCACATGTTATCTCCTAGGGGTTATCGCTTAGAGAGCTAATGTCCCTGTTCTCTCCCAGAGGCTGTGGTGTGTGCTTGAGTGGTATCCCCCAGGAGCGATTCACGCCATGGCAAAATCGTCTCCCCAGTTGTGTGTTCCAGAGCTTAGTGCCACGTAAGGAGGCAGATGTAGCAGCACCGTCCCTTTCTCACTGCGCTTCACGGAGCTCACACTGTGTCAGGCACGACATGCTGCAGCCTCTGCGTCCCCCTCAGTAAATTCCTATCTCAAAAGCTAGATTTTTCCTTAAGCGTCTTACTTTAGGGTTGCTCTAATCAGACCATTTACATTTTGTATCCACAGTTTGCACCACCTTAAACCTGTTAAAGTTCACGTTAGACACCTGAACTTTGCCACATCTTTCCACTTGCCTGGTGCTTGTCTCAGTCATTTGTATGAGTGCATGGTAAAGGCACGGGAGCTTCTTCTGACTTAATATTCCTTCATGCTTCCATATATAAACCGCTCTTATTAATAATAGGAGGAAATTACATCTGGTTAATCCCCGTTAATGGCATTAGTGAGGGGTTAATTTGGCATTGTAATTTTCACTGGGGTCTTGTTGAATCAGCACAGAAGAGAGTCCTGTTGTTTAGCACTGCTTTGAACATCTTTGCTGAAGAATTAAGGTAAAGCCTTTCTTTCCCACCCCAATTTGTTTTTTGCTGTGGGAGGAGTAGGGACATTTATTGTGATCCATGGAGGTCACTGCTCTAGAAAGCTACAAAAGAGCATTTCATCAAAGAAAACAAAGATACTTGTAGAAGCAACACTGAAATTAGATAACCTTTTAATCTATTTATCAAAGGGCCCGCGGTTCCGTTTCAAGGCAGGTGAAGGAATACTTATTGAACCCAGAAAATGAATCTACCTCCACAGAACTGAGATAACCGAAAAAGGAGAAAGAAATCAGCCAAAACCGTTAGCACCTGCCAACTCTTATTAAGAGATTAGAGTGCTTAAAAAGACAGAGAGCAGCTCAATATTTCCTTTTAAGTTTCTCTTGGCTGATTTCTCATGCGTGCTGCTGTGCACCGCAGTGAAACAAACAGGCCATATTTCAGCTCCTCAGAGCTACGAAAGCACTTTATGGCATAAATAGCAAGTAGCTTCTCTTCAGACTTTATAAGATTTCTTTAAGCAATCTATCTGTGCCCAGATGATTGACACATAGGAAACTGAGTGAGGCTGAGAGTTGGCAAGAAACATACGTTCCAAATACGACAGTGGAGTTACTTTACACATGAATGGCGAGTGATTTAGGAATTGTTCTGGGCTCCACCGCAATATCCTACAATTTCAACATGTTCCCTCTTTAATCAGTGGAAAACCTGGTTTACGAATAGGCTTCATGTGAAACAGTGATGAAAGCAGCACTGCTAGTCAAGCAGATCAGAGAGCATAAATCCCAGCAAAGCTGACAGGAATGCAGCCGGCTGCTTTAAAATGGACAGAACTATTTCTAACAGAAATGGGTGGCCCACCCCACCTGTGAAATGCTAAAGCTTGCAGAGGTGAAGCCCGAGGTCTGCGGCCGGCGGTGTGTGGGTCGCATGCTGCCTGTGAGGGGACGCTCAGGTGGCCCGTTGCAGTTGCTGCTTCATCACCCTTCGGTTTAATCAGAAACTAGACCAAACAGGGTTCAGGGGATATACAACCCAGGGACAACTGCTCTGAGCTACCTGGGGGCATCCAATTTATCCCTGGTGGGGTTTAAGGGAAGCAGTGCCCCCAGATAACAGATAAGTGGGGTTTGCAGCCCTCTGATAGCACCCACGGCTGGGGTGGGACCAGGCAAACCTGCAAGGCTGTCATCCTCAGATGGGCAGGGAGATACGAATGTTTTCTTCCCCTAATTTCTTCCCCTAATTTCTTCCCCTTGCCAGAAGCCATGCACCCAGGAACACCTCCTGACTTCCACTGATTGGGCTGATATGACAAATCCTAACTTTTATCTAATTTGGCCCATTTAGAAAATAAATAGCTGCTGAACCTAGTGATATTCCTGAACAGCTCTTCCCTCCACCTCCTGGTATTTTTATAGTGTTTATATTTTTATAATTCTGAAACTATGTAAGTTCTTCAGTTTTACTTGAGAGCACAGGTAATAAATACAGAATACGTAAAATTCTGACTGACCAGAGGTCACATCCAGGTATAAAATGCACTTGCACAGAAAAAGTAGTTGAAAGAAAAAAAAAGGATGCAGCGCAAACAGAAGAACTCTGCAGAGAAATAATAATATATATAAAAAGTAAATGTCTTGAAGTATTCTAACAGTACTGGGAGCTGAAAGTAATCCATTGTGGTCAAATTAAGAAACAAGTGTGAAAACAGATTTGGTATAGATGGCATATATGACACAGATTAGCTTCAGTTTGTTTCCTCAGTTCCAGTTCTATACTTTGAAGCTGTACTACAAAAGAAGATTTAACTCTCAGCTTTTTCACTGATCCCTTAGGGCTGAGATAAGCCAAAGTATAGGCCACTTTAGGAGAAAAAAGTGAACATGACCTTCTTCAGAATGTAGACAGCACAGGGGACAAAGGAAAGCGTTTAGTAACTGTGTGTCTCCTGAATGCATTTACACAAATGTCTCTTTGCACACTCTGAAAAATGATTTGAATATAGTGCATAATGATCTGCATATTCCTTGTAGGAATGTAAAAGCTCCTCTACAAACATGAGAATCAGTCCCTTTGGTTCAGGCCTGTTCAATGAGGAGATACAGATCAGCACTTGGACGAGTGTTTTGATCCCATTCTTGTATAATGACCAGAATACAATGCAGTCCTCAAAGCCAAACGATAATACCTTATTTATTTCCTGGCATGTCTCTTTCTTTATTTAAAGCAAACCCATATTTTACCACACGGATAATTTACAATCAAGCATTAATTTAACATACATTGTTGATCTAAGCTCTAAAAGAATTTAGTGAATTTCTCTAAATTTGCTTTCAATCACCTTGTGCTCATTTTAATTAATTACATTGTGTGCCCTCAGCACTTTTGTCTCTAATTAGGCTACAGCAGAGAAAGATTCTGCTTTAAAATCTTGCCTTATCTCTTGTATGTTTATTTATGGAAAAGCTTTTATGAGCAGATATGGAGCAGTTCAGTCGCTGTGAATGACGTAGAAATAGGCCCCTTCTCTGTGTGTATATATATTACTTTAATGGATTAATATTAGGCTCCCATATTTACATTTATTGACCTTTTACTCTCCGCTACTGTTTACATATTTGTCAAACATTTTTCATGTCTCCCTGTGGGTGATGAGAGTTACCCAGTGTTGACAGTGTCTTTGAGAACTGTGAATTTAGAATTATAAAGTATCTATACTGAGATGCACTTTGCTGCAAATTACTGTTAATTTCTGTAATGGAATTATGCTTTAAAGTAACAGCATGATACAACTCATGATTGTTAATTACAAACTTTTTATCCTTGCTTGTCTTTTGCTGCTGCTGGTTTCTCTGCTCTTTAGAAACTTACCCAACTTGAAAATTTTCCTTCCTCTTTCTACAGAAACAGAGGAGGAACAACTTTTGGAAAAGACCATGAAAGTCTAGCACATCTTGTGACAGTTGCCATATCTTAAAATTTCTATGCAAATTCACAAAATGTTATGCTTCATTTGAAATCTGCAATTATACTGGTGTAAGATTAATCAAATCCTTCGACTAGATGAGAATCTCCTTTTTTGTTACAAAGTAATCTTTTTGTAGGTTACAGAAGACCTTAGCGAATTTGTTTAAGTTTGCTTTCCATCACCTCAAACTCTTTTTTAGCAATAACCTTACATTAATTCAATCCTTTTTTAATCACTATGTAAGGAAGAAAAGTTTATTTTGCCTTTTTTTTTTTAATTTCTGAAATATCTAAGAAGAAAACTGATGGATCAGAATAAATGTTTATCAAGCCTCAAACACTTTCTCTGAGTGTGACTGCTAACTCATGTGTAGGAAAGAGTAAACACTGAGTGATAGCATCTCTGACGTTAAAAAGTCTAATAGCAATCTAAGGGTGTCTACAGAGAGGTCACTGAGAAGATAGATCCAGGCTCTTCACAGCGAGAAGATAACAGACATAACTTAAAACAAAAGAGGTTCCAAAAGATTATCAAAAAATACTTTTTCCCCCATGAGGACCATCAGCAGTGGGACAGGCAGGTTGTGCAGGCTCCATCCTTGGCGGCATTTGAAGACAAAGTCCTGAGTAACCCGCCCTCATCTCACAGGTCACCCTGCTTTGAGCAGAGGGGTGCTCGAGAGATCTCCTGAGGCCCTTTCCAACCCTGATCATCCAGTGATCCTCTTCCATGATTCTCTGGACATGCTTCAACATCACCGTATCATAGCCTTTAGTGACCATTTCTTCCATTGAAGCATCTTTATATTCAGTAATTGTGTTACACTTTTTGCTCACAAAAATTGTTGTTGAAAGCAGATCTTTGATTTGATTCTTCCCTTTGTGAAGATGAGTCCTGAATATGTTGTTTTATAAGAGTTCATGATAATTAACTTAGCTTTGTGATTTTGTCAGTCTCAGTCCTGGGTTTTCAAGCGTTTGGAAATGTTAAAACACAACCTTGCATATACTTAAAGACACACCACTCTGATAGCACTGTCTGTTGTTAGCCAAAAGAAATATAAATAAATAAATAAATAAATAAAGTCACTGATTTCTTCTGTGGTCCAGTAATCCAAGAGATTAAATAATAATGTCCATAGAATCTTCTAGAAGTGTAAAACAATTTAAAATGAGAAAAAAGTTGATGAATACAGGTAAAGCAATTAATGATATCGTAAAACAATTAATCATAGGTATCAAGGTATATAAAAATAAAAACATTGGTTTTGGCTTTTCTTTAACATTTCTTAGCAACTTTGCTTCTGCGATTAGTTCCCATCTCTCCTTCCACATCTTTGCTTATAGACTATTTTGCCATGAATAAGAATGGGAAGAATGAATGAATTTCCCAATGAAACAATGAGAAACACATTCGTCATTCCATTGAAATTCATACTTGTCTTTGCCTGTCCTTCAGGAAAAAAAATAATTAATTAACTGTCTTCATTATAAGATTTGTCAGCATGATAGAGCTAATATTAATGCATTTTAAATTGAAAATAAATAGCAGGGTTGACATTTATATACAATGCTGGAATGTGACAGGATACTGTATGCTGTGATGTGTGTCATTGGCTGATGCAGACTGAACATATTATCCCCAGTATTCTTTCTGTGCATAAATAATTGTAATTATCTAATCTTTAATTTTAAACAACTCACTTTGGTCTAGCTCCAACATTTCATTGTATAGGAGTAAGATGGACAGTAGAATTATTTCTGCTTCTCACAAAGAGGACTTCCTGATGGGAGAAATTATATAGCAAATTTTGACAAGAAATTACTTTGCACAGTTTGTCGCAAAGTCCTTGGCCTGTCTTTTAACAGGTCATGTTCAATTCAAAAGCAGAATTGGCTGCCAAAAAAGTTGTTCTTGATTTTGTGGCTACAGCACTTTGTGGAATTAAAGTTTACCAGTACTGGCCAAATTTTAATATGTTTTTGAGCTATTTAGCAGGAGGTTATATTTACAGACAAAAAACATGTATCTACTTCTTTCCCCTGTGTCCAGACCTAAATCCACAGAACACAAAGTCTACTTGCTTGTACGGATGCATGTTCTTTAACAGAACAATCATATTTAAAAAAAAAAAAAACACAAACAAAAAAACAAACACCAAAACACCACATTTCATAATGGCTAGTTTTCCCTACCATAAGCTTCTTTTGTAGGGAGAATGCCACATTTCCCAAATACAGACATCTCATTGCATTCTGTGATTCATCCACTCCATGATCTGCGGAAGTAAGGCAAGATTCCCCAGTAAAATCAATGTTAATAAACTTCCTTTACTTATTTGTCTCTATTTCCTATCTTCAGAATTAGCAACAGTTTATCAATAGAATGTGAATTACTTATATCCCCTAATATAGGAGTTTAGAGTACAGGAGGATAATCTCTCTAAATCTGTGCATCCCTAGGGTAGATAGGCGGGCTCTTTCAGCAAGTAAATCATAGTGGGAGTCAATGTGTCTTCATTGATTATACAGAAACCACAGGAAAAGATGACCCTGGCACCTGAAATGCCCAGTCAGTAACACTTCATTAACATTTAAACAGATACAATCTTCATCTGTGCAATACAAGTACAGCCTTGCTTGAGCTGAGAGTGAGACTTGCTTTTAGAAACTGAAGGCATAAATTCCACCTACGCTTTCCTTTCCCATAGCTAAACCACAGCCTAGGATATTTGGTGCTGATAAGTGTTTGAGACAGCAACCTTTTACAAAGCGTATCAAGAGAGATTAAAGAAAAAATAATTTAATCATATTTGACAAAACAGATCCAAAATGAGAGAGTAAAAAATTTTGTAGAGACTTAAATAACTAAAGCTTTAAATTATACCAAAAAGAACAACGTCTGTTTTGTTGTTCTTTATTTGTGGTTGGAGTATTTTAGACAACAGAAGTGAGGGGACATCAAAGTGGGTGGAATGGAGGTAGGAAAATGTATCTCTATATTTTGAAGTTATGCCTGCAAGGAATTGAATATAACTGCAGGGAAAGAGAGAGAGGTCATCACATATGCTGCTATATTTCTTAGGTCTCCTCAGCCCCTTGTTTCTCCTTCTGTCTTGTATCCCTCTGTCTAATTCTGTTAACAGAACATACCTCTTAAAAAAAACTTTAAAAATTAACTCCTCGTCTTGACAACTACATGTTTGAATTCAGTTCATGAAAGCCCCTTCACAAACCAACCCCTACAGGATTTGCAAATCCTACTTATTATTCAGTTTGCAATAGCTCATACAAACTCCTGGCACCAGAGACTTTTACTGACATAGAAAACAGTGGTCAGAACAGTGGGGTTAACAAGTTTTCTTTCTGTACTGTATCCTGGGATCCTTAATGTACACTTAGACAGCTGAGCTGTTGTACTGGTAGTAGACTTCAGAACTTTCCATCTCATATTTCATACAGCACTGAGTGGCAAAGGTACGGTGCTGCACACCAGACAGAAAGCCATATGGAAGGACATATGGCGTGTTTAACTCTGACCAGGTCCTATGGCCCACCTCTCTCTTGCAGACTTGGGGTGTCCCACAGAGACACATGCCCATCTCTTCAATCTGGTTTGAACAATGACTCTTTCCCTCTGCTCTGCTCATGTTCTGAGATTTTCCTCTCCCTCAAAAACACATGGATATTCTGGCCCCACATCATCCTTCGATATTCCAAACCAAAATTTCTCACAAACAGGATTTTCATGAAGGTTGATTAATGCAGAAGCTATTTCCTTAAATATTGTTCCTGTTATTGCTGGTCCAAAGGGCATGGAGATACAATATGGACAGAATCGCTCTGTGAAAGGCATGAGAAAATAGTGCATAAATGCCTTTAATCCAGATAACACAGGAGCGGCAGGCAAGAGTGTAGTTCCTGTTCTGGTAACCTCCAAGAGAATGGTTTATTAAAAAATCTTCTCAAAATAGATTATCACAAATCTCCAAAATGAGGCTGACCCACAGAACTCTGTTCACAATAAACTCTGATTGCAAAACAGTATTATACCCTAAATCATTGCATAATGTGGCTGCATATGATGGAACCACTTGTTTATTTGACAAGTAACAGATCTGGAAACAAATCTAGCGGAAATAATTTTTATTTAGCATCACACGTGTAGTTTTTTATTACAATGTCGAGACCACAGCAATAGCAACAAAACAGGTATATTCGTGAACAACAGAACCATTGAGAATTAGCTTCACATCTTGGGTTAAACTCCTGGATGACATCTTTGATGTTTAGTAAAGATTAAGTTTGCATTTTGATCTTTTATTTGTATTTCTTTACTGTATTCAGTCACCTATTTTTACAAGCTTGTGGAAATTCAGTATCTCTGGGGCTTCTACCTTTGTGACCAGTCTTCCCGCATTATTTAATTATGTAAAGGCTGCTTTCTATCTAAGAAAGCAGGAATCATCCATTCAATTGCAGTCAATGAGATCTGTGGTGTTTTAACACCCACAAAGACTAGATGATTGAAAAGAGATATTATTTTTAAAACTTCAGCCCCAGACTTGTCAGTAGTCTGCTTCAGTGTTGGATTTTGCCTGTTGTAGTCAATTCCTAAGTAGTGTGACTGGGCCCTGATTTTGACCAGGGATTGTGGCCCCTCGATAAGGTTATGAACAGCTAGTAACTAAGTATGTGTGCATTTAGTGCTAGTGATCAAGCAAAAGGAACGAAAACAAAATATGAAGTTAAAAAAAAAAAAAATAATCAGGTAATACAGCATGGTTGGGAACTAATTTAGTATAAATAAGTCATTAAGAAGGAAAAAAGTAGACAGGGGATATTTGCTGAGTTTCCAAGCAGCTTGTTAGCATTCATGAGAGTGGATCTTTAGGAATTATCATGTCACACAGCTAGTTCACAGCCCAGATGAAGGATTCTGTATGTCAATCAGTGGAACTGTAATCACCCAGAAAAAGAGATGTCTAAGGCTGGTTTCCGAGATTAACAAACTCTGAAGGAATTTAGAACTTTAAAGGCAAAGAAGCACAGGAGCTTAATGATTATTTTCTCGTTCTGCTAAAGAGGAGAACTTTTAAGAAGACACACAGGCTTGCCATTGTAAAGATCATTATTAGTAAGGGTGAGATTCCCAGCATGAAGAAGAGCAGCTGATCACAGAAAACATTGATCTGGTTCTGTGCTCTTTTCCCATCCTATATTCCACAAAATACCATTGTATATGGCACAGGTTGACAGACTATGCTGCCAGTGCTGACATTCCAAGATGTCTTTGATATTCATAAAGACAACATCTTCATTAAAAAAAAGAATTAAACTTGTCAATACGAGAAGAAATACAGCTTCATAAAAGGATAATTAACTAGGTCACAGGCTAGCAAAGAAAGATCTGCAATCATTATGTTGAGTGCATTTAGGAAAGAGGCATTTTGACAAAAAGTCACAGTAGAGCTTCCAGACATAACAGAGTTTGATTAAGGAACAAAAATCATCACAAAATGACAGTGAAAACTCAAAAATAGCTATGTGTTCAAAAGTTTTAAAGCATCTAAAGTTCCAAACAGAAATTTAAAGATCGAAAATAACCTGTGGCCTAATTTTAACTAAAGAGATGTTAATGCCTCTGGTAAAAAAAACCCAAACAATTGTTTGTTGCTATTAAACCATTTTGATTACATTTTGTATGGGTTTTTTGCATTTTTTTCTTCTTCAGTCATTCCTGGGGGAATGTCACACAGGAAACATGGGCTGTACTTCTGGTGCTCCAGCTGGTCACGAGCCATCTAAAGGTCCAGGCTTAGACTCTGCAGCCACTTTAAGTCTATCAATGAACAGGACTGCACAAAAAACCTAGAGCTTCCTTACTCTTTATTCCTGATTAGCCTCTTCTCCCACACTTGCAGTTCACAGGGCTGGATCACACGTCTGGTTCAACTGAGAATCAAGTCAGTAAAAAAGACCTGGTCTGCCTTAACATAGGGCTGCACTAATATTATTGCCAGTACGACAGTGGTAGCAGGAATGTGTATCTAGCATAAAGATGTGGGGAGGTTCAGCTATTTTAACAGCAGCCTTTATTTATGTTGACTTGCAGTCATCGTGGAAACAACGTGTAAGAACCAGGGTAATTAGAGAAGCTGGGTCTAAACTAAGGACTTGCATTATAAAAAAGCTAATCTGTTTTCTTTTGTAATTTGTCCTTCAGGATTTTTTTTTACTAAACATTTAAGTTGTCCTTTTAACATAGTAAACAAATATCTTTTTACCTTTTACTATTTTATTAAACAACGTGGGCAAATCAGACCATGCATTTCCATTGGCTGCTTCTGCAGGGCTCCCATCGGCTTTGGAGACGAATGAGTGTCCAGTGCTTGGTGAACAAGGAGCAGAAGCTCATGAAGCCTTCTGAATCTGTCGTATGTTTTGGGCATACATCAATGAAACTGGCACATGATTTATTCACTGTTGTTGCCTACTGAAATTAGGAGTAGTTCCCTAGAAAGCAACTCTCCACAGGACAACTGTCACTTGCAGGACTTTATCAATAAGCCATCTCATCCACAATCTTGTTTCCACAGTAGTCAGCAATACACCTTGCATAGGAAGAAGCCAGAAAGCTCAGAATAAACAACAGCACGGATATTTCCTACCCATTATATCTGAAAGTGAGAGATTTTCTTAAAGACTTTGTTTATGTTTATACTAGTACTCTTTCTGTTAGTACTATAAGGTATCCAAGCCACCTTGTGTACACCCATATTTTAAGTATCTAGTGCAGTAGCTCTCCTAAAGTGAGTATAAATGCCTCTATATATGCAAAAGTGAGAAATGCCTACAAGGTTTTTCAAAGAGAGAGGCAGTACACCTATACCAAGTATCTAAGGTGGGCACTGTTCTGCTCCCTGAAAGTCTTCAAAAATCTTTTTTCCTCTATTAACTGTACAAAGAAACCTACACCCTTCCTTACCTTAGAAAGATCATTTTCTGAATCTTGGTTTCTTGTTCCCAGGAAAATGTTATTGTATGACTGCCAAGTCTAAGCATTATATGGAAAAATATTTCCCTCTGTGGTTTCAAAAGTGAGACTTTTCAGTTTTGTTGCTTCTTTTACCCTTGGTTCTGGGACATAAAACAAGGAGAACAGAAAATTGTCCTTCTTCTGTACATCACTCATTATTTTATAGATCTTTCCCTGCCACTCTCTGCTTTCTGCAGTTCCATAACTTGATCTTTCAGTCTTTCTTCAGAGGTCCCAGTGATGGAAATGCTGTTTGTTTTTCTCCAATTTTGTGCCTCCCTTTTGATGTGTGATTATCTGTTTCTGGGTAGGGTATTCCAGGTGAAGGTGTGGCATTGGCTATGCAGGAGACTGTTTCTACCTCATGTCCCAGCATTTGTGCATCCACTTGTTGTCTTTTCTGGCTGTAACTGCACAGAGCTCACTGAACAGCAAGACCCAGATTGTTTTCCTGGACTCACATACTAAACATAAAATCCCTTATGGTATAGAAGTAGTTCAAATTTTTTTCAACAAGTTTCATTTCTTTCAATTCTACAGCACTGAACTTCTCTCTCTATTCAGCAAGTTTTCAGTCCAGCTGAACTTTAATTTCTTTTTTTTGGACTTGATTAACTTTTTTTCGTTCTGTATGCTTGCTTTCTTGTTGTTTAGCCCTCTTTCTAATGCATTAATACATTACTAAACAAAACATAGCATATATGAAAACCTGAGACACCCTGCTTTTAACCTTTTGTACTGATGAAATTGATTGGGTTTTTTTTCCTTCCTTTGTTTCCCCTTACCCAGTTCGTATACGTGACTGTATAATACTCCCAAGCAATAATAATTTAATTTGTTTACTACCTTTTTTAGAGACCTTGTTAATGGATTTTTGAAGGGCTAAATAAATTGTCACCAGGATCCCATTTTCATTTTTACGCTTTGGAGGAATTCTAATTCATTAGAGAGAGAATTTACCTTAGCAGAAATCAGGCTGGTTAGCCTTTCTCATATCACCATTTACACTTTGTTTTATTATTCTGCTTTTAAATATTATTTTAACCAACTTATTAGCTTCCAAATATGTCTGTGGCTTACTTGTCACAGAGTCTCTGGATGACTCAGCATATCATTCTGAAATATAAAGTAGAATATTTTCTACTCTCAATGCATCTAATCTATTAACTTTTCTTAAAGACAGACTGTACAACTTTTGGTAGTTGGTCTGGTGTTTTATTCTCAAACTCTTTGGTAGTCTTCCAACATTGTCTTCTATTTGCTGAACAAACTGTAACAACAACAAATGAAAGTAAATTTGAAGGGCAAAACTCTGCATCTCAATATTTTCCCTGATGTTACTGACCTATGCAAATTGTTAGATGTGTCAGCAGATAGCAGCATTCAGACTTGACCCCATGTAGCAGATGAAATCATCTAAGAAAAACTGCAATGAAGTAAATATTTGAAAATCTGAGAGAAAACAACACTTTCATTCTAGGAGAAAAAGTTCCCTTTACAACAGCTTACAGAAATGCCAGTTTTGCATAACTCAGGCAATCCTTTGTGAAAAGAAAGAGGGGGCAAACATGCTATTGTGACGGCAAAGTTAAATACTCATAATGTGGTAGTGATTTAGTGCATGCTTTACAAGATCATCTTGTTTCATTTGTGTGTAACTCTTCTACAATATCACTGTGGAAGACACAGTATCTTTTGGATATCATTATTGCATACTCGTCAGCAAAGGAACAAAAATGAAATATGAAAAAGGCTGAGCTCAAAATCCCCTGATTCTCCCTAAGATGGCACAACGCTTAACAGGATGCCTCTAAAGGCATGTTTTAGCTGTAAGTAAATAGATATTAATGTCTGACATAACAAGAATATAGAAGTTTAAGAAAAATGCCTGAAATTGAGATAGCATCATATAATCCAAGAGGATCAAATAGAAAGACTTTTATAGCGAGTACTGGACATTATGATATAGTGGTTTATTCAGTTTCCCACAAAGATACTCCATCAGGCAGTCAAAGCATTTTGCTATTCCAGATAAAAACATGTATTTTAGATTTGATACTACTAAAGATGATGTAAATCTGGCAGAGGAAAAACAAGGGATATTTCTCTTTGTGGAGACAACTGCTACTACAGCCACTCACAGAGTACTGTCACACTCATCATACAATTAGATAAAGCTTTTTCTTTGTTAGTTGAAAATGGTACCTAATGTGACCTGTCTTTAACTTCCACCTCAGCTAGCTACAAGAGCCTAGTATAAAACAAAAGCTTTTTCCCTGGACTAGATTTGCAGAACTGATCCCACTTTGAAGATGTTATATACACTGTATATGTATTATTGTATATTGTATATATATTCTTAAAATCAGCTATTTCTTCTGCAGAAGTGTATAGTAATGCTGAAAGCTGGCCCTTTGGGCTGGAATCACTGAGATGTTCCTGGGTCCTCTCTGGAAACTCTGGAAGCACAACAAGGTTTGGAGGGTTTTGACCTGGTTTTTCCTTTCAAGAACTGCTAGGCACCCAGACATGAGAACATGTTAAACTACTGCTAACATAGAAAAGGATCGGGAAAAGTAAATGAGCGTTTGCATTTTGGAAATGTGGGATAAGAAGGGGGGGGGGGGGGGGGAGAAGAGAAATAGGTAGCAAGTGAAAAGGACTGTATTATTCACATCATCTTGACAACTGAGTGAAACAAACATATTCCACATAAGCAAAATAGAAGCTTTTATAAATTCTCTCTGAAAGTCTAGTGAGATTCTTGGTTTCAGCAATACTGAAAGTTAATGTTTTTATTTACCTGCTTACTTAATAGCTTTCAAACCTGCACCCATGATTTGCTGCTGGTCTCCCTGTTGAACAATCAGTGAACGACCACGCAGTCTATGAGCTCTTCAAGACTGCAGACCATCACTAGCAGTAGCTGATGGCTGTGCACTAATCCCATCATCCTAAAGCTCTTGAGGCTTATTTTCTACGACTAAGTCTCAAATCTCATGCCCTGAGACTGAAGTTTTCTCAAAGGGATATCTATCTCATACTCTCCTGGGGACAGCCAGATGGAGTCCCTCTTCCACTCTGTATGAAACATGACTGCTGGTCTAGCACAAAAAATTAGGCAGAAGTCACAGATTTCTCTTGTCTTCAATGGAATTGCATTTCAATATCTCATCTTTCTATTTGTTCCTTCCAATTGACAAATAATCAAGGGTAAGTGGCTTAAAGTGGTAAAGAGTCATTTAAAGTTCAGGAGATATAAAAGATGTATTAGATTTTAAGTGGGAACACCTGATAAATCTAGGTATTTGAATAAACATTTCCAGTGTTAATAGTGTGTGAGAAATTCCACTTTAATATCTGATTGTCAGCAAGAATATCTGGCAAGAATCTCTGCTTCCAACATTGCTCTTAATGGTAAAGAATTTACCTGACAAAGATTTAATTTTGTGTTCAACTGAATCAGCCATCTCTGTCTCATGTATGGCATAGTGTATGCGGCTAGTGGTTGAATAATTGGATAGGGTCTTAAATGTCTTAAATTTGTTTTACTTACCTTTATACATGTGCAAATGTAGTAGAAATGCTTAAAAATACACTTCAAATTATCTCTGAGGTAAACCGGGGATTGGGAGCATTGATATGTAAAAAGAAATTTCAAAGACAGACAATGAACTATGAGCCTGCTGATGAAGTATAAACTCAAGAGGTATCATGGGTTTTGTATGCTGGTAAACACCACGTACACTAGTTTTCAAGGGATTTCTCGGAATATATTATGGTGAGATTATACAGAGAAAACAGAAAGCTAAAAAAAAAAAAAAAAAAAAATAACACAGACTTCCTAAGGTGGTTAAAAGCTGTGGGCCAAACTGCAGACAGTCTGCACAGATCCTTGATGTTTCTAACTTTTCTGGGAAATGAGAGGTGAGAAGATTGCATAGCAGTGATTACCAGATTGGCAGGTAATGGCACAAGGTATGTGCAAGAAGTTGTCCTGTTGCTCTGTGATCTCCTGTGATAACAAGCTTCATTCTGCTGTGGCAAATGTCTAGTCCCTTGCAGAGCTACACCAAACTGGACAAACTCCTCCCCTGGGACCCAAGCTCTTGGGTGAGCTTATTGTTGAGCTTATTGATGAACTTCTGGGAGAGCTTAGTGTGGTCTCCCAGAAAATGGGATTTATCGAATGCACGATCACGGGCTGATGTCAGGGCTCTGACTGCAACATTATATATATCCCCTGATATATATCCCCATCCAGACAAGGTTTGGCTACCTGGACTCAAACCAGCTTTTGGTGCAGCTGTGTGGCCTCAAATCAGAGCTGTGTGAGAAAAACTGTGAGAAGGGGGGACCTGTCTCCTTTCCTTGGGAGCTGCTTTTAAGTTCATGCAGTCACCCTCTTTGGATGTCTGGATATCTCACTTCAGTGTCATAACAACAGCATGCAACTCTGAGGTCGTTATGTCAATCTGTACGTTACAGGTAAGGGGGAGAGGTAGCACAACTTGAGGACACTGAGTGTAGCAATGTAGAAGTGTAGTGGCATCTCCGGCTAGAGAAAAGAGTAAGGCAAATCTGCTTTGTCTCTAGATAGGTCACAGCACAATAATGTTCTTCTAATTGATTTCAAATGACCATGATTAAAATAAACTTGTGCCAGTGATACAAATGACCATCTTTAATAAAGCATAAACTATGGCTGGCTTCTTCCATTGTTATGAGTTCTGGGTTCCTTTTTTCTTTTTGAATAGATTTCAGATTCTAAAATCTTTGTCTTATCTCTGGTGCCTTGATTTTCTTAGTTCTTCTGGATTCGTTGGCTCCTTGTCTTTAGTATTCACCATCTTATTTATTGAATTTTCAGATGCTTGTTTGGATTTAGGCAGAGAATTTTTCAGTCTGCATGACAGAGATGGAAATTCAACATCAAAGTTGAATAAGTCTTATCCTTAAAGAGATTATAATTCCAAATGGAAAGAGAAATTCAAGACACAGAAAAGTATTTCTCTGTATATGTTTATATCGGCCTATGACAAGTCCCCTCATCTTCCAGGAACCTGCAGCAGCTGTTGTAAGTTGGTTGGAGGCCCTCTAGGCCTGTAAGGAATTGTCTCTTCTGAACAACACTGGAGCTTTGTAGGCAGAAAAAGAATCAGATCCTTAATTTGAGGAAGCAGGGATATAAAAAGAGAGACTGTCCTGGCGTCCTGCATACACTGGTAGTCAGCAGTATCAGTCTTCCGAATAGTGTCATGTTGAGCTGATTTATATAGACTACCATCACTTTAAAAGTGATGGAGGGCAGAGTTGAACACAAAGACTTTACAGCCTTGACAGGTTGCTTGGTTCATGAATTCAGATGTATTTTTAGAATAGACTGTAAAACTTTAAAGCAGGCTCTTGCCCATTGCAAACTGCCTCGAAGTCAGCGGTCCTAAGATCTTCCAGGGAAGTTGATCAGATGCTTTAAGGATTATTCGTTTGTTTTATTTTAATCATATGAACTTTTTAATATAGTATCGTATTAGATGAAGTACTGCTAAGCTCACAAAATCAAAGGCTAGTGCCCCCTTTTTACTTTTTACCAGACTAGTTATTTCTATAATGAGTTATTTAATTTTCAATTTCCTTCAAGCTCACCCAAAGGGATGTTTATGATCTTCAAAGAAAGTTTCTTTGTGACATTAAGTAAGAGCTAAAACTGAATTCTAATACAGATGATGAGTTCAGGTTTTAGGGTATTATAAAAAAAAAGTTAAGTTAATCATGATGACCCCAGTTGATTGGATGGCTAATCACGAGAAAGATGGGGCTGGTGGATCTGGTTTTACACAACATCTATTCCTTGCAGAAGCTTAATTTATTTTGGCAAATAGGAACATTATAAATCTTTTCTATATCTGTGTTTAATTTCTCTTTAAGATTACTAAAGTGACAGTGAGACATTGATGTCATCTTCTCTGCAGTAATTTCTCCATAATCAAAGAAACATATTTGTATTAGGAGCTGGCATATTTGCATCTTTCTGGTTGCCTTTTCCAGTATAAACAACAAAGATGAGAGCAGAGCAGCTTGTCATTCCTCTCATTTGTATTTGGTTAAAAGAAATCTTGTTGTATAGTATATGAACTGAAACTGGGATCAACAATGTTCTGGCAAGCAAATTTCAACCTTAGTTTACCTTTCCTCTGTCTTCAGATAAAATAGCATCTGTGTCTTTCAAATGATATTGTTTGTATAAAAGGTAAAATATGGAAAGAAACAAGTTTACCTATTTAATTCACCATCCTTTAGGAAATACTAAAAGTTTTTGTTCCTTAATTCAATAATTTGCATTCACTGGCATCAAGATCTTCTGGATAAATATGAAAATATTTATATTATGATATTCCAACCATGCAGATTCAGAAAGTATTCATTATAATAAAATACAAATAAAATCAAAGGTTAAAATAACCACCAGATAGATGTGGTTGTTCCCAAATTACTGTAAATTTCAGGTATAAATTACCGTAATATGAAACAGATATTCTCATTTCCTGGTGCAGTCTTTTAACATAAGGAATTTTAAAAATGCACGTAGAATGGAATAACTGGAAAATATAAAGTCTATTCTACAGGAAGCTCAGATTCTTAATTTGTGTTCATTCTGGATGAGATTTAAAAAAAAAAAAAATTAGAATTCCACAGGAGGAGGAAAAATAAAAAAAGGTGTGGGGGTGTGTATGTGTGTGTGTGTACTTGTACAAACCAACTTCTCCACAAAGCAGAACAGCTTCAAGTCAATATCAATGTAACAAAACACAAAAGACTGTGATGAGTATTTAAATGAATTCTTTATGAGCAATGTTTAACCGTATAAACAGAATCATAGAATCATACAATGGTTAGAGTTGGAAGGGACCTTAAAGATCATCTAGTTCCAACCCTCCTGCCATGGGCAGGGACACCTCCTACTAGACCAGGTTGCTCAAAGCCCCATCCAACCTGGCCTTGAACACTTCCAGGGATGGGGCATCCACAACTTCCCTGGGCAACCTGTTCCAGTGTCCCACCACCCTCAGAGTAAAACATTTCTTCCTGAGTTCTAATCTAAATCTACCCTCTTGACAATAGTTTCTTTGGAAATAAATGTTTGAACCTTATTAAAAAATATTTTTCTAGTCAAACTCGTTTGATTTTGATAGTGTTGAAATAAAATTAAACAATTTCTTTTAAACTTTTGTTCATTGAAAACCTGTTCTTGTGAAATATCTTATTTTCAGCAACCCACATATTTGAAAGCCATTGTTTTATGTCTTCTACTGCACGTAATAAAGAACTTTTAATCACCTGACAGTACCACTGACTCTCATTGGCAAAGATGCCTTACAGAGGATTGATCCCTCTTACCAGTCACTGTTTGTGCACTATTCGTATCCTTAACCAGCCCTATTCTCAGGCTGCCCATGGTCTCAGAATAGGACTGTGAATGAAGGTCAGCGGAAGAGAAATGCCACCAGCAGTCCTGCAGCTCTCATGGGCTTTCCATAAGAGCTGATCTTTATTCCATACTACCCATGCAAAATGCACTTTTCCTGAAGTCAGACAGTCCTTACTGCTCAAAACTGACAAAGTTCCTGGGGGAGTTCACATTTGTAACACTACCCTTGTCAAACTTAATCAGATCTTGTACCAGTTAGCCATCTATGTTTTGGTTGCATAGTCTATATAAAATACGCTTGTAAGCTATCTAAAAGACATCTCTGCTTGTACAACATGATATCTCAGGTCCTGATGCACAAAGCAGACACTGAGATTGACCCAAGCATTTCTTAAAGAAGATGCACTGTCACTCAAACCAGCACAAAATACCCTGGTGATCCAAATATAAAAGGCTTTTTAGAGACTGCACTCCACAGACAGTGCGTTAGTTGTTAGGTGACAGTAGCTATTACTTGTCTGCTGTACAGCATGCATAAGATTTAAAGTGAATTTTACAGCAAAAGCCTTAGCACAGAAAAAAATAGGTGTGCTCTTCTGGGGTCCCTCATTGCTATCATGAAACCCATAATTACATTAAGATCTCATCCCCTTATTTCCTATATACATATTGTTTGATATATTCATCTTGCCTGGCCAATGTTCAGGCACAGTTCTGAGTGGATGAGTGGATGTCTTTGTTTAGGCAAGTGAAGACTTAGAAGGTTTTCCAGCCTTTACCAGTAGCTTTTCTCCAACTCTGTTATTGACAATATTTCAGCTCATGAAGAGAACTACTATTTTTAAGTCCCTAACATACCTGGTGACCCTACCCTTTAAGGTTATGGGATAGTAAAACAAACTAAAATGAAGTAAAGAAAGCTAGACTGAAGTAGATACTTTAAAAAATTTTCACAGAAAGGTTGAGATGAAAACTCTAGACGAGAGATAACATTATGGATTGTGGTAATGTCACAGAATAACACACAGAGGCAACAATTCACCCAGACTCAAAAAAAAATCAAAGCATGGGTTTTAAACATATCCTCTAACTTTAAAGGCACATGTAATGTCTTTAAATAATTCATACCTTCATAACTCCATGACTCAGGCAGAGATTAGACATATAGGCAGTATGTTGCATACTAGAATCTTTAGGGTTACTTTTGGCTACAGAAAATTTTATGCTAAAACTGAGGCTGACAGGAAGAGAAGGATTTTGCTCTCCATACACGGCTTATTCTCTGTTGTTGTCAATGAGTCAGCATGGGCTGAGGACCACTGGGGTAGAACACAGCAAATACTTGAAGTCCATATCACTATTCTGCAACACAGATTTTTTAAATATTTCTTTAATGAATGTTGTTTCTATGTCCAGTTCTGCTGAAAAAGATCAGCTTATGTAACAAGTTATTCCATGAATATTCTTGTAAAAATCAATTGATTGGTCAGTCACAGACTGAGGTACTCCTCAGTATACGTAAAGACTGCAGAATTTAGCTGAAAATACTCACAAGCTTTGGGAGAAGTTGAACTGGAATTGTATCACACTGTCTCAAGGCAATATTGTTAATTTCTTTATCCCAATAAGTTACAATTTCCTGATGTGGTTGAAAATGTCAATGAACAGAGAGTATCTGAAGTTTGTGAGGAGTCATTTCCTTTTCAACTGGTAGGTGAAATTATTAAGTTGTTCTTTGTTTGAAGACTTCATTTTCATACTGAGGAATGAATATGGTTGCAAAGCATCAGTGCAAAGTAGTTAAAATTTATTTTGATTCAGAAAATTTACCATTTTGAGAGAGAGTTTCTGTTGTCATTTCTCTCTTCCTACTCTCCCTCCCACTATCCTCCACATCTAAGAGTTATTTCATGGAATCAGAATAGTTTGGGTTGGAAGGGACTTTTAAAAGTCACCTAGTCCAATCCGCCTGCAATGAGTAGGGACATCTTCAACTAGATGAGGTTGCTCAGAGTCTCGTCCAACCTGGCCTTGAATACCTCCAGGGATTGGGCATCCACAACTTCTCCGGGCAACCTGTGTCAGTGTCTCACCACCAGTAAGGAATTTCTTCCTAATACCTGGTCTAAATCTAACCTCTTCCAGTTTAAAACTGTTACCCATCGTCCTGTCACTACACTCCCTGATAAAGAGTCCCTCCCCACCTTTCCTGTAGGCCTCTTTTAAGTACAGGAAGGCTGCTATAAGGTCTCCCCAGAGCCTTCTCTTCTCCAGCCTGAACAATCCCACCTCTCTCAGCCTGTCCTCACAGGAGAAGTCCTCCAGCCCGCTCATCATCTTTGTGGCCCTCCTCCAGACTTGGTCCAACAGGTCAATGTCCTTCTTATGTTGAGGGCTCCAGGGCTGGATGCAGTACTCCAGGTGGGGTCTCACAAGAGTGGAGGGGCAGAATCACCTGCCTCGACCTGCTTGCCATGCTGCTTCTGATGCAGCCCAGGATGCGGTTGACTTTCTGAGCTACAAGCACACATTGCCAGCTCATGTGCAGCTTTTTATCCACCAGTATCCCCAAGTCCTATTTGATGATTTCTAGGTTCCCTTTTGTATTATTATTTTGACAACCCAGCCAGTAACATCAATTTTTTTTTGGGTGAGAAAAAAAAAAGTCTTTTTCATGGAGAATAGCTAGAGTAAGTATTTCCTGGAAATTTCACACTGTTCTTTAAGAACTGTGACGGCAATGGTAGTCAGGAACAACAGGAGAAGGGGCAGAAGAGAGCTGAATTAATCTCTTGAAAACTATGAAGAATTGGCAGCCGTAGAGAATGAAACTGATTGAGCTTTTCCATTCTGCTGTACTGATACATCTCATGCAGTGTGACTCAGATGATTCAGGCTACATACTCAATCTGTTTTGACAGAAATTAGATTCTTTAGAGCCACATGTATTGTGCATGTATGAGTGAGTGAGAATGAGATGGGAATCGAGAGAGATTGTGGGCATATACACATAGCAAATACAACTTTATCTTCCCATCACTTTTGCAGTCTTAGTAAATATTGGTCATACAATTAAAATTAGTTTTGTGCAGTTGCACAGCCAGTCGCAAGTCAACTGGTGTAACGACCAGGGCTGTTGTCAGTCAATGCGCTGTTCTACCTAGAGATACTGCACACATTGTGGGCAGCAGCTCTTGGCCACTCTCTAGGCAATTAAGGTAGCCATTTTACTTCGTAGTTCTGTTTGATGGCCTTTCAAGACCAGAAAGAATAACTCTGAGACACTGTCTAACCTCAGGTGTGATACAAGACACAGAACAGCCTAAGAAGAGCCAATATCTGGACTGCTATTGTCCACAGAGACACAAAAAAGTGTTCTTCCTGATGTCCTGAGAGAAAAAGCATATGTCGTGCTTTTTCATTTCTCAAAATTCTCCACATGCAACCTTGTTTTCTTCCTCTTAACTCTGAATCCATTTATTATCTGTAATGATTTGACAAGCAAATGCAGTTTAGTGTCTGGTTTGTTTGTGAAGTGTTCATTCCCTGAATTGCTGAAACTGGCTATTTGTGTTGGGTGTTTGGTGACTGAAGTCATAAAATATTTTTTCTGCTTCCAGGCATTGGCTTGAAACTTTTACAGTAGAAATAAAATGAATGCCAAATAATGAATTAATCTGCCTAATTTATATGTTTTATCATGATCTTATTAATAATTTACAAATACTAAGAAGATTTTGATGATGATTGTTCTGGGTAGGCACCCAGGTATATAAAGCCAGCATTAATTGATGCACTTTTTCAAAAGTGTAATTTTTCAGTGTTTTCCTACAGGAACAAGGTAGTGTAGGTTTAATTTATTTAGGTGAGCAAAATTACCACCAAACCTTTCTTATTCTTATGTGATACTATCTTTCCAACGTAGTGTCTTGTCTAATAGTCAGGATTGTATCTCTTTCAAATATAGAGTGCCTAAAGTTCTGGCGGTGGTCAAAAGATGATCTATTTAGATATATACAGTTATTTACTGCATGTATGTGGTTGCCATGATACATCAATAATCCAATTTATCTGAGTTCTTTCACTTGATAAAAAAGAGTAAAAATAAAACCAACAGAAAAATGTGGGTTTTTTCCATACTTTCAGATCAGTCTGTCAGATTTCTATTAGCAATTATGATTTTTCAAAGGTTTTCGTCATCTCTCAAACCAGCTGAAAACACAAGTCCATTTGAATTGTTTTTCTGCATCATATGCATGCCACACATATACAAGGTCATAATATGTTGCAGAAATTATAAATTTAAAATATCCAAAATCTATGTTGTGTGTTAGTTTTGTGTTTGGTTTTGGTAGCTTGACTTAAATTCACAAAGTATCTATTAATAAAAATGATGATTTTTTGTTCTGAAGTTCTGATTTTGTGTGAAAATCACTAGATTTCCTCTTGTTTATTCAAAAACTATTGATAGTTGTGTGTTCTTATATTTTCTGTATAATTTATATATCTTTGGCAAAATATATAACCAGTTCCCGGGATTCTTATAACCCGGTTTAGTTCAGTTCATGTTGCAAGTTAGTTTTGGCTTTGTTTAATTGAGGAAATATTAAAGTGAAATCCTTGTCTATCACTGTCCCAGCCCCTCTTTGCCTCCCTTGAAATGTAATCCAAGGCATGTGTTTTATTGACTTGAATCTTGAGAGAAAGTGCATGTTTTGAAGGAGCAAGAATTTTGCTCTAGAAAACTTTATTTAATGGAAAATCTAGAGGATTTTCCCTGCCTCTGGCTATTCAACACATGGTCTTCTCTTCACATCCACCTTCCACCTTTTCTCTGTCTTCAGAGAAAACCCAATATAAGTGCAGAGAGCAGAATGAATGAAGCAGCCAGAATACAGTATCAGAATATCACTTAGAATCAGAGTTAATGCATACCAGCCTGAAACAGAAAACGGAAAACATATGGGAGATAAGGGAAAATAGTGCATAAAAATGTGCATTTATGAATTTTTGATTGGCTCCTACTTTTTATAAATTTTATAAATTTTTATAAATTTCAGCACAACTTATATCAGCTATCATTTGTAATACAACCTTTTTAAGCTTTAGACTTTAGAGTAGAGGGATGGATCTTGGAAGCCTACTAGTGAGGCACTTTGCTCAGTTGGGAACATTTTCCTGGACTTTATGAGGCAGATTGGCCTTGTCCCATATGACTACACACACAAAACCTGTTGACGCTTAGATGAGACTTTTTTTGCATGGTAGACAGTAGCTAACATTTTGGTTACAAGAGGTGCTATTATTCTTGATTTTGGAGTTTTGGTGGGTTTTTTTTCTTTTTTGACTTATTTTGACTTGGAGCAATAACATCTTCTGAAGAAGGAAGGCTGCATTTTGGCAGCAACTATGTCAACACAGGAAGACAAAGATAGTACTGTACCAATGTCCTCAAACAAGCTCTTCTATTCCATTTGTCAGTGAGCCATAATTTGTTGAAGCCACTTTAAAGACTTCCCATACATGCAGTTAAGCTACACTGTAGAGTAATATTCCAGAAATAGGAGTTATTTATCTGTCTTATTATGCCATGGTTTATGTGAGAAAGAAAGAGAATATTCTGTTAATGCTTGAGAGGTGGATGTATTGTTTGCTAGGTTGCTAGGTTGTAAGGATGACATGGAAAAAATGGCACGAATATTTTATATTTTACCAAAAAATATCCTTTCTTCATTTTTTTAAAAGAAAATGTGGGAGCCTTGCCTTTTTTTTTCACAGATACCTAGGGATCAGTTCAGCTCAGCAACTGGTATCATGCAATTCAGAACAGATGTGAAATGAGAGTGGAAAAAAAAAAAGCCAGGCAGAAGCAATGTTTAATTACAAGAAGAGCAGAAAGAAAGGAGAAGAAAACTGCCCTCAAAATGGTCATATACAATATATTTCGTATTTCAACAAGATAAAAAATAACTGCACCATTTATAAGACACGAAAAGCTTAACATATGTAACGTAACATATTTTCTCCATTCAGACGAGTAATACTCATTTTCAGTTTACACACTGAGAATGACATAGAAAAATACTAATAGAATGTAACTAATACTTTAAAATGTTCTATATGCAATATTTTTTAAGAGGAGCATTTATTGTGATTCTACATTTTTGGATTTAGCCATTGATGTCCTTTAGAAAAGGAAAAATATCCTCTCATCAAAGCACAGTTTGTAAAGTGCATACCGTACTCAAAATGCAAGCCAATATGTATTTTCACTGATAGCTTCAGGTCTTGTTACACAGTGCATGTTTTAAAACTGGAAATCAGCATTTGAAATTTGCTGGGAGATAGAACAGAATTCCCAACCAACCAAAACCTGTATTTTCCAGGGTGTAACAAGGAATGCTGGGGGATCAAAGGCAAAAATATCTGCTTTGCTATTAGGAAAATTTCAAGAAATTTCAATACATGGCAGTTCCAAATCACAGGCTTCTCACATCTAAGCTAAAGAAGTCACTTTTCACTATCACTGAAAGAAAGAAAAGAATTTGGACTGTTCTGGACCTACTTACTGAGTTGGGTCGGCCGTGGGACTCATGCAAAGGCTGCTGAGCAGTGAGTGGTATGCACAAATATGTGTTCTTATGCTTCTATATTCCCTCTTGGGTGGCACATCCTTAGGCACAAAAGGAAGATTTCCATGTAAAAACTTTGGTGACTAGAAAGTCTAAAATGTCCAAGAATGGTAGAAGAGGTTACTTGGGGTCTTTGTTAGGAAAGTAGGCACTTAAATCATATCTGTACCAGTAAGTAAGAGTGGAGAGGGACTACTCTCTGGGCTACCAGCTGGCCTAGCACAGTTCATCTGTAGACAGCTACATTTTTTCCTCTTTCTCCAAAGAACAGTATGGCCAGATCAAAACCGCTTACTGGGTGTGTTGCTTGCAACGCGCCTTTTCCCAGACAATGGGTGGGCACTGTCTGGAAATATAGGAGTTAGCACAGGCCAAAGCTGTGGAGGCAGCGGGCTAACAGCTAGGCATTATGGGTGAGCCTTTTCTAGTCCTCTAATCTGGCTTTGACCCTCTTTTTTTTCCTTATCCAGATGTGACTTAAAATTCTACCTCAGCCATACTATGAGTACTCAAGTGTTAAATTGCTGCTTTTCCATGATATTCACTTCTCCAACTGCTCAGACTCTGTCATGCCAGTTCTCAGGCCTGAAAAAAACTGGGGAAATGGAGGATCTTTGTGGGAAGGGCTGATGACCAGCATCTCCTGTCTTCAAGGCTTGTTTTCAGCACGTCCTGAGGGTTTCACCTACTAATTCTTGGACATCTTACAGTGTTCTACAGAGGTATCTTGTCCCACAAACCTGAAGTTTCTTTTGAAGAAGCCAGAGCATGGGGGTAGGAAGGCTGATAAGTATCAACATCTCACCCTGAAGTGGGTTAATGACCTAAGTTCACATCCAGACAGAACTCTGAAAATCTTAGTTTCCAGGTAGCTTCACTGGCCAAAAAGAAGCAAAATGAGGACCAGCATATTAAAAATCTTGATACAGATTGCACACAAGGTTGAAAGTGGCTGCAATAAAAAAGATATGGAGTGGGAGACAATTATCTGAGAAATAGATCTCAGGTACAGGTATACTCATGCATTCTTTAAAAATCTGGACAAGAGTTCAAATGCAATTTTGAGCCAAAGCTGAGGACTGTGAATCAGAGCAGGAAGATGATGTGTACAAACTGAGATTAGATACATAAAAATCTTCACAGAAGCCTATGATTGCATTATTTGCTTCTGCTTTCGAATAAACGTTTATTTCCTGTCTTGCTTAAGTAGACACATAGGTTTTCTCGTTTTCTTGTTACCATGTATGGTGTGCTGTTCAATACACTCCCTATAAACTGATGTACATTTTCAAATATGATTCATAAACCAAGTTACTACTCTTAGATCCATTCTATGAAGAGAAAATGCGGCTTCATACTAAACAGATCTACAGGGTTAGTGATTAGGAAGGAATATCTGTGAATATTTATCTGTTATCAGAGCCAACGTTCCTGTTTCCAACCAATAGACTATGCTCACTGACTACTTAAAAATAGAAGAACAATTACTTTATTTCTTTTATTGTTGCAAGTGTCAATATAGAAACTAAAGCATTAAAAATGTGGTGGGGGTTATAGTCAACACTGGGAAAAACACTTGCTGTTTAGAAGTTTATTTAAGAACAAAAAGTACACACATTGCCGCGTCTTCCTCTCATTAATTATTTACTGTGGATAAGAAACCTTTGTAAGCAATTAAAATTGAATTTGTAATGAAAAAAAATTGTGTTCTACAGAATGCAGTAGGCAAATGCTATTATAAAGAGATAATCACAAGCCATAGGTTATTGATAAAGGCTTCACTTTATCACCTAGCAACGTTACCCATACCTGCCACCATTGCAAACAAGCTAAGATAAAAGTTTTGTGATTCTGGGACTAATACATTGAAATTAATCTTACAATTTAAGCTGCTACTGACACTGATAAAAATTATAACCGATGAGACTGAAACATACTGAAATCAAACCAAACTCTCAGCTAGATTACTCTTCTCAGGTGTCCGTTTTTGAATTTTCAGTGCTTAAAAATTTAATCTAAGTTTCCTATTTTATTAAAAACAGGTCTACGAAGAAGGAAAATAATCAGCTGACTATATTGCTTTTCAGTCTGTGATAAAGGAAAGGTAGTTGCCAAGATTTTCAGATATTCTGAAGGAATACAGAAAGGAATTTTTCATTATGTAACAATCTAGATAGCAAATATATAGCCAGTAAATAATGTACTTCAAAACAAATTAGTGGAAAATAAAATGGGAAACAAGCAAACCTCTCTGTACTCAGTCATACAGTTTTTTCATCACCTTTGTAGCTTTGTGTCCAATCGATTTTTGCATAATCACACGTGAAACTTTTCTGTGTCCAAAAGGCTAATTTAATTCTTATGACAAAGACCATTGCTCAGAAAACAATAGCCGAAAGAAAATAAAATCAACATGTTTATTTTGTTTTTCTGTTTAAATGATGGTAATAATCACAGGTCCTGCAGCCATGGCTACACAGCTTCAGATAAGAGCATCTTTAATGTTTTCCTTCTAGCTCCCAAATGTGGACATTGGTCCTCACTGTTGCAGATTTATCCCTTAGTCTACAGCTGTTGGTGTTCAGGAGCCCTAATGTGTGTTTTAATGCTGTGGACTGGATAAGGTTTTATTTGAAGGGAAGCAGCACCATCTATTGCAACCTGATAGCTTAACTCCAGGTGATACAAAGAGCAGAGCTGGACCGAGACCAGTTTGAAACTCTCTTGCACTTACTTTCATACGCTTTTCCCAGACCAGATTCAAATGAGGTTAGGACCTCAGTTTGTATGTGATAAGGTACAGGGACAGGGGTGTGTGGCATGTGTGCGTGTGTCCAATAAAAAGAGACATCTAAGAGACATATCTGTTTACAAACTAAGATAAAATAATAGCATAAGCCTAGTCCTGACTAACTGTTGGTTTTAAGTGACTTGGCTGGAGTTTTCATTTCTGAAGTGGGATGGTAGTCAAAAGTTAAGAGTATGTTTTACCCAGGTGACACTCTCTCAAAATTTGCTTCCAGAAGCAGCATTAATGTAGGTGTGTAGTACAATATGTTCTTCTAATAATGACAGTGCCATTGTCATCCATCTATACTTCTGGTTCTTCTTTTTTTCCAGACTGTCTACAAAGCCTGGCTCTGTTCCCAGTATTTTGAAGTCACACAGTTTCACTGCAGCAACAGAATTCCTTGCAAGCAATACTGTTTGGAGGTTCAGACGAGGTGTCCCTTTATATTACCAGACAACGATGATGTCATCTATGGAGGACTATCAAGTTTCATCTGTACAGGTATAGTATAGAAAAGCTAATTTCACTTGTTTTCATAAGTCTAAATGTGAAGGAGAGTGTGAATAATGTTTCTTCCATTAGCTCTAACTATGAGAGCCTGAAGGTATTGCTCATCACAAAGATTTCTCGGAGGTGTTAGGATTTGAGTCCAGATTTAGCAATGCACATTTATGCTACAGCTTGCTACAGTGATTAACTTTACAAAACAAAATTACTAGAAGAATTTTGTTCTGGTTATTTTTATACGCCTAATAATTTGGTTGAGGATTTTTGTTGCTCCATGTCACACAGCACTCAGAGAAAAGAGACTCTGTGTCATGCAATATTCAGAAAAAAAGAGAAAGGCAAGATCAATTTTTAGTATATTCACCTTTGTTCACCTGCATTCTTGTATCAGATGAATGAAGAATCTGAGGCATAGCATTCAAAACTGTGCAGCAGTTCTTGGAAGGTAAATGTCAAAGGAAAGGTCTTTCACTACTGAAGAGTTTTAAGAATCAGTTGTTGCCCTGTGAAGAACTGATCTTTTGGTCTCTTCTTGAGTCTTGTTACATTCTGGGAGTATTTTAATTTTAAAAGGGATTGCTAATATAGGTCTATGCATTGATCGATGAAATGGTTTCGTTCCTTTTACATTCCATTCTGCTTCAAATATTATCCCAGAATGATCCAACCAGAGAGGACATGGTAGGCAAGAAATACCTTTAGTACATCTCAGGTACTTCAGATACTTTTTGCAGGACTGGCTGGGAGTCATCCACGCAAAATTTCAGCTTATATCAATGTTATTTGCAGATTTCTGGTGCCTAGAGTATCATTTGAGAATTTTGGAGATATTTAGGCAACTCATTCCCACTAAATCAGTAAAAAGGCTTTTCAACACTTAGATTGTTTGACAGCCTGGTCCAAATATCTCAAATTAGACAGCCTCCACCTTAAATTAGGATGGAAAGTTTGATACCAAACGAGTTGCCCAAGCTGAGCTAGTTAAGAACAGAGCAAAATATAAAACCCCATAAGTGCTCTATACCATCTCAGAGGCAGGCATAATATTTGTGGCAACTCACGTCACCTTATACACTGTGTTTGGATTTAGGGAGTTTTGGGTAGCAAGACATTTACTGTATTTCTTCTTGAAGATTAAAGCTATCACACACAATCAAGCAATACCCATCCATATGCAAAGACAATATAATGAAATGTAAGCTGAGTTATAATTTGGTAGTCATCAATAAAGTAGTGGTGCTTAGCACTTCACTTCAATGCATTTCATAAGTATTGTTCACCTTCCAATATGCATACACAGTAAGCAAATGAGCATTATTTTCCAGTCTAAGATAGGACAGTAAAAGCTGAAGTGAGACACGACATTTTTATTTGCAACATGCATACAATATATATGTGTGTGTGTGCATGTATATACATGTGTGCACATTTGCACACATACACAATGGCAAAGAATGAACAAACAATAAACAAAACCATCTTAGTAATTATTTCAGAAAATCTCTTAGGAAATACATATCCATCTCTTCATTTTCCTAGGATATCTCCAAGTCCAAATTCTTTCCTAAAACACACAGAATAGTGTGTTTTGCAAAGATGACTGACAGTTGATATCTCTGAGTTTGGGATGAAAAGCAGATTTAGGGGAGGATTAAACTCATTTTATTGCAGTGTGGGTATCTACATATAAACTCTGTGACTGAGCTCTCACTAGAGTCATTGAAGATCTGGTGTAGTCTCTAGAGCTGAGAGCTATTTAATTCAGCCTAAATAGACATCTGCACCCGATGAGCTGACTAGCTCTCTACGCCCTGCTAACAGTACTGGCTGCACTCGATTTGCTGTAGCTGCTGTTAGTCACCAAGGCCTTACTGCAGATGTTTAAAATCAAGGTGACCTGAATTTCATCTCAGCAGTCCACTAACTAATATTTGGTTGAACTTTGTGTCCACTCTAGTCAAGACACTCCGCATCAGCAGAGCAGAGCTTGTATTCACTGACCCACGGGAGTCAGCATGCTGACATGGGGCAGTTGTGTGACGGAGAAGATGCTGAGGACAAGGCTGCAATTCAAACTTTGTCTGGAATACAGGCCCATTGCCACCATTTTGTTAATCAGCAACTCACTGTAAGAGCACTTTCTGACACTAAACAATGAGAAATTAGACTAATACCTGCCGAGGGACTACAGAATTACACTTCTCTGCAGCTTAACAGAAACAGAATTATTTAATGCAAAGTACAAAGAGTTCAACAGCAGACAAAATGCTGTACCTCAGCACAACTTGTGGCTTCACAGTTACCTTCAACTCCTTTTGCCAAAAAGCAACTGAAAGCAGGACGCTCACATCTTGAGGGACCTCTTCTCCTGCTGCACTTTCTGTGAGCTTCTGTCTGGCAGACGTGTTCTGGGATTTCTGGGGTGGGTGAAATTCGTTGGCGAAAAACAGAAGAGTCAGATCAAAGGCATTTCTTTTTGATATTTGTGTGTTATAGCTGGTTGTCTGGTGTCTTGATTTGACCTAAGTTCACTGTGAAGCTGGGCACCATTGAGCTCTGGTACAGGAAACACAGCAGGAGCAAACTTTATGTTCAGGGATTCCTCATGAAAGGCGATTTGCCACAGCCCGTCACTCATTTCGATTAGGTTTGAATATCTCTGCTGCTCCTGACTCTGATGGTATCCCATGGAAACAAATGCTACAGGTCCTTTTTTTACATTTTTACTTACATTTTCAGAGAAAACCAGCAGGAACTGAATTAGGTTATGTCAGTACAATAGTTTTTCCTTCATGAAACTAATGGAAGACTAGCTGGCTGGCTAAGGAACGCTGTTAATCATAAAATATTGTCAGGAGAAAAAAAGGAGCCTCTCTGCTTATAGGATGATATTTCTCTGAAAAACATCAAGAATTTGTGGATTCTGATTTAGAAGCAATAGTTTTATAATAAGGGCTTCCCTTCCTCCTCTCCATGGTAACAGACTACATTCTCTAAGGTCCAGTAGAGATTTAGGTTAATGGAAAGACAGAGGATTGATTTCTACAAAACATTTCAATACACCATGGAAGGCAACTAACACGAAAAGGTGTTTTTCTTTCATGTTGACTGCGGCACAGAGTGCAGGGTGTACATATAAACATTACATACTGTTGTCCAATTGCTAGATAAGCAATTGCCAGCTAGATAAGAGGCTGGGATGGCTTCATGTCACTGAGAGCTGCTGCAGTGCTACCAAGCTCCCACCTTCCCTCACCATCCCCATCTCACTGCAGCAGTGAGCAGGGTCATGGAGACACTGCTGGAAGCGGGGGCACGGTGGCACCAGTGGACAGGGAACCCACAGACTTTTTGTTTTCTTTCAGGGCAGGATTTTCTCAAGGTTGGAGGCTGTAAAAAAAAAAAGTACTGGAGGGTGTAAAAAGCAATAACAAAGGTTTCATCCTTCCTCAGGAGGTCCATGTGTTGAGAAAAGAGCATAGGACTGGCTATTTTTTCCCCAAGAAAATTTGCAGTCGTTTTTATCTTAGAATTCCTAAACAGGTATTTTTTAAAATGCTTTAAAAGAGTAAATATCGCTATATGTAGAGTCATTACAGGGGACAGGCTGGAGCCATAACTGTGGCTAAGAATCACACACGGTGGTGGTGTACTTGCTCTCTTCCAGTCCTTTGACACCATCAAAGTAAAAAAAAGTTGTAGTTTATAATGACTACCTGGAAATTCCTGAAGGACTGGTATAATGAATAAGAAGTATTCTAGCCTGAGAATGTCTTACTCAATTACCTCCGATGAAAGCCGACAGTGGGAAAAGGAGAGGGGATGTTATACCAGTTGTGTATCAACGGAACTTGCCTTTTGTAGAAATGTATGTGAGGATGTGAGACAACTGCAATGCAAAAGAAAGTACTTGGGAGATTAATCAAAACAATCAGAATCACAGTGTGGTTCTGATTAGGGAAGCATGAGACTAGCTAGAAAGAAGTTTGTGTTCCTCTGTCCCCCCTTTCTTCTAGGAAATAGAAGTCCATCTTTCCATCAGGTGCTGTTCTGGAACATACTGTTTTTCATATTCATTAAAATTGAATGGTTGCTTTCAGTTTAGACATTTGGAGTTTATATCCATGTGATTAAAGTTTCCAGTGGTTTCATCTAATGTTTCCTTCTACAGCTCGGATGTCTAAGATTGCCTATGTAAAACAGAATCTTATTTAAGGAAGATAATAGTAGTGTTTAGGCACACATACACAGATACATGGCAGATTACAGTGAATGAGTCCTATGCACAGTTCCAGGTCAAGATTTTTAACTGACTTCTATGAAAGCAGTGTGCATACCAGTGGAACTGTCTTCTTTCATAGATGTAGTTAGCTTTTCCTTTTTTTTTTCTTCAAGCTGCTTGTTAATACAGACATAGCCTATTCCAGCTGCTGGGAGAACAGTCCCAAAACTGCTGTCCGTGTGCCAAGTCTGGACCACTTCACAGTGCAGAATTAGGGCTACCTGTGTTGCTAAGGGCGTTCTTTGTATTGACTAAGATTATGGTTTCTTTGTGCCTTGTAACATAACAGAGCCATCACTCAGCAGCAAATATCAGGCAGGAAATCCCAGCCACATGCTCACACTCTTTAGTTGTACAACAGATGTCATGGAATTTAGTGGAGCACTTGAGTTCTTCCTTGAAGAAAAGGAAGGGAATATAGTGAGCAGCAATAAGGCAGAGATGTGTTGCATTAGCTTCTTCTAAACCCAGCATGGCACACTTTGATATTGCCTAAAAGCAGTGTCATCAGAACGAGTTTACTGCCACCAAGAGGAAAATCAAATTTGTCTACTCTCCTGGGCTGAATAGACTTCTGATACTTTTCACTGCAGAAGGAGAAAGTAAGAGGAGAGAAGAGATGAGAGCACAGGTGATTCAGGTGCTTTGAATCACTTACATCTTTCCATTCAGTTCATATTAATTTAGGCTCCTAATTTCCTGTGTTCTGTTTAACATCTCTGTTGCTTGGAACGCATGGTGTGAATATTCTCCCATACATTAATTTTTGGCAAATATTACTAACATATTCTTATGTGATCCATGCAAAGTAGCACTTCCTCAGAAACTCCTCCTCCTTTAAAGAAGAGTATTCACATAAAAACAAAACCATCAGTCATGCTTCATAGCACACACTAATGTTTCTAAGGACATAGTGAGAATTATTACAGAGAATTCTCACCAATCTGTAGAAAGGGTTCGCTGAGTAACAAAGTCAACAAAGATATTGGGAACAATTCTTTTAATTGCAGCTTCTTCTCGAGGGGCAGATGTGTGTCTGGGTTTCACCAACAGGTTTAGCTATAGAGTGTCTGTTTCAAAACAGATGCCCTGATCTCAGTGCAATTTGAAAAGCAATTTCCTTGAGAAAATGTGATATATAGAATGCATCACAACCTATCTTTTCTTTGTAGAACAACTCAAGAAGAGGAAATCTCTGAATTCAATCCGCTTTATGTTGTTCTTGGCAAACTCCAAAAAATAGTTGATCCAAATTCGCACTCTAAAAATAATTCATAATAATGTGTCATTTACCTCCTGCCTACACCTCTTATTAGGTCCTAAAATATCAAAATATTAAGCTAACATGGACAAATCCCATTTATGTTTGACAAGCATGGTTTAAATTGTTACTAGCTGCAGATCTGCTTACACAGAAAATTTGACATGGTTTTGCAGCAGAATCTGTCAACTAAATAGCTCTTCTTTTTGAGTCCAATGTTATTCTAGTCTTGAATATTGGGGCTTTCCCATGAATGCAGTCCCATATTATATTAGGTTTATTAGCTGCAAATGTTGTTCTGCTATAAAAACAACACAGGCTATTAACCTATTGTTATCCCTGAACTTTTTATGGCAGCACAGTACTTAAATGTGTATGACCCTTTCCTATCATATCAAAGTAGTAAATCCTTTTGATTAAAAGTTGTACATAATAGAAATAAAACTAGAGGATGGGGATGGGGAAAGCCAAATGCTTGCTAGAAGCAAGTTATCTCACACTTATCCTGTATCTCAACATAACAGAGCTGAAAAAGTTCATTGTATAGCTTTGAGAGTCACCTATTTGCTTATTTTTCTGACTTGCAGCAGCTAAGTCAGTTTTACAGGGATAATACTGCTTTACACTGACAGGACGAAATTGGTCCTGTACATATTTTAGGGGAAAAAAAATCCATGCATGGTGAAGAAACACAATTAATATTTCTTGAATCTGGATGCATACACAAAGGAAAATGTTCCAGAGGCAACTATCTGAAGTAGTCAGCAACAGAGAGTGATAAAACAAAATTAAAACACAACAACCCAGATCCGATCCAACATTTGGAATGGAGTCTGAAGTGAAAATTAGCCATTTCAAAAGAGCTGAACAGCCTTATTCACCAGTTTAAGAATAAAGAATATTTATCTTTAAGCCTTCTTCTACATTTTCTTTTATTACTTTTTATAATATGAAGGGTATAAAATATATGTCTAAACAGAAGCATCATAATGTGTCATGGACATAGCAATTTAGAAATTGAGAGGACCATCTGCATAAGATCAAAGAGAGCTGGCTTCCAGATCAGATGTAAGCAGTGAAATGTAGTCATATAATATCTAATGTGTTCTCTTGCCTTCTGGAGTTGGAAAATGTTAATATTGAAATCTCAGAAATAATTCCTCAGAAAGAGAAATGTCATGCAGAGTGTTGGCGTTTACTGGTACAATGATGTCACTGCTGGATGGATCGCTCTTGGCAGACATTATTTACTTTGTGCTTCACAATAAAATGGAGCATTCAAAACTTCTGGTACACTACATCCACCTACCTGGTTTCTTCTTCTAGTCATGATCTTTTCTTCAAGCATAATAATCAGAAATCTATGTTAAAAAGGACCACAGTTTAAAGTTATAGATAAAGAAAATGAGGAAAAAACATAACAAAATATCTGGTTTATTTCTGTGGCTTTCCAAAACACTTATCCGACGATGACAGCAAATATATCAATTGGATCAGTTTCCTTTGATGGTGACTTGAAGATGTGGAATACTATGGCTTCATAGCTCTTTCTGTAGCAAAGAAACCAAGAAGTGGGCCAAGCCAGACCAACTGCTACAGATAAAGATCTGGCTACAAGCATGACACATCCTGACAGTGCTGGGGTGAGATGTGGAATTGCAACCACCTCTTTTGCATGCTGGTTCCTGTGCAAGAGAAATGCAAGTGCTCAGGCAGAAACCACAGCGTTCTCTGAGTTAGCTGGTGATCTAGCTGATCAGCAGACCGTGCATCCGTAAACAATCTTTGTGATTATAATTCTTGTATAAGAACATATTTGTGCTTTGCTGTTTTTCCCCCAAAGCTGTTTCTGCACAAAGTGAATATGATGCTCATGCCGTCACTCCTTTTTCTTTCAGTATGATTCAGCTGAGCAGGATACATGGGATTTATCTACAGTCATGTCTCCATTAACATAATCTCAGTCAAATGAGTAGCCTTAATTCTTGCATCAGCATTAGTAACACACACTCCCTACAGATATTAACTGCTGCGCTGATCATCAAAATGTTATCTGTGTGTGAAAAACATACCCAGTTACAAAGCAAAGAGATAGCTTTTACGTGACCTTCATGAGTGAAAGCACATCTGTCTGGAGAATAGTTTGATACCAAAAAGTATTCTGGCAAATTCTAGATGCTTGATTAAGATCAAGGTCCAAGAACCTCCGTATGGACTAAGATTTCTGCTGGTGAAATATAGGTGAGTGCTGGGAAAAGTTGGGAAATGGAGACCCAGAGCTGAAAATTTTAAATGAAAAGTGAAAAAAAAAGTAGGTTTTGAGCCAGAAACAGTTGGTAAGTTAGTCTCAGAAATATAATTACTGAACATTTAAGTAATACAGAGTAACGATGTCTACAAACTGAACTATAGAGACAGAAGAGGAAGAGAGATGCCTTGGTGATTTGGTGGGTAGAGGTATCCTTATCCTCATCTCCGTGTCCATATAAAACATTTTCCTAAAAGAACAAAACAGGCTTTTTTGTCCATGGTTTCCCAAGGTTGTTGTAGCCAGCTTTCCAGGGTTTCTGGTAAGTCACGGGTTTGTAACCCTCTGACTGAATAGTCTGACTGATTAGATCCAAAGGTCCAAAACTGATACTGATGGCTACAAACAAGTATGCAGTGAAACACAGTTGTGAAGTTTTATTACTTCAGTACAAAAGCTCTGACTGAATTTATCTAAATGTTCAGCAATTGTCATATGAATAGTGGTTCTGTAGTTAATTGATTATTAAATATGTAACTGCAAATTCAAAACCTAAATTCAATTGCTCAGCTGAAATAAAGAGGAAATGTAATTTTTCCTTAAGGAACAAGTTCAGTGCAGCTTTGAATGTGGGGTTGCCTTCAATTTATTTATAATTCAGTAAGTGCATATGAACTATTTAAATGCCTTTTCATTGCCAAGTTGTATATGTAGGCTTTGATTTCAAAGGCAGCCTGGGTTTTCCTATAACAAGAAAGTCAGGAAATACAGTTTGAAGAGTAAACAAGCCTCAGTGGGATCAAAGCATTAACCATTCTCTGTGTCTCTTCAATTACCACTAATAGTTTGAGCTACTGCAGTCACAGAACAAATCGTATAATTACCTCTTTGGGATGCACTTCCTGTATGTTACCATATTTAAAAACACACTTATGCACACAAACACCAAAAGATGGGTCTCAGAAAACATGATGTTAGTAATAGGATTGCTTTATTATACTTGCAATAAACAACTGTCCACAAGTTCCAAAAGGCAACAGGATTTCTTAAAAAACATGAACATTCAGTGATGATCTGAGAGAGAATAAGTAAATCTCAAGCGTTGGTATGCTGCCTTAAGTGTCTCACTGCATAGGTGCAAAAATGGCCCAATTTCCTACAAAGTAAACCCTGACTTTACAGAAAATCAAACAAGCTGTTCTCATTCCTGTATCTTTAAAAACTTGTTTGAATCCAAAAATAGATGCAACTTTACTTGGACACATGTATAATATAGTAGATTGTTGTGTCAGCTATGTAAAAAAGTGCCAGTCTAGGTTTAATCTGCATTTTAACATGCTTAGCATACCTAATGCACTTTTTGTCTAGTTGCAGATCAATATTATGGAAGTAGGAATGAAAGAGTTCCATTTTATCTTATTTTAAAGTGTGTTGCTTTTCTTTACAGGCTATTCACAAAATATAGGCAGTCTGGTGCCTGAACCTAAGAATATTATGCCTAAACATGTAGGCATTGCTTTTTGAAAGTAATATCATCGCTGTGATCCTTTAGACAAAATGTAATTTTTGTTCCAAGAAGCAAAGTTAATTTATAAATTATAGCAATTATGTAGCTGCTTTCAACGTCTTTATCCTAATATTTCAACACAGATAAGCTTTTTTCTAGTAAAACCTAACATTACCATAGAGTAATTATTTACTGCAAAACTTATTCCAAGATCAGTTTAAATGGAGAAAGGTCCATTATGTTAGACTGTCTTGCATTTGACCATTAGTTAAAAAGGCTAAATTAGGTTCTTTTAATTTATCAGAAAAGAAGATACGTGAGAAGTAAACAGAACATACTGATTATGTTAGTCTCCTGCATAGTAATGCAAACAGTATTGACAATTTCTGAAAAGACAGTTGTGTCTTCTGGAAAAGACAGAATTCCTCTAACTGTTCCAAAATTGATAATCAGATCAGGTTGAGTAACTTAGTAAAGTTTTAAAGGCAGAAATAGTCTAGATGTATAGTCAGAAATATCAAGAGATCTAATTATTGCATGGCACGAAAAGATTGTTCTCATCTCTGGGATATGCCAAAGAGAACACCCCAGCTGGAAGAACACACCTGAGGTAGGGTTAACAAGTAGACTCTGAACAGCTCTGTTTGGAAGCTGTTCCTGTGAAGCTGTTGGATCTGTGTTGGTTTGACAATCGATGTTGCCAATTTTGTCAGTATATCAATTATTTGTTATTTAATGCCTGTCTTTTCATGGACAGTGATACTACTGGTATGCACTTGCAGACTGAGGAAGAATTTCAAGATCTTTTCAAATTCTGTGAAAATGTCCAGTTTGATTAGCTGTTACTTCATCACTAATTGTTACTTCCCAAAAAGAAATAATTCAAATATCCTTATCATTCAAACATCAATAATTACTTTTTAACACCGTTTCTTTACAGTCATGCTCAGTGTCGTACTTCTGTTGAATGATCTTTTAACACTGCTTCCTGTTAGACAACGCATATCCCTTCAACAACTCTAATTATACAAAATGCAAGCAATTTGAGGGTGTCAGGCTAACCTGAAGATGTGGATTTGATAGCTTAGACTAAACTATCGACTGTTCCTTTGACCTACCAACTTCAGCCAATCTTTTTGTGCCTGATGTTTATTTTTTATTTTGTTTACCCTACAGGGCTCTATGAAAACTATCCAACCAATGCAGAACCAGAATGCTGTGATGTCAGATGGGGACTATTATCAGATCATCAATCCAAAGGGACTATAAAAACAAGTGGCTCAACAATGTGTCACAGGACATCGCTCACAGTTTCATCAGCATCAAGACTGTGCAACAGCAGACTTAAACTGTGTGTTCTTGTGTTAATTCTCTTACATACAGTACTTACAGTCTCAGCAGCACAGAACTCAACAGGACTGGGCTTTGGAGGCATAACAACTTTGGAAGATAATTCAACCAATGAGGAATAAAAGAAAGGATTCACCTTATATGATAGAAACACAACAGGCCCAAATGACTACAGTCAAAAATAGCAAGGACTGAGTGCTCTACCCTCAGATCTCTTCTTGAATGACCTTTTGGGTAAAATGAAAAGAATGGGCCGCTACCCAAACAACAAGGACACACGAACACAGCTTTTTATTGACTAAAAGGCTGTATGGTGACTTAAATTTCTCACACCATTTTATACACTGTGTTTTAATGTTTGGAGTTTCTTTTTGTTTGTTTTTTGCACTTGTTAATACAGGATTTTATTTTTGGGACAGTTTCTCAAAGCTAAATTAAGTCTTTTCTCTGTCGATATATTTCTAGTCATTGTGTGTGTTCATCTGATAGTTCTGTCTTTTATGTCCTGTCAGTTTCTATTAGAGGAATGACTGCTATGATTCCATGACATAGCAAAAAAAAAAAAAAAAAAAA
>VFFE01007186.1:543929-554227 GCA_008921705.1 Burhinus oedicnemus
AAAGTTTAACAAAAAAAAAAAGGAAAAAAAAAAGGAAAAAAAAAGCAACCACAAAAAATACTCAAACAAACCTAACTGTCCTCTTACCCATGGGAACCATTCATCTCCTTTCCCGTCCCATCTCCTGTCGCAGACAACCTACATTTGCTTCTGTCTGTGTAATCACAATGAATGGGTACACAATTCCAGTGTGCCTCTGCCACTGTTGCACAAACCAGTTGACTGAGCAAACCCAAAAGGAGCATGAAGGGGGTTCCTTTTAGCCGAACAAACAAGTGCTCTCCTTACAAGGTGGGATTGGACAGTTAAAAAATGTAAAGAAACACGTAACAAACTGTTGCTCCAATACCCGTTTTCAAGAAGTCCAGTCCTTTCTCACTGGTCAGTTGAACAGGAGCAGCCTTTTTTAGATACGCTATGTAAAACCAGTTATGCTCAGCAAGTTAAGTAGTTGGGAAGCCTTCATATTGGAGGTGAAGGATTGGCATTCATTGTGAATTACGTTTTGAGTTCTCCTGCTGTCACATAACCAGCAGCTTTACATAAGGAATGGGAGCAAAGAGCTTCCACAATCCAAGTCTTTTTGTCTCAACAAAATTACACTAGAAGCCTTTGAGCATCTATAATAGAGACTATCTCTTTGGTTTTGATTCCATTGTTTTTCTAATATCTACATGTTGTTGAAAGTTACTCTAGTTATTAAGGGTGCACAAGAATGTGTTAGCACAGATAAAGAAACTATTTTGTTTTAAATATATAGGACAACCGTTTTCATAAATGTGCAATAAAACCAGTAAAGATATACTAGGATATGAGTAGTCAAGAGAAAAGATTGTAATCTGATCGCTGATTTTTCATTGTTTGGGGTGATTTTTAATTTGTTTACTTTTATTTTTGTGGGAACATTTCACCTGCTGAGTGTATGAGAATTTGCTTTTTAAAAAGGCTTTTTAGAGTTTACAGTAGAATCAATGGAAGGAAAAGTTAATAAGGGCTGTTTTTAAAAACTTTACATTCCTTCCTATTCTCTAACTACACTTGGGAAGTGCACTTTAGAGATGTTTGCTGTGTAGCTGGGAGATGAAGGAAAACTATAGGAAATGTTCTCTTAGGAAATAAATATAGTTACCTACTTTCTAGCTATGAAATACCCCTTGATAAATACTAATGTTGTAAGAACATTTAATCACTGGTGCATAATGTGTTTTTGTATACACTTTATGGTCTGTTAAATTCCGGAGAAAAACAAAAAGAAGAAAACCATACTGCTTAAGCGGTTCAAGATGCACATGTTAAGCTGCGAAAGCTCAAATATTTTGCAAGAATATTCGTTTTGATAGTGTTTTACTACAACCTGGACTGAGGAGCCTAAAATGATCTTTGCAAATATGACAACAACAAAAAGCACCAGCTAATGCAAAATTCTTCAGCACTGGTTTGTTTCTATAAATCCTCCCTTCCCTTCCTTGCACATGCTATATTTTTTTCAATAAAACATGGTGCTTTTCAGTTATTTTATTTTCTGTTAGAGGCACATTATTAATTATATTGAATTGATGCAAAAAGTGGGGGAAAATGTAGAAATGCAAATGAAAAAGCCTTAACTAATGGTAGAATGTAGACTTTTGAAAGGACAGCGATGTTATTGAAAAGTGATGGAGCAATAACTGGGCAGTGCTCTGGTACTGTACAACAGCTGATGAGTCACGCTACTGAGAAAGCTCTTACTAGGTGAGCTCTTGTTCAACTGACCTCTTAATTCTAGTAAGTGTACATGGTCAGTAAACAGTTTGTTATAACCTTTATCTACCTCTGCTGTGCAAAGGCCATCCAACATCCATTTCTGTGACGTTCCTCATAGTTTTTTGTTCACACCATTATGCACTGTCATCTATTTTTACACTGTACCAATACAGTAGCAAGTCTGGTTCATCCCAGTTGAATTGGCACATGAAGAAGAGTTATTATTTCTGGTTTGCCTCATGGTGAATTAATGTAGAGAGCTATCTTTAAGGCATTTTCTTTCTTTTTTCCTGCACTTCTTCATCCTTCATCCCTTATTTTTCTATAAAAATGTTTTCAAGTGGTGTCAGTGAAATATATAACTCCTCCACTGCTTGGCTACACTCAGTCACGTGTCATACAATATGAGAGAGACATGAGGAAAAACAGTGACAACGTCATCACATGCACAAAGTAGCCAAATTAAACTTGGGCAAAATGAAGCAGAAAAGAGTTACAGACTTTCAATTATTACGCAAGTACAAGATGTAATAAATTCCTCCCCCTCTCCCCACCTGGAGTCAGTGCCTGAAGTTCAATGGTCTGTGAATTTTCTCTGTCATCTTTTTGAGGTCTCTTTCTTTAATTTTTGAAACAAAGAGTCATGTTGCAGAGGTGACTGCTGCTGGGGTATCTGTTGCCATTCTCACTCCAGCAGTGTGGTATGCAGCTTCTCTTGGTGGCACCTGGGACATCAGGAGTAGACAAAGACTCTTTCATGAAGTTAAGCAACACGTAATCATGTATGATGCAAAATTCCATTCCATCCATTCCTCATTCGTAATAGTTTTCCTGGCACAAACTTAAGCATGCTTGATATTGTGCACATATTACTTTTTTGCCAGAATAAATTTGCATCTTGCCACTGCTATAATTGCCATCTTGTTCCATTTCTCCTTGTACCGTATGCCTAATACATACATGATAAAGAGCTGGCTTAACAAATAAGTAATACTAAAATATTTCTGCAAATGACTGATGAGAAGAAAAAGAAAAAAATAGAACAATATTTATTTTATGATCATATGGAAGAGAGAAATTTCCCATGTCTTTTATTGTCTTATTTTCTGCAATAGGGAAAATCCAGATTTTGTGCAATATGTTAATACTGCTAAGCCAAATGTCATATAACATAACCAGAGCTATATGTTATTCCTTATTGCATTTGCATTTGGTAATACATTATATTGATGCTTTTCTTTCATTAAAGAGACAGTATCTTTTTTTTTGAAAATATAGCAGGTGAAGGCTGTCCTTCTGCACGCCATAATTTAAAGACAAAAACCAACAAAACATTAGAATGAAGTTTTAGTTCTATAAATGATGAAACGAAGCCATCAGCTGCCAAAGAATCTGTGGAACAATAGATACAAACCAAACATAGACTTTCAAGAAATTCCTTGTGAGGGTTAAAAATAACGTTACTCTAAGCGATTAAAGGAGAAAAAATGAGAGCTGTATTTCCAACAGCAGAGATGACAGGTTTCATCTGGTATGCGAGGTAGCTCTCAGCTCATATAGTTATACTCTTCTATTAAAAAGGGAGGGGGAAATGACATTGTCTTCTGCTCTCTCTGTATTTGTTGTGATAATGAATATCCTTTTTGTAAACGTTGCCTCTCTGCACAGAAGATACCTGCTTATCTTGAGAGCCGAAGACAGCTTATGTACATGCACACAAATTTACACAGTGAAACCTGTCTTAAGCGACTATCCAAAGCACAAGCAAAACTCATTTGCAGAGTAGAGGTAGCTTTAAGGAAAGCGAAACAAGTTTGTCACAGGAAATTTCAAGGTACATGTAAACAGTCAGCTAAGCAAGGGGTCTGTGAAGGTGCCTGGTCCTTAATGCAGCTTTCACTGTACATTTCATCAGCGCCACAGCCCGGCCGTGAGCCCTGCGCAAGCAGGCTTCGAGCTGGGCTCAGAGTCACGCTGACTTCAGTGGGCCTCCATACAGGTACAGGCACGCACCCACAAAAAATTCTCGGGAGTTACATAGGTCTCGATTTGCTGTCCCATAGTCTTTACTCAGGAATTGCTCGCGGGCATAGTGCATCAACAGGGGATCACTGGGTTCAACCCTAGCCAACTGAGTTTTAACAAGAGGCTGGCAATGGCCTATTAGTGGGGGCTGGTTCTGGTTTATTATTATTGTCACTATTATATTAGGTTGGCGAAGGAGTGGTTTCAAAATCTAGCTAGAAACACGGAGGACAAGCTAACAGAAACTTCGCCATTGCAGAGATGAAATTAAATAGCTTTTCTGAGGTAAAAAGAGGCTGTCGTCTGTCAGCAGCTGTCAGAAAACAGCAGTATTTTAGAAAAGCTTGGGAAAATAGTACGTTCAGTTTTGAATATGATAGTTCTCATTAAAACTAGGTTTTTGGATGGCAAATAGGACTGGAGCGCCTACCATCTAAGTTGAAGGATTTAATTTGCCAACGTGTTCTGCAACAACTCTGAGCAATCACATTTACTTAACACCTCTAAGTTTTCCAGTATTTTCCAGCATTTTTTCAAATGTTAACAAGCTTGATCTGTCCCTGGAGGGGGAAGTACGGAGAGAGAATTACTGGGAGTGATGAAACCAAAAAAAAAATCAAAAATAGAGCTGGACCAACTTGGAAAATCCATCTGCGAAACAAACTATACTCTTCAAAATATAACAGAGATGAAAAAAAAAATGCATATGTAGGTGTAGATCTATATAGAAATAGCTCTATGTTAAAAGAGAGAGACACGAATATATGCTCTCCACAGTTATTACAAATACAGCATACTATAGAGTAAAAATGCCAAAGGATAAGACCTATAAAATAAATAGGGCAAAATTACTGTATTTATACTCTTTACTATGGAGTGGGAATTTCCAGGTAGAATTTCAGCTGCATAAATATATTTTGTAATAAGAAAAGTAAAAAATCTTGGGTGGAAGGGGCATATTTGGTTATTTGTTCTACTGTCCTGTCTCCTATAAGCTTAGATATTATTCTTCCGAACTTTTCGTTCAAATCCTTGACTTTTGCAGAAACTTCCCAGCACAGACCTCATCCCAAGAGTTCCAGTGGGTATCAGTAGCACGGGAGGTCTCGGTAGTGGGTCCTACAGGAGAGCCTGTGTTCAAAGTGCTGACTACGCTTCAGTCCAATCTCTAGACTCTCTCGTTCTCCTAGTGCTACATCCATCTCTTGGATATAAAGTGACTCAGTTTCCTCTTCAGAGGGGACTGTGCCTGCTCTGCTCACACCTTCAGTCTCAGTCAGGCCCCATTACAAAGGTCACAGGAACCACAAGTGTGGTTTAAACGCAATATGTGCGCTGAACTCCCCAAACAACTGGAATAGGATTAAAATAATAGGCATGCTTTGTAACCAGCCCTCTGACTACAGGTGAAGATTTTACCAGCTGTGTATGTCTTCAAATCCTTTTGCTATTCTCACACCGAGGACTATCTCAGCATAAGGGATAAAAGGTTTGGCAATTAATCGCTGTCAAATCTCTCTGCAGCAGTTCAGATATTATGCCTCCCAGCTGCCCCCCCCCCGTATGATTTTGCCAGGGTTTATTATCCCAGAGTAGGATAAGTAGAAGAGAAGACATGATGTCCCACTCCAGTGCAAAATGAGGGGCACCTGGTGAAGACTAGGTTGCCAGCTGGGACATCTGTAACACAGGCACACATACCTTTCCATTGAGTCTTTAGCAGTGGGGGGTGTACTTTCTGTCAGAGGGATAAAGCAGGCAGCAGAGGGAAATAATGTCTTCATACACTGCTGCAAGATTTATCTGAATGTATCTTTAGTCAGGACAACACTGAGCATTGCAGCATCAAACCTTTATGTATCTTATAAGTGGTGAATATACACCTCTGAATTAAGCTGGATGAAGTGTAATACACAAGAGGGGTTGGCGATATAAAAAGGCAATCTACTAAGGAAGGTGCCACCTAAGCCAGTGGTCTAAGCTGAACAGGATAGTCTTATTTTAGCCCTGCCCTCTCAGAGTCATTCTCTGAGCATCCGGGAAGTACCTATCTCCACCAGGGATTTGCATTTCTGAAGTCTTTTACTAGATTTAGGCTCCTACACCGGCTTTTTCACGCAAAATACAGATGGAGATTGAAGTGATAACCCTATACCAGCCAGAATGCAGTGACTGAGTTTGCCGCGAATGCACATCAGTCCTCTCTCTAATCAGCAGGCTTTACTGAACAAGAAAGAAAAAGAAGTATTTTTACCTCTTTCTTTTCTGATGTTGCTCCAGTGAACAGAATCACAGAATCACAGAATCACAGAATCACAGATTAATGAACTATTAATTGGCCTAGTAAAAATATGCGAGGTCAGGTTACTGCACGCGTGGAAGATCCTCCTCTGAGGAATGTTGACAAATTATATATTAAGCAGTAAATAACCTGGAAATATTACCTAATTTTGAGAGCATTTATTAAAATTTGCACAAGGAATACAGGATTTCAACCGAATGTGCCCAGTTCTAGTTATTTCATTTGATGGTGAAGAGCACCTCGCACTTTACAGGACCAAGTTCCTATATGGTAGTGGTACTTAACTATCGTCAGCAACTAATCAGCTTTCTAGTAAAACTCTGAAAAGAAAGCAGAACAGCTACATCTATTGGAATATATCAGGCCTGTGAACAAGGGGAAAAATAGTCACTAGTTTTTGTGGGTTTTGGAGAAGACTAGTGAAAATAAAGACAGAAGAAAAAAAAAATTGTTTTGTCTTTCTCCCATTCCTTCCCTCCACCTTTCCCTTTCTCTGACAGAGTCACCAGTCTGATCTAGGACATATTTTTGCCTTAGTAACCCTCTGAAAAATTAAATGCATTTCATATGATGTAAAACTCTCCTACTTTATATTTGCTACATGTACAGGGAAAAAAATCCAAGCAAACAAACAAAAACAACAACAAAAAGAGACCAAAACAAAAAAAGATTTATTTTTTCATGCTCAGAGAGATGTTCTCCCATCAGTTTCCTATCCATTACTAGTCCACAGGTCCACTGAATTCAGTGGGACTCATGCTTTTCATTTAGATGAAAACAGGATTAATGCCATGGATCAAAACCTGCCAGTTTCAGTGCAAGTCCTTCCACTGACTTCAAGGAGGATTTGGAAAGCCCAAGGTCCCTTTGAGCACATATAAACTCACATGGGTAAGATAAATACGCATGTGAACAGCTGAAAGATTGAAATGTTCCAAAGGTTTGTCCAAGTGGTTGGTCAAATAATTAGCTGCAGCTCTATGCAAAAGTCATGTTGAGCCAAAGCTTTGAGCTTTGATTTGATAGACCTTTCTTTTTCTGAAATCTAACAAGCTTCATTCAGGGTTTGAATATGCAAAAACTTACACAGGATTATAAATACAAGAAGAAATATTGAAAAAAAAATTTATTTTCACTCCTACAAGTGAAAAATAAACTAAAGAATTCTGATAATTGCATTTTTTATTATTAACCCTTAATGCAATTTATTTGTGTAGTTCTTCAGAAGCTGCTTGGTTTCATTTGTTTGTTTTCCTTTGTTTTGTTCAAAACCAGATTTTTGGCTTTTTAAAGATTCATATTGAACTATGCAGCTACAAATTACATGCTTATGTTAACAGATTTGCAATTAAAATTATTCTACTCCTCTGTTATTCCCAAATTGTATGAACAGAAAGCTCATGTTAAAAGCAAATTTAATTAACTGTGTTTAATCTTGTTTCCTTTTTCTTTTCCTTCTTTTTTTGGGTTTTTTTTTTTTTCTTCAGAGTTAAGGACTGGGTTTTATTTGAAATGGGCTAAACTGGCATCAGTGTTTTTTAACTATATGGAATGTCCTATGATTCTTAGCATTGAAAAGAGGGCTACATGGTCCTGTCAGAAAAAAAAAAAAAAAGCTGTAAATTGTAATAATATATTAAATATTGTATTATTATAGCAACTTTAGTTAAGCAACTAATACTATCTTTAATTTTTTACAGAGAACTTTGATGAAATAATTTATTACAATGACTCACAGAAAAACTTGTTTTCAAAAAGACAGGAGAAACTGTTGAAGATTGTGAAAAAATACTAAAAATAATGCTCTACTAAGAATAAATTTAAAGATGCAAACAGTGAGTCTGACTTTTTGGGTGCTAGGGATTTGTGAATGAAATTAAACCCAAGGTGTTGGGGGGGATAATGATTTTAAATAATGACTAAATTTAAACAACCTTCATTTTTCCTCAAAAGAAAAACAAACAAACAAACAAAAAGAACTTGTGTTCTGACCTGGACTGCAGCTACCTATTTCATAAGATGCCTCTGACAAAAATATAAAGATTGAGGTAATTTCCTCATATTCAAGTGGTTTTCCAGACTGTACTGTATACCATAGCATCAGTACTTTACAACTGTTCATCTCAGATTTCTTATGAAGAGAATAAAAATACAAGAAATGAAAAATAATACCCACAAAAGAAAAGCATTTGATTTTTAGATCATGTGTATGTCAAATTTCAATGGTGTTACACCTATGAAAATACATGTTCATTCATTACCTATGGTAGATTTAATAGTTTACATCAAGGATCTAAATTAGAAAGTGGTATTTGATATTTGTCTGTCTGGTCACACAAGGATTGGTTATTCTTAAAAGAGATTGATAACAAAACAACAGTTCAAAGAGGTAAGTACAGAGATGTTTACAAGCCAGTTTTCAAATGTTTTAGGAACCATTCTGGGGGACAGTAAATGATGGCAACACATCTGTGGAAATCAATGTTGACCATCCTGATAAGATGAGCCAAAATACCATGAAGTTGGCATAAGGTACTGCAGCAAACAACAGGTGAAAATAAAAACTCATTTGTAACAATCTGAGCCATAAATATGGTGAGGAAATAAGCCAAAAGTCTCACAGTTTCCTCACAGCCCTGTAACCTATCTGAGATCTCTACTCAGACCTTCACAGCCACCCACCTTTTTGACCTAACCACCTGCTCACACAGGTAGGTGCATGTAATGAGTGAATGAAGTCCACCACAACTGTTCTATTTCAACATACAGATTTATTACAAACTCCTTTTGCATGCCAGAATGGTATGAAGCCAGATTTTCCCTGCTATGAATAGCTTCAGACATTGTGAATGCGAGTAATTTCACTGACTCAGTACATTAAAACCAGTGGACCAGCAACGTCAGTTCGTAATTAGGCCACTGACTTCCTAGGATGCCACATGAGGCACTGACTTTGTTTCAAACCTAGGGTCAAATTCTCCCTGATGCAACAAGATCAAGGTTTCACTTTATGTATACAACATCATCAGGCATAAAGTAAATGCCCGTTAAGTGTGGTTCCTATTTTAAGAAAACCATTTGGAACACAGAATGAAATACTTCCTCTGGCTGGCCGTTATTCATGTGGGGATGAGAAGAAGGAAACAGAGTATGTGTAAACTAAAGTAAAACTCATTAAAGTTTTGATATCTAAGTAATGTTTTCTCAAGAACCCTCTCTTTTTTTCTTTAGAACGTATTTTCCATCTTTTTTAGTTTAAGGTTGAGTTGTTCTGCTTTTCTTAATAAAGCTTCACGAGATGACACAAGTCTATATTCTAGACTAAAAGTGATGGACTATATTCTTCAAAAGTAAATCCATTTACTGGACCAAGCAAGCAAAGATTTTTTCAAGCATGTATTCATCACTTCTACCCACTTAGCTTATCCAGTCCTCTTCCATGCCCTCTTGCTTGCTATGGACTCCTGCTTAATAGCCCCTGAACATTTCATAGAATCAAAGAATCATAGAATCACAGAATGGTTTGAGTTGGAAGGGACCTTTAGAGATCATCTAGTGCAACCCCCCTCCAAGGCCAGGAACATCTTTCACTAGGTCAGGTTGCTCAAGTTATGTCCAACATGATCTTGAACACTTCCAAAGATGGGGCATCCACAACTTCCCTGGGCAACATGTTCCAGCGTCTTACCACCCTCATCGTAACAAATGCGCTCCTTCTGTCCAATCTATATCTACCGTCTTTCAGTTTAAAACCCCAGCCCCTTGTCCTGTCTCTACAGGCCTTGGTAAAAAGTCTCTCCATCCTGCTTATAAGACCCCTTTATGTATTGCAAGGCCACAATAAGGTCTTCCCAGGGACTTCTCTTCTCCAGGCTGAACAACCCCAATTCTCTCAGCCTTTCTTCATAGGAAAAGTGTTCCAGCCCTCTGACCATTTTCATGGCCCTCCTCTGGATCCGTTCTAACAGGTCCATGTCTTTCTTTTACTAGGGACCCCAGAGCTGGAGACAGTACTCCATGTGGCATCTCACGAAAGCGGAGTAGGAGGGGCAGAATTACTTCCCTTGACCTGCTGGCCATGCTTCTTTTTATGCAGCCCAGGAAAAGATTGTCTTTCTGGGCTGCAAGTGCACATTGCTGGCTCATGTCAAATTTTTCATCCACCAATATCCCTAAGTGTTTCTCTGCGGGGCTGCTCTCAATTCATCCCCTAGTCTGTATTGATACT
>VFFE01007186.1:554646-578856 GCA_008921705.1 Burhinus oedicnemus
CTCCCAGGACGCCGGCCATTGAAGAAAAAGAGGCTGACCCTTTGATCCCTCAGCTTATATACTGAGCATGAGGCAGATGGGATGGAATACCCTTGTTGGTCAGTTTTGGGTCACCTGTCTTGTCTGCTCCTCCCCGCAGGTGTGACCCCTCTACGCTTTTCCGCTTCTGACCCTCCAACGGGGCAAGTAGCAAAGTTGGCTGTCCTTGGTTGCCATAGCAATAAGTATAAGCCAGAGCCTCTCTGCATACCGTTCCTTGGCATCAGCCATAAACATGGGTCTTATCACTCTGAGAACGAATGGTTTCCTGCACAACATGCTGTTAATTTCAGCAGTTAGAAGAGGCCCAGCTAACAAGCAAAGTTACTGAACAAAACTGGTCCTGCTTTACCTCAAACCAGGACACAGGTCCATGTCTTTCTTTTACTAGGGACCCCAGAGCTGGAGATAGTACTCCATGTGGCATCTCACGAAAGCGGAGTAGGAGGGGCAGAATTACTTCCCTTGACCTGCTGGCCATGCTTCTTTTTATGCAGCCCAGGAAAAGATTGTCTTTCTGGGCTGCAAGTGCACATTGCTGGCTCATGTCAAATTTTTCATCCACCAATATCCCTAAGTGTTTCTCTGCGGGGCTGCTCTCAATTCATCCCCTAGTCTGTATTGATACTTGGGATTGCCCCTATCCAGGTGCAGGATCTTACACTTGGCCCTGTTTAACTTAATGAGGTTCACATGGGTTCACCCTTCCAGGCTATCAGAGTACCTCTGGATGGCATGTCTTCCCTCAAGCACACTACACCACGCAGCTTGGTGTCAGCCACAAACTTGCTGAGGGTGCACTCAATCCCACTGTGTCATTGATGAAGATATTAAATAGATTGGTCCCAGTTCGGACCCCTGAGGGACACCACTCATTACTGCTTTCCACTTGGACATTGAGACATTAACTGTAAGACTTTGGACATGGCCATCCATACAATTCCTTATCCATTTAATAGTCCATCCATCAAACCCATATCTCTCCAATCTAGCAGCAAGAATGTTGTGTGGGACCATATCAAAGGCCATACAGAAGTCCAGGTAGATGACAGCCATAGATCTTCCCTCGTTCACTGATGTGGTCACTTCGTTGTAGAAGGCCACTAGATTCGTAAGGCACGATTTGCCCTTGGTGAAGCTATGTTGGCTGTCTCTAATCACATCCCTGTCTTCTACATGTTTCAACATAAATTCCAGGAGGATCTGTTCCACGATCTTACCAGGTGTGGAGGTCACACTGACTGGTTGGTAGTTCTCAGGGTCCTCCGTTTTACTCGTTTTAAAAACGGGTGTGGCATTTTCCTTTTTCCAGACACTGGGGACTTAGCCTGACTGCCATGACTTTTCAAATACCACGGAGAGTGGCTTGGCAACTTCATCAGTCAATTCGTTCAAGACCCTGTAATGCATCTGGTTGGGTGCCACAGACTTATGCACATTCAGGTTCCTCTCAGGTGGTCTTGAATCTGATCTTCACTTACAACGTGTGGGACTTGGTTCCCCTAGTCCCTGCCTTGAGGTTCAGGGACTTGGGAGACTCTCGCTCTTAGAAATCTTTATCTTTCCAGAATGGGAGTATATCTCTTCTTGTCAAATGCATAGATGCCTTCATCTCAACATTATTTTAATCTAATAGTGATTTAATAAAGATTATCAGGTAATTTTTGTCACAGGGACAATTAAACCAGAGTAATACACATAACTAGACATTTTACTTTACTGATGCTGGTCCTCAGATAATTCAGAGAAGCCTTGGCTTCCTTGGAAGATTTTAGAAAACTACCAGGAGCAAAGCCGCACTCCTATGTACCATCTTTGATGTCCTGCTAAGAGGACACTCAATTCTTCCTCCTTATGAAGATTCATAGAAAATATAAGTTTTTTACAGGCTTTGTATGATCTGTATCCCAATTTCCTATGTAGTAGGTATGGTTGGAAAAAATCCTTAGGCAAATATTTTATGCCTTACATTTTCTTCTTATATAGAAATTTTCTCTGAATTGTCTGTGGGCTTTTGAGCAGAGGCTTTCCCCCTCCCAGTAAATCAATCAGGGACTCTAAGAAAGCTTAAATTCAGAAGAAAATACAGATTTCAGAAACAGCTAAAACTGGAGGTACAGCTGCATGTAGTACAAGGATATGTTGTCAGACACTAGAAGAAGGGCTACTAGGCATAGGCACAGAGTCCTGTATGAAATTTAATAATACAGTTTGTGCAGCAATGAAAAGGCAAGTGGAAGTCCGTGTCTAACATGTTAGCAAGTGAGAGTCTAGAATGTAAGAACAAAATTAAAAGTGGCAAACAAAATTTCTCAAACAAACCAGAAGTTGGTTCAAGAATTTAGTTTGGTTTGGGATGGTTTTTTTTCTGTTTATCATTATTACATGAGGTGTCATGGATGTTGATACTATATCTTAGAATCATAGAATCACCTAGATTGGAAGACACCTTTAAGATCATCGAGTCCAACCATAAACCTAACAATTCCAAAAACACCACTAAACCATGTCCCTCAGCACCACGTCTACCAGTCTTTTAAATACTTCCAGGGATGATGACTCCACCCCTTCCCTGGGCAGCCCGTTCCAATGTTTGATAACCCTTTCTGTGAAGAAATTTTTCCTAATATCCAATCTAAACCTCCCCTGGCACAACTTGAGGCCATTTCCTCTCATCCTATCACCTGTTACTGGGGAGAAGAGACTGACCCCCACGTCACTAAAACCTCCTTTCAGGTAGTTGTAGAGAGCAATAAGGCCTCCCCTCAGCCTCCTTTTCTCCAGACTAAACAAATCCAGTTCCCTCAGCTGTTCCTCATAAGACTTGTGCTCTAGGCCCCTCACAAGCTTTGTTGCCCTTCTATGGACATGCTCCACCACAGGAGCACAGGATTTGGGGCAAAAATTACCCATAGGAAAACAGTTATGAATTGTTTCTTCATCTTCAGCCAGAGCACTAAGTTCAGTGGTAACACCAATCTATCTTGTCTTTGAACTTACACGATATTTTGTTTAAAGCAAAGATGGACATGAAACAAATGTTCAGTAGGGTCTGAACAGTCTCTTTCTTAACAAATCTTACCATTTAGAAACTTGGAACTGAATTTCTCTGCCAGGTCCTGTATTGTGTGCAACTGAATCAAAGAGCTAGAGCTGAACAACCTCCTCTTCTCTGATCTTCTGGAACTCAAAATTCCCATTTAGGTGTTGATGCTCTGTCTCATTTTTAAATTGAGATCTCATATCACTCCTTAAGAGATGTCCCTGAAGTGTCAAATTTTGAGGCTGAATAAATAAATTTCTACCCTAAATAAAATGCATGAATACATCCATTATAAGCATAATGGATTAAAAAAAACCCAAATAAATTTAATGCAAATTGAGGCTTGTAGTGGCTAGCTGACATCTGCTAGCTCCATAGGAAATCTACAGCTCTGAGTCAGGTAAATAGGCTTTATAAAACACATGGGAAAATAAAGGTATATCACTTGTTACTGAGGAGAAGAGACCGACCCCCATGTCACTACAATCTCCTTTCCGGTAGTTGTAGAGAGTGATAAGGTCTCCCCTCAGTCTCCTTTTCTCCAGGCTAAACAACTCCAGTTACCTCAGCTATTCCTCATAAGACTTGTGCTCTAGGCCCCTCACCAGCTTCACCAGTATAAACATACTCAGAAAACTGTTTAAGCTAGTCAGAGGAAATATAATCCTCCCCTATTCTCCATATACATAAGAATTCCATATTCTTAAAATAATTTTCTCCCCAGGATTTGGACACCATATTCAACACTGCAGGAAGGGGGAGTGGGGACAGGTCCTTCCTCTGAGACTCAAGCGAAACCCCTCCCAGCCCCTCTCCCCTTCCCAATTGCCCTTGCATAATAGGTACGGGGCTTTAGAAATTGAGGGCCAGGCAAAGGAGGATGGAGAGGACGATCCATCCAGTGAGTCACCCAGGGCTAGTCACTCAACCCCATGCCTTAGGACTTCCTCAACTAAGAAAAAAAAAAAAAGGGTAATTGTAGTAGGTGACTCGCTTCTGAGGGGAACAGAGGGCCCCATTTGTAGACCTGACCCATCTCACTGGGAGGTCAGCTGCCTCCCTGGGGCCAGGATTAAGGACATAAGGAGAAAACTCCCTACCCTGGTTCGGCCCTCACATTACTACCCACTACTGATATTTCAAGTAGGTGGTGATGAGGTAGCTACCAGAAGCCCAAGGGCAATGAAGAATGATTTTAGGGCCCTGGGATGGCTGGTTAAGGGATCAGGAGCACAAATAGTGTTCTCCTCTATGCCACCAGTTGCAGGGATTCATGAGAGGATAAGCAGGAAGAGCCAGCAAATTAACTCCTGGCTGTGAGACTGGTGTAACTGGCAGAACTTTGGTTTCTTTGATCATGGGTTGATCTGCAGGTCACCAGGCAACTGGTGGAGAAAGCCTAAGCCAAAGGGGAAGAAAGATCCTGGGTCAAGAATTGGCAGGGCTCATTCATAGGTCTTTAAACTAGGTTTGAAGGGGGATGGGGATGGAACCAGGATTACTAAAGCGGGGGCTGGGAGCAGCATGCCAGTGCTTCTGGGTAAAAGTGTTAGCAAGGTATTGCAATCTGTCTCAGTGATGGTGGGAGATGGTGATCCGTGTGGTAGTAAAGACATGAGGGGTAGTGATAGGATGGTAACTACAGAAGTGTCTGAGCACAATCAGGTGGGAATTAGTGCTTGTCCCCCCAAAAATGTGGCAGGACAATTAGCCCAGCTCAAGTGCATCTACACTAATGCACGCAGCATGGGGAACAAACAGGAGGAGCTGGAGGCCATTGTACAGCAAGGGAACTGTGATATAGTTGCCATTACAGAAATGTGGTGGGAAGACTTGCACAACTGGAGTGCTGTGATCGATGGCTACCAACTTTTCAGAAGGGAAAGGCAAGGAAGGAGAGGTGGTGGAGTGGCCCTCTATGTTAGGGGCAGTTTTGAATGCCTAGAACTTAACATTGTGAATGACAGTGTCGAGTGTTTATGGATAAGAATCAAGGGGCAGGACAATAAGGCAGACATTGTGGTGGGAGTTTGCTATAGACCCCCCCCAATCAGGATGTAGAGACTGATGTAATATTCTATAAGCAGCTGGCAGAGGTCTCGCGATCGCTCGCCCTTGTTCTCGTGGGGGACTTGAACTTCCCAGATGTCTGCTGGAAATATAACACAGCAGAGAGGGAACAGTCCCGGAGGTTCCTGGACTGCATGGAAGACAACTTCCTAACACAGCTGGTGAGGGAGCCAACTAGGGGAAGCACCCTACTGGACCTACTGTTTGTTAACAGAGAAGGCTTTGTGGGGGATCTAAAGGTTGGAGGTCATCTTGGGCAGAGTGACCACGAAATGGTAGAGTTTTAAATTCTTGGAGAAGCAAGGTGGGGAGCCAGCAGAACAGCCACCTTGGACTTCTGAAGGGCAGACTTTAGCCTGTTTAGGAGCATGGTTGAGAGTGTCCCTTGGGAGACAGTCCTGAAGGACAAAGGTGCCCAGGAAGGCTGGTCATACTTCAAGCAGGAACTCTTAAAAGCAAGGAGAAGGTCATCCCCATGTCCCAAAAAACAAGTCGACAGGGAAGAAGACCAGCCTGGCTAAATAGAGAGCTTTGGCTGGACCTCAGGAACAAAAGGAAAGTTTATATTCTTTGGAAAAGGGGGTTGGCAACTTATGAGGAATACCAAGATGTAGTCAAGCTATGCAGGGGGAAAATTAGAAGGGCCAAAACCCAAGCAGAACTCACCTTGGCCACTGCGGTTAAAGATAATAAGAAGAGGTTCTTTCAGTATATCACCAGAAAAAGGAAGACTAGGGAAAATGTAGGCCCACTGATGAATGAGATGGGCGCCCTAGTGGTGGAAGACACAGAGAAGACAGAGTTACTGAATGCCTTCTTTTCTTCGGTCTTCACTGCTAAAGCTGTCCCTCATGAATCCCAGACCCTGGAGGCAACGGGGAAAGGTCTGGAGAGAGGAAGATTTTCCCTCAGTTGAGGAGGACTGGGTTAGAGACCACTTGGCCAAGCTGGACACCCATAAGTCCACGGGCCCTGATGGGATGCACCCGCGAGTGCTGAGAGAGCTGGCAGATGTTATTGCTAGACCACTCTCCATCATCTTTGGAAGGTCATGGGGAACAGGAGAGGTGCCTGAGGACTGGAAGAAGGCCGACATCACTCCAGTCTTCAAGAAGGGCAAGAAGGAGGACCCAGGGAACTACAGGCCAGTCAGTCTCACCTCTGTCCCTGGGAAGGCAATGGAGCGACTTGTTCTGGATGTCATCTCCAAACACGTTGAAGAACAGGAAGTTATTGGAAGTGGTCAACACGGATTTACCAAGGGTAAATTGGCTTGACCAATCTGATAGCCTTCTAGGATGTTATAACTGGTTGGCTGGATGAGGGGAGAGCAGTAGACGTCATCTACCTTGACTTCAGCAAGGCTTTTGACACTGTCTCCCATAACATCCTCATTGGGAAGCTGAGGAAGTGTGGGCTAGACGAGGAGTCAGCGAGGTGGATTGAGAGCTGGCTGTGTGATAGAACTCAGAGGGTTGTGATGAATGCAGCAGTGTCAAGTTGGAGGCCTGTAACCAGGGGTGTCCCCCAGGGGTCAATACTCGGTCCAATCTTGTTCAATCTATTCATCAATGACCTGGATGAGGGGACAGAGTGTATCCTCAGCAAGTTCGCTGATGATACCAGACTGGGAGGGGTGGCTGACACTCCAGAGGGCCACGCTGCCATCCAGCATGACCTGGACAGGCTGGAGTGCTGGGTAGAGAAGAACCTCATGAGGTTCAACAAGAGCAAGTGTAGGGTCCTGCAGCTGGGGAGCAAGAATGCTAGGCACCAATATAGGGTAGGGGTGGACCTGCTGGAAAGCAGTTCTGAGGAGAAGGATCTGGGAGTCCTGGCAGACGGTAAATTATCCCTGAGCCAGCAATGTGCCCTTGTCGCCAGGAAGGCCAATGGAATCCTGGGCTGCAGAGGGAAGAGTGTGGCCAGTAGGTTGAGGGAGGTCATTCTCCCCCTCTACTCTGCACTGGTGAGGCCACAACTGGAATACTGGGTCCAGTTGTGGGGTCCCCAGCTCAAGCGGGACAGGGAACTACTGGAGAGAGTCCAGCGTAGGGCAACAAAGATGATTGGGGGATTGGAGCACCTCCCTTATGAGGAAAGGCTGGGAGAGCTGGGACTCTTTAGCCTGGAGAAGAGAAGCCTGAGGGGAGACCTTATTCTTGCTTAGAAGTATCTAAAGGGTGGGTTGAAGGAGGATGGAGGCAGACTCTTTTCAGTGGTTCTCAGTGACAGGACGAGGGGCAACGGGCACAAGTTGGAACATAGGAACTTCCATTCAAACCTAAGAAAAAACTTCTTTACGGTGAGGGTGACAGAGCACTGGCACAGGCTGCCCAGGGACATTGTGGAGTCCCCTCCTCTGGAGATTTTCAAGACCCGCCTGGATGCAGTCCTGAGTAACGTGCTCTAGACATTCCTGCGTCAGCAGGGGAGTTGGGCTAGATGATCTCTAGAGGTCCCTTCCAACTCAGAAAATTCCATGATTCCGTGAATAATATATACAAGAACATCAAATGTAGTTCCTCTCCTTATGTCAGGTATCCCTGCTTTTTCTCTAAATGCCCAAAGATTCAGTTGAAATGAGGAAGAGGAGATTTAGCAATCTTTATGACATCAGGGGGAAAACATTAATTTCTTTCTCTTTCTCATCTTCTTTTCTCTTGCCTTCCTTGTATCACTGTGCACTCTCATACTTTTTTTCAATAAAATGGTTTAAATGTATGCAGCATGTGAGTGATAGTGATTCAGTTTCTTCCTGTGGCTGAAATCTGCATCCTTTCAAGCTAGTGGGCACTGTTCCCCTGCTCTTTTTGTTCTTTTGCCACCATGTGTGACATGTTTCCAGTTCCAAATTAATGGGGACAGAAAAGGAGAGCCTGGAAACAAGAATGAAATAGTCAAGAGGGCAGATAAATTTGCTTGCTTCATATCCTTTTTACTTCTCCAAGTCTCAGCATCTCGCTGTAATACTTTTCACATCATCCATCACATCCAGGGACTTCGTGACTCATTACCTCCTCTTTCCAAAAGGAGATCCTCCAGGGATGTGCCTGCTCAGGACACCTGGCCCAGAGAAGAGGAAGGCAGGGTCAGATTTTCCATCCACCATTAGGCACAGAATTTCCAAATCCCAATATTTTACTTTGCGTTTACAACTTTTCTTTATTCAAATACTTTCTTTTTTTTAAATCACAGTGAGGAAAAAAAAAAAGTCTAACCAGTTCTAGCTATTTTCAAATGACATAGTAATCCCAGAGTCATGAATTCAATTTTCTGTTAGTTAAGGTACCATTAGCCTGTTATTTGAAACAGTTGGGCATTTGCTGGTGACTTAATAATGCAATTTCCTTTGGTTTTTCATTACAGTAAGCCTGAACAGGCAATGATACTGAGTTCATCATAAACCAGAAGGGATATTTGTAATCCAGCATTTTGAATCTTGACAACATATGTTTTTTGCTTGCTCTGATTGTTATTTCCATAATAGGAGTTTCCATAGAATCTAATTGTAAATGTAGAGCAAACAACAAACACAGGAAATGAACTTTGCAGGGGTTTTGTTGTTGGTTTTCATTGTTTATAAACAGTGCTACTGCTTATAAACAAATTTCACACCAAACAAATTCCAGCCTTTAAGAAAAAACTGTCTGTGTATGTTGATGGAAGGTAGTTCGGGAAGTCCCTCATAAACGATGTATTGACTGAATCTCAGCTCATGTGTTCAATGTGTTGGTTTCTCTTTTAACATCTAAATATTCTTTAAAAAAATGAAATGTGAGGCAAAGAATGAATGAAAATTTTGCATACATTTCTCTGCATAATTTCAGCTGGCTTTTCCACAGGATACCACTCGAATCTCCAGAAATGCCTTTTTTTACTAAAGCACCTTCAGTACTGCTATTCCTTAATAATCTTGGAGCTTCCAAAAACTAATTGATTTTCTTTAGTAGCCACCAGGTGGCAATCATAAACTTCGCCTGCTCCATCAACTCTTCTGAAGCAGCTACTGTAGGCTGAGAATATGCTGTAAGCATAAAGCAGAAAAAGGTGTCTCCATGGTGACTATTTTACTATGTTTTTTGTCCTGGGTGAAACTAGATGAAACCATGTCCACGCTTCTAAATTACATATTTCATCTCATTACGTCCTGAGCAGCTAACCTTGAGAAAATATGTTCTGCTGAAAGATGTACTTTGTCTCATAAAGAGCCTGTAGATAGCTTATTATCCATGTGGTATTTTCAGCCTTCTGGACAGTGACCATAGTGAACACTCCTGCAAAAAATCTGTATGGATTTTTAAATTGCCTTTTCTATCCAAGTAAAATATCTAATTTAATAATAATTCAGCCTAAAGTACTTGTTTTTCTCTGTCTTCTATTGGGGCTTTGAGTGAGGCATTGCAGAGCTATGGCAGGCAGAGAAAGAGGTTCTGTGCTTTGCCTCTCATGTCATTTGGCTTTTAAAGAGCTGAGAGCCCTGGAACAGCAGCTCAGCTTTCAACATCATCATAACACTCTGAAAAGTAGAGATGTAAAGCTCTGGTCCGTACATGTGTTTCATTTTGAATATTCCTGTTGAGATAGAACTAAACATCAGCAGATATTTTTTTTTTCAGAAGTGTTTTAAGATCCTAAACTCCGCTGACTTTTAAGAGATGGAGATCTTCAGACCAAAAGAAAACCTCACCTCACTTTTATTGTTTTGGTTTTCTTCTAGGTCTGTTGCATCTAGATCTTTTCCTATAGATCTTTCAGTCTTAGCTCCCATCCTTTTGGATTCACTTTAAACTGTCTTATGTTTAGTTCCATTTCAGCTAACTGGAAAATAAGACGACAAAATAGAGTTGTAATGGATACATTGATTTTACTTAATCTGATGGAATTATGTATTTTGATTATGCCACACATCTTTTCTCTAAAAAAAAGATATAGCAGAGAGCAAAAAGTTTTAAAAATAGATTATGAAAAGGCACAATAAGAATGCCTAGAAAAGAAAAGTTGAATAATTGGAAATACTAAGGGAAATCACAGGAAAAAAAAAGAGCAGCATAAGAATTGTTGGAAGCACCTTATAGAAAGTATAGGAAAAAAACACACCCTCCATTAGGCTTGAAAGACATCAGGTTTAGAGCATGGAAATAAGAAATTTTTCTACTCAGTGTCTTGTTTGCTGGTGACGGTCATTTTCAGAATCAGTAGTGTGAATAAATAGTAATAACGAGGCCATCTCAATCTACATGAGGTAGCATAAAGATAAGACAGAACCTTATAGATTGCTACCGTCTGTGAGTTATTTACCATTTTCTATTTTAAATGTTCTTCAACATCCTCCTGGAGCATTTTTAGGTAGAAGGTAGCAAACTGGTGGTCCAATTGTGCGATTTGTTGTAGAGATTCCTGTGATCATGCAGTCTGTTGTTTCCTTTGGCTTTTCACTGCCCTCCAGCATACACACTGTCTTGTATCTTGTCCCTGGGCAAACCCAGATTTCCAAAGTCAAGTACATTTCCATTACAGTTTCAACTTCCCCTCTGTCATTCAAAGATAAACTAAATTTCACTGCTTAAAATCAAATTCAGAACAAGCACAAAGGTTTAATATTACTCCTTGAAAAAGCAAAATCAGGCAACTTCTGATTTTTAAAACAGAGAGAGAGAGAGACTTTATGCAGTCACCATATCTTTATGCAGTCACTATGAAAAATACAAGGACTCTGTAGATTTGTGAATGTGACGTATTTTTCCCTGCTGATAACTTGTGATTCTCTGTAGGAGCAGCTAGATGGCAGTGTTGTTACACTATTCGAAGTAACCATTCTTTTCTTTCTGGTTTTGTCAGAAACCATCATTTCAATCCAACATTACAAAGTCAAAGCGTAATTACCACTAATGCTCCCCCTCTCTTGAGCAATGCCATCAGGGTATATCCTGCAAATGAATGGAAACTGTTAATTATAATTATATTAGACACCCATATTGTACATTTCAGCAGTGCTGGTGTCATCTTTGGATCTTTGTTTATCATTACACAGGAGATTTTAAAGTAAAAGGATGAAGACCACAGTGACAGCACTCCTTTACAGTTTGAAAATTATGTATCCTATTTCACTAGTAGCTCAGCCAATAATTTGAAAATGCTTGTAATTGGATTATTCTGTACCCATATTTTACATATATGTCACAAAAAGGAGAATGTTTAATTAATTTTCTTTTTTTTTAGATTGTTTGCAATCTAATTAATATGTTTGCTTTCATTTACAAAGCAATAATATTTCATATTCATTTTGCCTTGAAACATATATCTTCATTTTCAGCCCAGCCTCCAGGGAACTATTTCAAGTACAGCTATAATATGTGTACAGCACAAAATCCTGTCTCTGAAGAAACTGGGGAATAGCATGTACTTTCTTAGCTCTTCATCCTCTCTTCTTCACACCAATTTTCCTAGCTCTGTTTTCCTCTTCACAAACCCCTTAGTTTATTCTTAGCTTCCTGACCTTTCCAGAAAAGACCTGTCATCTTTCGCTTAGCATTTTATTTAGCCAATCTTCCACAATCTGTCCGGTGCACCTCCCTGAAATTTTTCAGCTACACTCACTACTGATTGCTGCACTGACTCTGCAAGTGTGTTACCTTATTCAAACTTCTGCTGATTCTTCCCAGAACTTGCCTGAACTTAGTATCAGGAAAGTATCTCTTTAAGTGCCCGAGAACAGGTTCATTTCTACCACTTTAACTATGCCAGTCTGAGTAAATGACTGCAATGCCACCCTTTACTGTGGTGATGCAATTGTACTGGTATGAAAGACCTTCTGCTGGTTGTAAATGTACATCTTCTTCCAGCTATAGCAGGGCTGAGCAAGCCGTTACTGCCTGCAGCAGATCCTTACTTAAGTCCTAGCAACCATCTCTACCAGTTTTATCTCCATCTGAAAAGTCAGGTGAGGAGCTCGTCCAATTCATTCAAAATGAGCCAAATGTCTGATGAATTGCTCATCATTTCAAACTACTAAGTGTGCAACTTTTCCCTAATCAGACCATAATCATAAACTGGTGGAGAGCTACCTCACAAAAGTGCAAAATACAGCTTTTGTCTCATTGTAACCAACACGAGGTCTCTGTTCAAAAAGCCTTTTGCCATCCCGAATCAAATAACTAAAGAGTTGCCCACTCTTACCCATTTCAAAAGGCTATCTGAGAAGAACACGGATATTTATTCTTGAAAGACAATTCCTGCGTATCATTCTTTTAGGAAAAATACAGTTTGCTTCATTTTTTTTCTAGTACAACTTTCCAACCTTCCTCAAATCTAAGCTGGCCTACTGCCAGGACTTCTGCCATGTGGCCAGTAGTCTGGAAGCTCTAGAAGCTGCAAGGCAAGCAGAGGTCCTCAGGGCTCCCAATGGCCTGGCTGCACAGCAGGGAACCGGGAAGCCTTCACTAGAGGCAGCGTTCCTTGGCCTCCCCAGGTTACCAGCACTGCGGGAACTTGCCATGGGGAGTGCCAAGGAAGCAGAAAGCTGGCTGTTAATCAAACAGATTTTTCCTGAGAAACCTTCCTGGATCCAATTGGGAAATTAGAAGAATTTGACATGTTTTGGTGGAACATTTGAAATGTTGTTGAATGTGCATTTCCCAGTGGAAGATTTCCAGACAGCTGTCATAAATTCAGGCCAAGAGGGACAAACAAACAAACTGAAGACACCATAACCATTCTCTTCTCTTCTTTGCATTAATGCTTCAGAAGCTCATTTGCAATAAAATCCTTTGAGTACATTCACTTTATCTGAACTGAGAGACAATTATGTCGACATTTTGCTACTCTTCAGATAGAAAGTATCTTCCAGTAGAACTGATAGAGATTCTGCATGAATACATGAGGAATTTCACTTAGTTCTTCTGCAACACCCAGGCAGGTAATATCTATTCTCCACCGTAGCAATTACTCATAAGCAATTATTAGATCAATGTTCACATTGCTGCATATTCAGAGTCAGCTCCCACATCCTCCCTATGTCTCAGAAGCATATACATGTAGATCTTCATGCATGAAACTCTTGAGAAAGCAAATCAGGGAATAGAAATTACAATGGTATATTTATGACTGATCATTATGGAGGATCTTACTCTGGCATCTTAAAGGTAGCTATCACGGCCTGACATAGTCATCCAAGGTTCCCTATGCAGGGAACTAGAAAGCTGACTGACTCACTTCACCCCAATATTCCCAAGGTAGGAACATCTAAGAGAGGTCAGACAAACTGTAGTTTAAGAATGCCTATTGCTCTTTGCTGACTATGAACAAATCTTGAGTGAATAGGTCAAACCTGGACGTCTAACTTTGGAAGATTTAAAGTTAGTTGAAGTGTGCCCCAGTCTGTAGTCCTCATGCAGACAATAAAGGTTCCTCCCTCATCCAAAAGCATTTCATTCAAGCCATTAGGAGTACCTAATGGCTATATCTGAACCTGTCAAACATAATGTTGGTATCGACCTTTTTGACTTCAACTGAACCTCTTTATCAAAAGCTGGTAATGGAGTGTCCTGTGAACATATTATTTCACAAATTCATTCTGCACTTAGTCCCATTTAAAGTCAGATTTCAGTTCAAAGGGTTTTGTTCTCTTATTCAAAACTGTCCAGGAAAAAGTGACCTAAAGCATTTGCATTTAATTAGGGTGACCATTTTTTACTTGACTATGAAGACCTCAGTCAGTAGGGAGACAACTAAAAGTAAGAAGTAAGTTCACACTGCACTCATCATAGGAAAGATATCATATCTGTACAGAATCTCGATGGCCAGGTTAGGAGCTTGTTGGAACTGCCAGTCAATCCCACAGGTCCCTATAGCTTTGCTGCAACATTTTATCTGACTCTCTGTGATATGTGTGCATATACCACAAATCTATATTTGAAAGTCAAGGTAAGTAGATATAACTAGATGTAATCCATTTCAGTACACACATAAAACTCATGTTTTTATTATTCCCAGGAAGTTCATACATTGAAAACTAGTCATTCAAATTTTTTATTTATTTCAACACACAAAGAATTCTAAAATAATCCATATCTCTCTTCAGTTGCACAGGAACCAGTGAAACTATAATTAATGATACAGGTGATAGTATCTTATGATCTTTTCAGACTATAGTGTACATGAGGTTGGGTGGACAAAGAGAAACAAAGAAAGAGAAAGAGAGCAAGCATACAATATTATAATTTTGTTTTTAAGAAAAAAGCAGTAGGAAAAACTTATATTAATGGACAATCGTAACTCCAAGGACTCAAAGCACAGAAAGCCACATACAAGCACACTGCAAATAATTTGACAGGCTTCGGCTTGTATCAGATCTGTATTTAGGTCATAGGATTTCTCTAACATAATCCAACAGAAAAAGAAGCATTCCGTATAAAGACCTAGGGTAAGTAGATGCAATGCCAACAAAGATCTTGAAACTGAGGAGCTGAATTTGGAGTGATTATTAGATATTTTTCATTTATGTTTTTCTTTATCACATTATTTTGTTTCATGTGTCTCATCCATCATTTTTAAATGGGAAAATATAGTTTATAATAATTTTTTTTCATTTAGTAATGCATAGTTGAAAGGCAGAATAATTAAGCAGAAATATACAATTTTATTTTCTTTACTCCAAACCTTTTCAGTATTTCCTCGTTTTATTTTATGCCCTAGTTACTTCCCTGTAAGGCTACTGCAAATCTGTTGCAAAGAGATATATTTCACTCTGTCAAAATAAGAGCCTAAACTCAGAGGAGGCATGGATTTAAGGTACTCCAGAAGTCACATCCAGGAAGCTAATATAGGGTCCTACTAAAGAAGCCATATTCATGAATCCCATTGTGATGCATATAAGGACATGGATCTACTAGAAGTGGTCCAGCACGCTTTGGTCCTGCTTTAGCTCTCCTCCAGCCTAAAGGTCCCGCAATTACAGGGGTGATCCAATTGAAAACACACTGAAAACGTCCTCCCTTCTGCTAAAAATGGTACATTTTGAGCTCATCAGTTCCTTTAGTCAGCTCAGTGTGATCTGGCTCTAGTATTAAACAAGTAATTTGGATAATGAACCTGAATGCCAAAACTCTGCCAGATACTGTAAAATTCAGGTGCTCCAACTTAAGACAATAAACTACTAAGTTTTCCCTATGGATCTAGTCTTCCATATTTAAGATGAATAGAACAAAAAAGTCTTACAGATCAGCAAGAAAGGCAAACAGAAATTGGCTCATGAAAAAGGTTTCAAATCGCTTTGGAGAGTGGTTGTGATTAGGCAGTCCAAGAGCGCATGTGTGTATGTGTGTTTAATTAGCAGGCTACACCACAGTTTAAAACTCCTCTTCAAGTAGATCCTATCATGACTGTGAACAAGAGCAAGGATGAATATGCTAAACATATTTGAATAAAGCTGCTGTCTCTCCTTATTCCAAAGCTTCTCTTTTTACTCAGGAGTCTCCCATTCCTCTTAGTTTCTAATTTGCCCATGGCTGCTACAGTTGATCAGCCTTTCTAGTCCAGATTACATTTACCGCTGCAAGACCTCTCAAGAAACCCGCTTTTCTACTGCCCAGTGCATTTGTATTAAACAATATAATGAGGTATATTGTAGTAAACAATATAACCAGAATAACAGAGTAATTGGGGATGAAGTTAGGAGAAAAGCTTGCTTTAGTGCTCTTACATGTTAAACAGACAGCGTTTTTTATGTTTTGGGGTTTTTTTTAATCACCCCCCTGAATTTCCAGAGCCTTCCTCCCTTCATCTGATCAGCTGTGTAATTTAATTTAGTGGTGAAAAAGAATCCAATTGGGTGCTGCTTTGTTCACCTGATTGTATTTTTCAATGCAAAATGAAACTAACCCACTGAAGAGCTGTGGGAGAGAGCGTAAGGCAGGCAGAATGCAGAAGTTTAAAAGCTGCCTTTATTTTTTCATTCTTCCACTTCAAACACTAAGCAGCTCCCAGTTGCGTTTGTCAAGATAAAATGGAACTGACAAGATGGCAGGGTGAGAGAAAGAAGGCTGTGCATACGTGAAGAAGACAGAGCCATGAGAAAGAGAATTCAGAATGGACAACAAAATGATCATATAATAAAAAAGGACTTCCTCCCTTATAATATAAAACAAAAAGAAAAAAAAAATGGACTTTGCAAGTAAGTGTTTAATAAAACACTTTCAAGACTAAAAACCAGAGTCAAAGATTCTTCAATATTTTTTGTATTGCTAGCAGCAACTGATTTTAAGATTTGAACCTCTGGGCTTTATGGACTCTACAATAATGAAAAAGTGGTACCGTCTAAGACCAAATATAACTGTCAAATTTCATTTTTTAAATTAGCAGACAAACCAAATAGACTGTCTATTCTAATAAGGATAAGGCCATGCCAATCCAAATACCCAGGTATAGGCAGAGACAGCAGATCAGCATACAGACAACAGCAAATACTCACTGTATGTCAGGTTTGGTTTGGTGTCCGAGTCAGGGACAGGTTTTCCTCACCAGCTGAATGGAAGCAGCTGATGTCGGAGGGTGAGGAGTAGCGAAGACCAGCTGCCTAACCATCAAACTTAGCCTCCCACTTAAACTGTAAAATCAGCCAACCCATCCTGCCAAGCTCTGAGCCTAGAGTCTTTCAGGAAGAAAGGTTGAGGCCTCTGCACCTATAAGAAGCCTGACAGCGTGAAAGTGGGGCAAGTTAACCCCTTACAAAAGTGTAATGACTAATAGAAATGTACTTGGTCACACAACAGAGGTATGAAGCAAGCACGAGTGCATGTTAACCAATATTGTTGCAAAGGCTGCTTAAACCAAATCCTAGAGCATAGAGTTTTCTTGGATGGAATACGATGGCAAGGAGGAACTGAAGTGTTAAATGACTGACACCACCAATGTGTAGGAAAGGATGTTTTTCCTTTGCTTGTATAAGATGCATCTAACGTTTTTACTGCTGTTATGCGAGGAAAGTTGTCATTTACTTCCTAACTTCCTCTAGTCCTGTGTCTACTCTTCTAGGAGCAAGCAGTAGGAAGAGGCTTTGCCTCATGTTGCACACTGATCTCAAAAAGCAAGATCACATTAATTTCTAGAAGAAAGGTCTATTAAGACGTGTCAGGCCCAATTCTCCATCTGTCTTGAAAATTCCTTGAGCAAGAAATTGCCAAAATGGACAAGACATACAAAGGGAACATCCCCATATAACTACCTTATTCTTTCTGCTGTTGGCAACAGTCAGAGACTAAATTCTGACCTTGCTGAAATGTTGGTCTGATTCAAGATATACATCCTTATATATTCATGTGATAGCTCAAGACAATGTGACACTTTAAGTCTAGGAATAATTTCAATAACTTCAGAGATATCCGTACTATAGCCTTAATATTATGATTCTTAATTGTTCTAGTGAGTCAGGCAGACAAGTGTTCCGGCTCTAGAGATATTGCTTATGGGAATACAGAATTTAAAAAAACTATTTCTTGAAAAGCAGAAAGATAATATCAAGTACAAGTATTTACAATAACTGTTTCTTGGAACCTTAAAGAGTTGTTCTTTAGAGTTTTTTCGTATCATTCCCTCCACAGCAGAGTTACTGCTTACCAATGAAATTCGGTTATCTTGAAACATGCAGGTATCCACTGATCCACATTGAAGATGCGGATTCAGTCACTGTCACTGTTTATCCCAGCAAAGAATTCTTCCAGAAAAGAAAGTAGCAGCATATATACAAATTTTACAATACTGTAATTTGTAGAAAAAAACTTCCAGAAAGAACCTCCAGAATTTGCATTCTGGCAAGTATAAAGATCATGGGCAAGTATGAGAGCAGTATGGAAGACATGCATTTCTCATGAACAGATGCAAATACTGAGGAACACATACCACCTGTTACATCCTTGAGTAATGCACAAAATATAATTGAGCATCGTTTCTTGTTTCACATGGATGCTGCAATGTCCTTATTTAGCTTCATCAGGTTATGAGAATTAAACACTTGTAAATAAATGCAGTAGTTCCAATCCTCATTTCTTAACCTCTCGTAACACTTATTTAGATTCCAGCTGAAGAATTATCCATTAGTCATGAGAAGTAATAGGCTTATAAATTCATTAATTTTGGATAGACTTTTTTTTCCTAGCAAGTTAATAAACAGTTTTCAGTTAGCTTCCTGTCTTTCTCTAAGCAGATAGGAAAAAGCTGGTTCCATTACATTTTGTCTCAATTTAATCCTTCGCTGTTACGAGAAGTGGAAAATGCAATTAAATGCACTTCTGAAACCTTTCCCTAGAGTGCTGTTTACAATATTGCCTGCATTAAGCAGTCCATGTGAGGTGATGCATCTGCTCTTCCATGCCCATGCTAGCCTTAAGAAACTTAAAAAATTTTTTTTTTAGTCAAGGAACAGAAATACCTCCCCCCCAAACAAATAACAATAACAGGCCTCCCACCCTTTTAGTATAAAAGATGTTTATGGAGAAGTAGTAATGTCATACACGGATTTCTGACAGGTTTACAAGCAGACCATTGTCAAATGAGCCTGAATTCTTGTTCTCCCATTGTTTTTTCCCTCCCACATTACCAAAAGGATTGTAAACTTCCAGAAGACTCTAGCTGACCCCATACAAATTTCACATGCTTGCAATTTTTCCAATCTGTTTGTTCATTCTAAGCAACAAAAAGTAAGCTGATAGCTATGGCATTAGATATGCCCCAAATATGTTATCTCCTCATGCAAAGTGTATCTAGATAAGCAAGGTAGCATATATCTGTAGCCCCTTACATCTGTAGGCTTCTACATCCAAGGTCATCATCTAAGCTCTCTTTTTAGTTAGTGGAGGAAAAAACAGGGATTTTTAATGATTGACTCATCTGACCTGTTCCAAGACTTCTAACTTAGGAAGAAATGAATTACAACTATTTGTTGAAGAGTTACCCTTTTAAATTGTCCTATGTTTGCAACTATGTAGTTAAGGCTCCAAAATCACTAGTTGTTTTTGAAAATCTTGGCCTTCTAAATGAAAACTGACAGAAAACACAGGTTTGGCCTTCTATTGAGTTAAATATCAATTGCTCAAATAACTTTTCTAACACCAGAGGAAGTGACAATGATCACAATAATAAAAGATTGCATACAATTAATAAGGTTAAAAAAGAAAAGGAAAAAAAAACAGGAAAGTATCACAAATGGTCTAGTATACTGCTGTTAACTTTCTAAGAGAACCTTCATCAAAGGCTCTTAAAAAAGAAGAATTCTAATTTTTTTCTAGTATAAGAAGTGCTCTTACAGATTGGCAAGTGGTCTATAAGTAGGAAACAAAGGACAGGAATACACATTCAGTTTCCAGAACAATGGCACATATAAGCAGCTTTACTCCAAACCTGGTCTAGCATCTCTACAAGCTGAAATAATCATAAATATTGTGGAAAACAATAATTAGGTGTCAAAGTCACAGCTTACTTTTCTGAAGGTGTAATTGTAAGGCACAACCAAAGGGTGCAGGTCACTGTCCCTGCTGTGTTGCAGTCCCTCAAACATAAATATGGAGTAAATAATATGTATTTTTAAATTGAAATGAAATCAATTTCTAATCATGTGGGATCTCATACTGGTTTCCAGGAAGAGAGCGAGTGGTCATTCCTTTTTTTTTTTTTTTTAACAATATAATAGTACACATGCCTGGTCTCCCAGACCTTTATTATCTGCTCCTATTTAGCCTTGATACTTGTTTAGGTTAGGTTGCCAAGCAACTTGTGTAGTCTACCTGATAGACTTTTTATAGATTCAGGGTTAAAGAGAGACATTTAATCTCTGACTGTTACAAGAAGTGGATAAAAGCGATTAAATTTATTTCTGAGGTATTCCATACCCTTTTGGAAGTAGATGGAGGATTTTTGAAACAGTCTGACAGAGTGAAGCTTCTGATCTAGCAGTAGGTAAATATGAAATAAAGGAAAAATCATACTGTACATATTTTTTCCCTGAAGGGACCCATATGCACAAAATTTTTGTCTTTGAATAGCTGTGTAAAGTGCATTTTTGCTCTCTTTTCTGGCATATCATGTCCTTTGATGCATGAAATGTAGCAGGGAATTAGGAAGACTGTTCAGGAGGAGAGTTTCTGTGAACTCTTAAGTATGTTTTCAGGGTTTTCTGCTTTTTCAGCCCAGACTTCCTATATGTGTGAGTCTATTCTGGTGTTAAGAGAGAAGAAGAAAAAATTACTTGATAAGACAATGCCAATAAGTTTAAAGTATTTTTTTCTTCTCCTAAATTTCAAATGTCCTGTCCATGTTATAAATTGTTTCAATTTTTTGAGAGAGGCTGGAATATCAGCCTTCACAACAGCAAGTTAGTACTGTATCATAAATTGGATGGGAAATGGCACCTCAAAAGACACTCCCACAAGGAAAGGAAACTACAACTTTAAGCTATGGCGAGCATAAGATCAGTAGGATGTTTCCAGGAAAAATAATTTTGGGTGGGTACAAAATGAAAGCACAGCAGGGTCATCTATCCTCCTGGCATTTGAGAAAAACCTTGCAATACATAGTTCAATTCCCTTCCAATTGTTCAGCTGTCTGTATCATTAACCCCGCAGCCAAGAAAGTAAACAGACCAGCAGTTCTAAGACTGCCATTCAAAGCCACGAGGAATTCAGACGCACGTCCTTACAATTATCTCCACTGCTAACGATTTGGAAGAGGAATGTTTTTACAAGTTTAGGTTGCTAGGACTTGAAGGGAGGAGGATTGGTGGTCTTTAGCTTGTTCGATTAGATGGGACTCAGTTTTGTTCCTTTGCTAGCAACTCTTGCATCTACATTGATGGGTTTGATTTCAGTTTTACTTTTTCAGCAGACTAAAAGCAGGCAGTTTGTTTTGCTTGCATTTTTGTGTGTCTTTGTGCAGCATACTTTTTGGGGTTTTTTGGTTTCCTGTTTTTATCACAAGGTAAAACAGTGATAAGAGTGTGTTGGTTGCTGTACAGAAAGAGGAAGCCTATAACAGAGCTTTTTCTACAGGAAACATTGTTTGAATAAGGATTAATTGACTTTATCTGTCAACATTTTGGCAAACAAGAAAAAAAAGAGTAAAGAACACCTCATCATTCCTATATAATAAGAGACGAGAGACTCATTTGTTTAGGATCAAGAGATCCTGGATACAGGATCTCTGCAGTTTGCAGTTGTGTATTGAACGAGAAATCGTACACCAATTGTCTCACATCCTATTTTGGAATTATTCCTACAAATAAGGTCAAATATGGTCCAGGGATGTTTGTCAGATCATCACCTTGTTACTCTGTACAAATTATTCAAGCTGTTGTTAATGAATGAATTCTTTGTATGGCTAATGGGAAATCATGAAAAGATTAGGGAGGAGGCAAGGAAAAAAAATCAAACACCTTACTTTCTTTGCTGCATTTTGCTTGATGTGTGGACGTTTCCTCCTCCCTCTGCCTGTATTAGCCTGCAACCTGACTGTTAAGGCAGTTTCCTGAAGCATGAAAGTGTCAGGCTTGAGACCATCTCTTTCCCCATTCCCATGAGATTATTGTAACCCCTTGATACTTAAAATGAGGACAAATCAACCTTTTCTGGTGATATTTTAAAAAACTGTGGCAACCACAAACAGATTCTGCGTGGAAGTCAATCTCGTACACCGTACAACAGTCACTCCCAGAAAAGCCCCACAGGGCACTCAGGCAGAACCGTATCTTGTTTCTAAATTCCTGGCTCAGGCAGGAGTTACAAATGCAGACACATATATATAGTAGTTCCCTACCTTGAATATTTTAATGTAAAAAGTAAGGTACCTCCATAGTCATGGGCTGAGACACATTTTGCAGGGTTTGCAGTCTGGGTGTAGTTCTTTGACTGAGTTGAAGTTTAGATTCACTGCAGGTAATATTGGCTGACTAAATTGTTGGCATTCAGTTTCCACAATCAGTGGTGAAAGGTAGGTAAGCCCCTCCAGAAAAGCAATTAATTAGATTTTAAATTAAGCAGGATGAATTATTTTCTGGAAGGACTTATTCCCCTCCACTAGTTAGAGGAAGCCAGTACACCTCAGCTTAGAACCCTTGCTCTTGGATGGCTAAAATTCATAGAGATGAGACCCACCCCAGAAAATGAAGTTCTTTGGATTTGACTTGAGCCAGTAAAATGTGTATTTTATCAGTATATTTTATCAAGTACATAAACTTGATAAGAACATGAAAATTGTTACCATCTCAACATTTTGTGGGTTTTGAGGACTTCTTGCAGATTGAGCTCATTCTAGTCTGTGAACATGTAATGCAGATCAAAAGTTTAAATCCAGAAATATAGTCACAAAGCAAATTCCCATTAAATTTTTAGCCTACCTAGAAAAAAAGACATTTTCACAATCTATTTAGAATTCAGTTATCTTGATATTTATATTTCTGTTTTATAGTTGTGTCAAGCCCTAAGCTTTTCACATGAGCAGGTTTCATAGTTATTGAATGTGGAGAGGTTCACCAGCGTGAAGGCTCTCTTAAAAGTAGTCTTTTCCACTCAGGTAATGGGAGGAGGAGGATTGTGTGCCTGCATGACGTGTGTTGTGGTACAGAATCACAGAATCACAGGGGTTGGAAGGGACCTCTGGAGATTATCTAGTCCAACCCCCCTGCCAGAGCAGGTTCACTTACAGCAGGTTGCACAGGACGGTGTCCAGGCGGGTTTTGAATATCTCCAGAGTTGGAGACTCCACTACCTCTCTGGGCAGCCTGTTCCAGTGCTCTGCCACTCTCAAAGGAAAGAATTTCCTCCTCATGTTCAGATGGAACTTCCTATGGTCAAGTTTGTGCCCATTACCTCTTGTCCTATCACTGGGCACCACTGAAAAAAGACTCATCCCATTCTCCCGGCACCCTCCCTTTAAGTATTTATGAGCATTGATGAGATCCCTTCTCAGTCTTCTCTTCTCCAGACTCAAAAGACCCAAGTCCCTCAGCCTTTCCTCATAAGAAGATGTTCCAGTCCCCTATTCATCTTCGTAGCCCTCTGCTGTACCCTATCCTTCTTGAACCGGGGAACCCAGAACTGGAAACAGGACTCCAGATGCAGCCCCATCAGAGCAGAGTAAAAGGGGAGGAGGATAACCTCCCGTGACTTGCTTGCACCTGGAGGTCCTGATTCAGCATGTGCTACAGCTCTCTTCCCACCAAATCACTCTAGATTTCCCCTCTGTCACAGTCAGACCACATGGAGGTTGTTGGAGAGACTAACGTTCACAAAATATTTCACCTCAAATGTGCACAAAGAGCTTTACAACATGCCTGTGTGAATATGGGCATTTAGATACAGCAATTAAATATCATGAGGGATATTCCCATCTTATCTTCCAGTTTTTAAGTACCTGTTTCACTTCTCCTTTTCATCTCTCTTCTTCCTTTGAATTTCTCAAAGCAATCTCCTTCCTGTTTTACCACCTTCATTTTTTTTGCTCTTTGTAAAGATCATCCTTTATACTTCTTTCTCTTGTGCTTTCGCTTTTCTTTCCACTCAAGCATTTTTACAAACTACTTCCCTCCACAGAGGTGGCTAAACAGGCAGTATTATTGCCACGTGGCAGAAAATTGAGGAATGATGTGAAATGCACAGAATCCACTATTTTATATTGCCCATGATTTTCCAGTGATCTTGACTACAGCTACAACTTAAAAAAATGCAGAGATTAACCTTGCTGCTTTTTTATGGAAGGAGGATTTCTGGGGCTCTGTAACATGCTTTCTCAACTAAGCTATCACACACCTTTAAAAATACAAATAATTCCCTGTCTGCATAATACTTGTGGGTATTATGAGGATATAATCTGAGCATAGATCAGTTAATTTTCACTGTCATTCTGAATTGCCCAGTATGGATTGCAAGACATCAGAAGCTACTTCCTATCTGATGTCACTTTGAGGGAAGTGGTCATTGCAAGTAGCTGCTCCATATTTATATTCTTGACAGTGAAATTGTCTAACAGTGTAGCACTTAAATCAAACACTAAGGCAAATTGGAGGGGGGGGGGGT
>VFFE01007186.1:580149-607496 GCA_008921705.1 Burhinus oedicnemus
GGGGGGGGGGGGGGGGGGGGTAGGGGGGGTGGGGAGGAAGGAGAAAAGAGCTAAGAACTCTAAGAACTTTCCTCAAAATCTGTATAAGTGAGGATGAAAATATAAATACTCCACATCTTGCAGTACCTGACTTTTGGGTTCATTTATGGAATCTAACCTCATCTCTCACACTGAACTTCATTCAGTCAGTGAAGGTCTATAAGGGGGATGCAATTTCACAGTTGATTTAAGTCAGCTTAAGAGCAAGTAGTCTCACCTTCCTGCCCTTGGTTATGTCTTCCCACCTTGTTTCTTATACCACTGCTAGCACTCCTGAGACTACACTGTTAACTGAACAGGGATCTGCTCCAGTGACAAATTCCTCACACACATACGAGCACACACGCATATGGAAGTAGACAGATCTTTTTAGTAGGGATAATATTCAGCTGGACCAGTTGTCTTATCTGGCTGACCACATAAATACTAGGGCTCACTTAAGAAAAAAATGAAGCATGATGAAGCAGAACAAACCACTCCTTGACTGTCACAAGACAGAAGTGAACATTGCACACTCAGTTATTCCATACATATACAGCAATAATTACTACCACTGCTAGCTACTTTGATAATAATTCCTGTATGATCTTCTAGTCCTGAATCCCATGTAGTATGTATCATTTAGATAGTTAAATTGGCAAACTACAGCTTAGAGCAAAAAGGTGACACTGTGCTCTTTCTTCTTATTTGCCAGGTTCAGTAAAGCTCTTTGTCACTGTTATTATATTTTTTGAGGAACAGTGGAAGGTTTGTAATCAAAGAATGCACAAAAAAGTGACAGCAAGGTAGACTTTGCCCTAAAGATCTCCCAGTTCAGTGAAAGGACTACTATTCCTTTAGTCCATATTTAAGAAAATAAGAAGAAGAGAAGAGGATCTTTGCATAAGAACTATCTTAATGAATGCAATTATTCATTTATTTCTGTGAATGAGTGGTATGCCACATTAACACCAAAAGGTAATTCAGTGCATCATCAGTAACAGAAGTCCGTTGTTTTTTAGCATGATTAACTAAACTCATTGTTCTTAGGAATGAGATTTTATGCTTAGGAACAATTCATAGCAGAAACACAAATGTAGATGCTGATTATAGCTGATTCTGTACATACAGATGTGTATATATATACATATATACTTACACACACACACGTATGTGAGTTTTCAGTTCAATCAACTTAGCTAAAAGACAATGTCCATCAGCCTTCAGGTCAAATATGGAGTTATTCCCAGACCGGGTCAGTTTCAAATGGGATGAGAAGCAGGGTGTTTCTATTTCAATATATTTCTTCATCTGCTGGTAAGTATTCCACTACTTGCCTATCTATAACCTTATCTTTTCTTTACAGAACATGCTGTAAGGTCTGTAATTTATTACAGTATTATTTTCTAGACACAGTAAGTTATATTAGTCATCTCATTCACCTGTGAAAGATCATTCAGAAGGTGAAAGACCTTAGAGATATGGCAAGCATTATTCTAACAAATGGTGATGAACAGCACAGTATAAATCATGTTTGTGGGCTGGATGAAATGTTCAGTGGTGAGTCTAAACATCATATATCAGAAGGGAAATTTTGTGAAACACCAAACTTCACTCCATAGCCAAGTTTTTTCAGACAACCTTTTGTGCCCAGACTTGTAGCTGTCCAAGCTATTCTTGGCCAAAGTAATGTCTTGGTGTTAACCAAATTTGCACATGAAATTATTTGCGTCTTTCTGTGTATGTACTTACAGTTTTATGTGCCAGCCCCTAGTTCTTCTGTTTTCTGCTGTTTAGCAATTACTGTCATAAAAATAAGAAAAGAAAATTTTGTATTAGTATGACAAATGGAGGGGTTGGTTGTCAGTAGCTTCATGGCTTCTGGTCACTCTTGGGAAAGAGTATTATTTTATAACACTACTTATGCACATAGTATGAATATCCTATATTCATATATTATACATACAATATGAATATATTATACTCATAATGTAATATGTATATTAGATGAGATTTTCAATGTGAACGTGCACTTTGGTGGAAATGCAACTCCACTGAAATCAACAATCAGTTCAGGTATATATTTAGGGAAATATTTATTGACAGTGACTCAATAGTCTAGTCAAAACACACACTAAATGTCACAGGGAGATTTGTCTGTAGCAGTTGTGTAGGTCCAGGTACTATTACCTCTATCATGGATATTAGTTTGCGGATGTTTAACTCCATGCCATTTCTGTCATCATATGGAGAATTCCCAATTTCACCCTAGCAAGTTAAAAAAGTAAATAAAGTAAATGTAAATTTTTCCTAATTTTATCCATATACTTTAGGCTGAAGCCAGAAGTGAATAATAGCCAGAACAAAGTATTTTCATAGCTTAACATATTTCTTTTGGTGCCAGGGCTAGCTCAGATATTTCTATTTCATCATGTTCTGTGTAGAAACAACTACATATTTAACTTCATTTTAATTGTATCTAAAGTCTGTGATACCTGAAAAGTCTTGATTGTTATGTGCACTGTAAAATAATTCTATTTCTCTGTGGAGACCTCTAATTCTTTGATAGGAATTTAGAAACTGAAAATCTTTATCTACAAACCAAATTCTTGCTTTTACATGTCTTCTTGTAGGTTTATATGGTAGGTAGCTTGAAGCTGTATTCTTTTCTTCCTGGGAAAAGACTACCTTCCCTATGATGAAACAGTGTCTTCTATGTTTAAGCTGTGTGTTGAAAGAATTGGTTGCCGGGCCTGAATTAGAGTTCTGTCAGGAATAAGTTTGATTCTCAATTAACTTTCAAGTGGCGTCAAAAAATACAATTTTAAAGATTTGGATTTTTCATGTCTTCTGGGAACAAGTCAATATTTTCCCCATAAAATATATTCCTTTATGAATAATGCAATTTTACCTAAACTACCATTATTCCTCAATATATCACCATTTTTATGGGGTGATGAAGACATTTTCTTTCTTATCTTTGGTGAGATCTATTGATGAAAAATAGAATATAAAAGGGACTGGGAAGGAAACCAAAAGGAACCATTCCAAAGAAAACTTTGTTTCCTCACAAATCTATGCTGGAAGTATATAAGGGCTAGAACTAATGAAGTCTGTTTTTCTACAGTTTCCTGTCTCATGGTTGATTACAGTTGATGCCTAAAAGTGCAATCTCTGATGAAAAGGTCTTCCTTTGGTGGGGCATTTATAAGGCCTCTATTCCATCTCCTGATGTGACCTAGACTCTCAGGTGTATAATATGCATGCTCGTGTTGTTGTTTTTCCATCAGCTGAGGTACCTTTGTTGCTACCAGTTTGCCTATTTGCAGAAAACTTGACATAACGAACTTGTTAAATTTGCCTGAAAAGAGCTGATTTTAGAAGCTCTTGGGCCAGGGAGCAAGAAACTCTCTCACACACAGACTTAAACATGGACATAAATCTCATTTCCATGGGAAATCAGACAAGGAATATTATTAATAAAATGTGGTTTTATAAGTCAGATCCATTGCAAAATCCTGTGACCAAAACATACATTAAGAGTGGAAGAGGAATCTAAGAATTACGTATATTGACTGAAAACTTACTAATACTCATTTTCATTATTTACAAATGAATCCCTACTGTACTGTTTTTCTTTTCCTGGAATCACTTACTTTGGAAGATAAGGAGAGGTAGACTCGAGGAAGTGCAGCTCTGTTCACATCTGTAATATCTGTATCTGTTGTTGAAACTTACTCACATTTGTTGTTCATTCTCCTCCAGTGCTGATGAGATCAAAGGCCTTTATTAGCTGCATTACCTTGCTGATGAACTTGTCAAGCTTATTATTTGCAAAGACTGTGTACTTTTGCTGATCTTGCTTTTGCTTCTTGCAGAAAGCTTGGCATCATTTTGAAAAACCCCAGTAATAATATTTTATTAAAGTAACAGACTTCTGTGTAGGGATTTGCTCTTAGAGGTTATTATGCCGTCATTCAATCACATCCCTATTTCATTTCATTTCATTTCATTTCATTTCATTTCATTTCATTTCATTTCATTTCATTTCATTAAAAAGTATTATAATAGAAGCAAACGTAAAATACATTCTGCATGTTTATAGTATTAGGCTGATATTTTTAAATCCTGAAGGCCTATTTCATGATCTGTGATATATACACTACTAATTAACTTGATTCATCTGCTTTCAAAGCAATCCTCCCTCACTTGGGAGAGCTTTCACTCTCCAACTTTGTAACACTAGGGTAAATTATTTCCTCACTGTTCTGTTGTGTTTCAAGCATCCTAAACTCTGCTTCCACACAGAACCTGGATTCAACAAATGCCTACTGTTTGAAAGAGCTGAATCTTTTGTTCTTTTTTATCATTCACATACAGGCACGGAGGGGTCTCTCCCGATGAAGCAGGTTCTTCAATGCAGAGGTTTAGTTGAGATAACCCATGCATTCAAGGCTGTGCCCTTTAGAGAAGTCCTTCAGACTGTTTAATGAAGCAAAGAACTGGGAAAGTACTTTGTTCTTACAGCTTCTTATCCAGTCTTCAAAACCGCAGTGTTTAACAACACACTAATGAATCCGGTTTATTGGATGGAAATACAGTACTCTTCATTACAGATGCTTTAACAAATAGTATCAATTAACAGAATGTTACGGCAACTCAGGAGTGTGAGAAAATGATTTTCAATTACAAAATTGCACTTGTGCAACTGTCTATTGGATGTTGATAAGTGTGTTGCGATAACCTTCAAAGGGAAATTCCACACTGGAAAAGTGCCTGTGTTAAAATGGCAGCTGTTAAGTGAACAAGTTCCTTTTGCTCTGCTAAAGTGCAAACAATGCAATACAAATTAATGCAGATTGCTTTTCAGACCCCAGACAGAATTTTTCCAAGGGTGATTTTTAGAAAGTATTTATTTTCACTTTACCCTTATTGTATACATGCATACATACATTCATATATGTATATATGAGGAAATTACTGATTCAGAATAATTTCAGACTCCCTCTATCTAATTTTTGCACTCCTTATTTAAAAATTCACTTTAAAGTGAAACTAACTAGACACAATAACACATTTAACTGCAAGGTTAAAGACTTGGAGGTTGTTAATCTTAAAGTGATATAATTGAAACACTTTTGGAGGAAAGCAGCTTTGGCATGTATAAAACAGAAGAGAGATATTCTGAATGCATTTGAAAATTCTAGAATGAGCAAAAAGCACAAGATTCTCCAGCAAACATTTCTTTTTTTAACGTTTGGAAAAGGTTGTGAAGAAAAACACTAGTCAAGTGAAAATGTAGCAATTAGATTCTATCCTATACACAGCATATTAAGTACGTAGTGTTAGTAGTTGTTGATTCTTTCACTTCAGGAGTTCATTATGACCATGTGTTTTCAGCAAAATAGGTGTAGTTACTTCAAGTGTGTCATTTCCACGTCAAAGATACTACTTGTCTTTCCCACATTAAAAAGAAAAAAAAAAAAGCCTGGAATGTCATTAAAAATCTCTTTTCCATGGAGATTAATAGTATAGTATTTGTATTTATAAACCAGAGTTTTACTTCAATACTTGGCAATGCTTCCATTTGAGGATACTTGTAGTCATTTGTGTACCTACACGTGTGTGTAGCTATGCATACACATCAGATTTTCTCAGCGGACTGCAGCAGCTTCTTCACTGTCTCTGGTTGTCGGTCAGTTTGGCTATTATCCTCTTTTGCTCTTGTTCTTTCACTTCTTATCTACCACTGATAGGCATGAAGATGGCTTTGAGGTGTTAATCAATAACTGTGAAATGATTAAAGGTATTGTGTGTGCCTTTTTTTTTTCCCCAAATGGAAATGCCATAACTTAGTTACCAGGAAGGAAACTTGCAGACCGCGATGGTCTATGTAGAAAAGTATCTTCTCTCTGATCATCAGAAATCTGCAGAAAGTTTACAATACAATTTATTTGAAGGGGCATTACTTTTTAATACGACCAGTACTAGATTATCTGTCAAGCCTTATGCAAAATTGGCTGCTGTAATGTATGTTCTAATGAAGGATCACATTTTCATTTTTGAGTATTAACGGGTGTTTGGATTCAATGATATCATACAGCAGTGAGTTCGTTCTGCATGTTGCTTATTAAAACTGAAACAATAAAAGTAACAAAAACTTTTAAAAAAACATTCTGCATTATAATATAAAAATATGCAAACGTATCTAATGAAATCTAAAAAAACGGTTTCAAATATTAAATATTGATTGCTCCAATCTTCAAAAAGGGCAAGAAGGAGGACCCAGGGAACTACAGGCCGGTCAGTCTCACCTCTGTCCCTGCGAAGGTTACGGAGCGACTTGTTCTGGATGTCATCTCCAAACACATTGAAGAACAAGAAGTTATTGGAAGTGGTCAACACGGATTTACCAAGCGTAAATCATGCTTGACCAATCTGAGAGCCTTCTAGGATGCTATAGCTAGTTGGCTGGATGAGGGGAGAGCAGTAGATGTCATCTACCTTGACTTCAGCAAGGCTTTTGACACTGTCTCCCATAACATCCTCATTGGGAAGCTGAGGAAGTGTGGGCTAGGTGAGGAGACAGCAAGGTGGATTGAGAGCTGGCTGTGTGACAGAACTCAGAGGGTTGTGATGAATGCAGCAGTGTCAAGTTGGAGGCCTGTAACCAGGGGTGTCCCCCAGGGGTCAATACTCGGTCCAATCTTGTTCAATCTATTCATCAATGACCTGGATGAGGGGACAGAGTGTATCCTCAGCAAGTTCGCTGATGATACCAGACTGGGAGGGGTGGCTGACACTCCAGAGGGCCGCGCTGCCATCCAGCGTGACCTGGACAGGCTGGAGTGCTGGGCAGAGAAGAACCTCATGAGGTTCAACAAGAGCAAGTGTAGGGTCCTGCACCTGGGGAGAAAGAATGCTAGGCACCACTATAGGTTAGGGGTGGGCCTGCTGGACAGCAGTTCTGAGGAGAAGGATCTGGGAGTCCTGGCAGACGGTAAATTATCCCTGAGCCAGCAATGTGCCCTTGTCGCCAGGAAGGCCAATGGAATCCTGGGCTGCATAGGGGAGAGTGTGGCCAGTAGGTTGAGGGAGGTCATTCTCCCCCTCTACTCGGCACCGGTGAGGCCACAACTTGAATACTGGGTCCAGTTGTGGGGTCACCAGCTCAAGCGGGACAGGGAACTACTGGAAAGAGTCCAGCATAGGGCACCAAAGATGATTGGGGGATTGGAGCATCTCCCTTACGAGGAAGGGCTGAGCGAGCTGGGACTCTTTAGCCTGGAGAAGAGAAGGCTGAGGGGAGACCTTATTCTTACTTAGAAGTATCTAAAGGGTGGGTTGAAGGAGGATGGAGGCAGACTCTTTTCAGTGGTTCCCAGTGACAGGACGAGGGGCAACGGGCACAAGTTGGAACCTGGGAAGTTCCATTCAAACCTAAGAAAAAACTTCTTTACGGTGAGGGTGACAGAGCCCTGGAACAGGCTGCCCAGGGACATTGTGGAGTCCCCTCCTCTGGAGATTTTCAAGACCCGCCTGGATGCAGTCCTGAGTAACGTGCTCTAGGCATTCCTGCGTCATCAGGGGAGTTGGGCTAGATGATCTCTAGAGGTCCCTTCCAGCTCTGAAAATTCCATGATTGCGTGATTAAAAAAAAGAAGAATGTTGAATATGCTTTGAAAGAACAGTCTCTAAAGAAGATGGAAGTACAACACACTCCACTTCTTGGGTGTCTTCTGTTTATATAGCTCCTTTGTGGACTACCTATGCAAGCTTGCCACAAAGAGCAGACAATATACTAACTACCTAGAAAATCTCTATAGAGGTCAAATGCTGTTCTTTCCCAAGATGCCTTCCGAAGCTTTCTTTATGAATGTTATATAAAGTCAGAGAGGCTTATAGCGACCTTATAAGTTTCTCAGTCTGCCTTATAAGCCATCCTAAGATTTGTCCATGACTAAACAGTTTGTCACTTTAAGAATCAAGTAAAGCGGACATAATCCTCTGTGCTTGGATGCAGATATACTGCTTTAAAACTGCCCAGACTAGTGAAGAGTTGGTTCATTTTGTTTTGTTTTGAAAGGCGGGAATCATCTCTGTTCAAAAAGCAAAATATCTTGTATGTGTAAAGGACGACTTTATGTCAGTAGAATTCTGTCCATTTTTCCTGGGGTAACTGTGTTGTCCCCAGTGCTGAATTGTTACATCCCCACGTATATGCATGCTTTCAGTACACTTAGGCCAGACAGATATTAAGCGTTTAACACTCCCATGCAATTTTGTTACCTGCCTGCCATACCTTTTTAGAGGACCATTAAAATTCCTTACCAGTACTGTTTAAAAGCTCCTGATATGTTAACCTTCACCCTGTTGAATAATAATAATTAATTCCTACTCTTTGTTTTCCACTTCTTAGCTAGCCTCTGATCCGTGACTGTTTTTTACTTCTCATCAAATGAGTACTCAATTCCTAAAAAAAATCTCAGGGGAAACTTTGTCATCATCTTTTTTATAAAGTCTAAATCAGTTATAAGTGCTGTATTTTACTTCAGTGTATCTGACTAATTTGTCTGTGGAAACTTTTTAAGAAGCTAAAAAGCTGGTAATATACTCCCGTTAACCATGACAAACAAAGCAAAACTAAAACAAAAATAAAATCCATCAGGTATTACCTCAGCACCGGTATAATGTCAACAAAAGTTTTACTTTCTCCTCTTTCTAAAATATAAATATACTCTTGGAAGTTGAAAGAGCATGGAGTCCATAAGGAGCTGTATTCTCATTTTCCCCTCTTCCCTGGGTGTTTATGAAAACCTCTCATCGTTGTCTATGTGGCTTTGAGCCTATTTAGATTTATGACTGGCTTTAGGTGACTTAGCAAATATTCTGAAAACTGTAAATGGAGAATGAACCTTCCCTGAGGAATATTTCCTTCTGGATGATATGTATGGAAGTTACTGTAGAGTCTTGTTGAACTGTAGACAATGGCTGCATAAAGCTCAACTTAGTGTCATGGCAGAAATTTTAGCCCACAAACCTGCACAGGTTTATTTTCTATTTTCAAGCATCCCAATGGGTAGATTTTTAGATGACTGAGTCATTGAAGATGTGATTCATCTCACCAAACCTTATCTATCTAAAATGTAGACCATTACTTCTGAACTAGTCATCCAGACTCTCTTTAAAACTGATGGAGAAAAAAAAAAAAAAGGCTACTTTGAATTATTCATCTTATTTAAAAGTAAATTTTTAAAACACTTCACATAATTCATGCCCTAAAAATGCCTCTTCATTTTCTTTGGCTATGGTAGAGGTTCAGACAACTAGCTTAGGTGTCAACATTTAAACGGTAGAACCCTAGAAATATAACAAATGAAATCCACGCTAGAAGTCTTGTAGCACTGGAGAGTGCGCAAATCATTTCTTCTCTCCATAGAGCAATTCTGAGAAAACAGACACTCATATGTAAGAAAACAGAGATTATTTTAGTTAAAGTAGATTTGAATTCTGAAACAACCATCAAAAAAGTATTTAATGATGGAATATGAGATATGCATGTACTCAATTTTCTATTCATAATATAAAGCAAAGTAAGAAAAATAGAAAATTTCAGATAGTCTGTTGTTACATGTTCTGCATTCTGTAAGTTCTTACTGCTCTCTGCCCTACATCTTTTCAACTGACATGCAAACAAATGTTACTCTCAGTGAAAGCAAGCTTTATACAGCACACAGTTAATGCACACATTTGATCCTCAGTCTGAGATAGTCATTTGGTAGCATGTATTTTATGGAGATTGTTTCAGAGAAAAAAAAAGTGCACACAGAACTAATGACATACACTATCTGCACAGAAGGGCCAAAGAGCTAAGGCAGTTTGTACATCTGCACATCCACTAATTCAATTCATTTCATATAGTCACCTGTCATAACTCAGATTGGAGCTTTTTATATTTCTTTTTTTTCTGATAATTGCTAATTTTATGCTTTAATTTTGTCTTAGTATTTTTTCCTATATGATATTTTATGACTGTCAAGTTCTAGTGCACCTTTCAACACTACCAACTAGAGTGAGCTGTGCAAAATGTCAGAGTATCAGAAATGTTCTTCTGCCCTGAAAATACCTCTTTGACTGATTTAGAGCACAAACCTCACTTGAAAGTCTGTAATCATGTCACTGGGTCATAGCTTGAGTGTTCTTTCTTTTATCACTCTTACTAACGTCAACAAGTAAAATCATTGCAACATGTCATTTTGTTAATTGTTTCATTTTCTTTTATTTTCTGAGCTTTTGTAGAACTACAAAATGTTTCTGCCCAGTTAAGTATGTTGAGATGTGTTTCAGGCTGGCAGTCGCATCACCTCTGTCAGCCAAAAGTGAGGCACCTGGTCCAAGTTGGTAATCAAAGCTCCTTCTTTTGCCAGCGGAGAGAGAAATTACTTCCCAAACTAGATTCATCCCAACTATCTTAGGCACTTATTATTGGATGGGGTAAATCTTTCACCTGGAAGTGCCTCTCTCCCTCTGTTGATGACAGAGTCTAGATGACTAGCTCAGACTTAAAAAACTAGCATTGATGATTCTCACGCCATGCAATTATTTAAACTGCACTTTATACAAGAGATATCGTTTGTTCCTTTCTCATATCTTTTCCCTCCAGTTCTCTTTCATTGTTCCAAACTGACAGACTATTAAATTCTTTACCTCCAGATCTAAGCCCACCTCCCTGATAACTATGCAATGCAACTCTATTTAATTAAGCTGTGTTGATCGATAGTAACATTATAAAAATTACAAAATATGTATGTGAAAAATAATATTTTTAGACTAAACTATGCGTTCCAGTACTAATGAGTTTTTAACCACCTTTTCATTCTGTTTTATTTGGTTTTTTAGTCAACCTAATTTCCATTGTCTTTTTCCTCAGTTGAACATAAATGTTTAATAAACCAGAGCAAAGTTAAATTGTACTAAGGAACTGTTAACATAAATCTTCAGCAACCACCTTAGAAGTACAGCACTCAAAAATGTAATAGTGTTATATCATTTAAGAAAAAGTATTTAAGTTTTCAATTTTTCATGACATTTCACAATACTGGTGTTAAGTGATTGCTTCTAAAATATGTGTTTTGACAAAAGTAATTAAAGTGTGGACATTTTGAGTTATTCTGATATTTGAAACTAAAGACTGTCTGCATTATTTCTTCTCATCCATCAATTGTTTCATTCACAGTGACCTTAAAGTTATTCTGGTGTAGTCACCTTGAAGGTGAATTCTAAAACTTTGATTAGCAGCCTGTGCTTTTTTTTTTCTCTGCTACTCTTTTGGCAGGTAAACTAACATGGAGACATTACTCTTTTAAAGGTTGTTAGAAGAATCTGGCAGAGATTTGATTCTTTAATGAAAGATAACATCTCTGAAGGGTAGCAAGGAAATAAACTAGGAAAAAGAGATGCTAGGCTTCTTTAGAGAACAACATCCAGATGCATTCTCAAGTAAAAAAATATTTTGGACTAACATAAAAACTGAGTACTATGTCTAACTTTCTTCAGGTCATATTGCATGTTAATTGCCTATTTGTATGTCATTTTCTGATTTGTCCTTCAAAATATCATTCAGATGCCAAGCATTTAATTATTACTTGGCATCACAAATATGCAGAGGTCTCCTTTTCCTTTCTGTTCCAATGTTTTAGCCTTTTTTTCTTGTGTTCTGCTTATTTTTGCTTTGTTACGGGAATGTCTTCTAAAAATAAGTACACTTTGTATTTTTGTTCAGGCATGTTAAGGTTGTGGACTAATGCGTTCCTGTGGGAACTAATTCAGTAGTTGAGACCTTGCTGTAGAAAACTATCTGGCACTTTTCTTCACCTGAACTCTCAAATTAATCTCTGCCAGCTTTAGGTTCCTCTTGACCACATAGCCCTTATGGGTCCTTGGTGGAGCCTAATTCAGAAAGATTTTGAAGTTCAGAAACATCAGCAGGACGTGTTACTGTTCTTTTATGGATGGAAAGACCATGAAAACTGCAAAATGCCTGCTAACAAATATGTAAACATTTTTTCCCTATTTTTCAATATGTTACAGTTTACACAGATGGTATAAATTGCATCAGCTCAACTTGGTTCATTAGGTGAATTCAGTTTGGTCTTCCTTCCCCTTTCTTCCCAATAGTCTCTCCACACTTATATGTGTATAATTTCCTATGCCTGCAATGTCTTGGAGGGGAAGTTATGCTGACACGGTCATTTTTGTTAAGATGGGTAGAAATCTGTGTGTTGGAAGATGTGGTGTGGCCCTTTAGTTTACATGGAAATGCTTGTAGAGATACTCTGTATGAGGAAAGTACATTTAGCTCACTGTTAGTAAGAAAATCATTGCATTGAAATTTATGTCTCTGTTTTTTACTGAAGGTGTTGTGAACTTTTTCGACTAATTGTAATGTCAGTATACGCCATTTCAGATAAAATAGATCCCTTTATTAATATATATAGAGCAAAAGGGAAAGCATAATAAAACCTATATATTTTCACAATCCTACTTGAAACATCATTAAAGATGAAATTTGGGGCAAACATGGAGAAAAAGAAATATAATGTGTCTTGAAAAAAGTTTTGTTTTGTCTTTGTAAAGTCATAGATTAATGGTGTGAAAAAGAGGTTTCCTTCTCAGCTAGTCCATGTGTTAAAGTGGAGTTTGCTTTATTTAAACACTTTGAAACAGGATATATATCATAATATGATTGAAAAGTCTGAAATTATGCATTTTGACTGAAAAGATAGTTTTCCCAAGATTGGAGTTACATAACATGGATTCTGAGAAAAATCCGTAGCACTTATATTTTAAAAACTCCTGGTTGCAGAGATTGTGTTTGAATTTGTTGACTTTGACAGCCTACGACCTTGAAAGACGCTTGTCTTATCCTCCATCATGCTATTTCTGTTCCGCAAGTCCTCTTCTAAAATGATATGTTCTTTCTGAATGAAAAGTAATTCTAAGCACTTCACATCTTCAACAGAGATTTGGTATTTTGTCATTTCAGCATGTCACATTGTTAAGCTACCTAGTGCAATGGATCAAAATGATTCAACACTAGCTTCAGAGCTTACATTTATTGTGATGTACAGCACACTAAAGATAAATGGCAATTAAAACTCTCAGCCAATAGCTACACTTATTGCTAATGATTATAAATACGAATATACATCTCAGTTATCTAGGGATGGATTATCTGTGTATTGTATCAGCAGAACAATGGATGTAGGCAATGCAAATTGGTTCGGGTCTGACAAGACTTATTAGTACAGCACCATTCAAACCTAGTTAAGTTTCTTCCAGGTGCACTTGTGTGTTAATGCAGTACAGCCATTCTTTGCAAAGCAAGCTTGAGTGTTTCTGGGCATCTAGAATGAAGAGAATTAGGAACAGCACACTTACCCAATGGGAGGGAATGAAGGTGATGGAGCCAAACTTTTCTCAGTAGTATCTTGTGACAGGACAAGAGGCAAATGACACAAATTAAAGCACATGAAATTCAATCTGAACACAAGAAAACACATTTTTACTGTGTGGGTGGTCAAAAATAGGAACAGGTTTCCCAGAGTGGTTGTGGATTCTGCATTCCTGAAGATATTCAAAGCCTGACTGGACATGGTCCTGGGCAACCTACTGTAGCTGACGTTGCTTGAGCAGAGGGGGTGCACTAGATGATCTCAAGAGGTTCCTCCTAACCTAAACCTTTCTGTGTTTCTGTGATTCTGCATAAATAATACAAAAGGTGACAATTCAGCAGAGCACACGTACACTGGTAAATCATCTGAGATGTGACAACACAGCTGAGCTGAGCTGGTTTGAGTCCACAGTCTTATTCCTCGCCTCTACCACCAGCACAAGTTCCAGGATTCATAGAGGGCTGTGCAGAGCTCAGCAGACTCTAGTTTCTAAACAGAAATACCTGTTTATAATACCTTTGTTTTTCCTAGAAATTCTATTATCAAGATGTTTCCAATACTGAGGTTCTCAAAGCCTTTCTGTTACCTCAATAAATCGAGAGCCAATTCTGAACATATTATATACATATTGGCTTTGATTAATGTCTAAAGATCTGCCAACTTGAAGCAAAACCTATCTTTCTCTTCAGGTCATCTTTTCATACCTGTATTCTATGGCAATACTCAAAGGAAGGCCAGCTAACTGTCCTCTTTTCCCTAGGGACCCATGGTTTGGAACTCACATGTGCTCATCTGGTTCAGTAGTTTCTTGAGAACTGCTAGCTAATTTAGCAATTATACAGCAAGATATTGTTTACATTGAGGTAAAAGCCTTGTTTTATAGTAGTTTCTTGCCATATTTCTAAGGATGTCTAAGCTATTTCTAGATACATTCCTTAAGGCCTCTGGTGCTTTATAAGTCTATGGTCTTGTCTGAAGTTTTTATAACACATTTTAACATTTTGAATAAAATTTCTCAGATACCTTCTCATATGTATTCTGATCAAACCTTCCAAAAATGTTAGTCTTTAAGTACACTTTTTAAATATCCAGGGAACAGAACTAAAATTAAACAAGCAACTTGTACTGTTCAATATTACTTTTGTGTGTGTGCATTTGCAGTGTGCAATAGCTATAGGTTTTCTTTCTCTGCTAGCTTTTACAGAATGAAATAAAAGCAAATAAATCTCATGCCCTCTGAGCAAAGATGATTTTATTTATTTACTTACTTATTTTTGTGGATTTCTTTTAGTCAGGTTTTCCCTTGAACTATATGCCTGCAGACATATTCAGACCATAACTTGATGTCCCACAGCTGGGCTTGGGGAGACCATGGAGAACTAATCAACGAATGAAATAATCCTAAAAAATTTCACGGCTTTTTACTCCTTCATTCTCAGAATGGTTCATATCAACTCTATAGCTTCACGTAAACCAGAACAGACTGAATAATTATTGTAAAGTAAGTGCACTTGTCAGCTCTCTGAACCGTTCGTCTACAGTTTTGATTTCACAGAAGAGAGATGATCGCTGGCAACACCTCCTTTTAGCTGACCACACATGAAGGTATGTGGGGAGAGGCACAGGGAGATGTTGCTGGGGACATCTGCAATCTGATGTCAGCTTGCAGACTGCTTTGGGCAAATAGTGATATGTAAAGTAGTTACAATGGTGAAAAAGGCCTGGGTGAAGGAGACACCATTTCTGCATTGATTCATCATAAGAAGCTTTGTAGCTATGCCTCACCTGTGGGACACAGGACCATTCCCTCTTTATCTTCCCACCCCAGAGAGAAGGGAACAACACATTTAACAGGTTCTCTGGTCTGGAGAGGCAGAAGCTCTTATAGCAAGACTATTTCATAATGTAGACACAGCTTGCTAACAAATAGATGGTTGGAAACAGATAGACTTCATAGATACCTGGGCTCTAATGTCAATGGGGTACTGGCTTTTCATCAGTACTTCTCCAGTCTTCCTTTAGAGGCATTGCACTGCTTTTTCTATTGATTCAGAGAGATCTGTGAATTTAGGCAATGTTTATTTAGGGTATCCATTTCATGTCACTCATAAACAAGGCATAATGAAGCCCTGGGGTATTATTAGCCTTTTGGGGTTTTTTGGTATATCTTTAAGGTTCAAAACTATTTTTATTTATTGATCATTCTGTGTGTATCTAACTACATCATCACTATATAATTTGTCAGGACTGTTAGCAAATGCGGAATATAATTAAAGATAAAACAAAGAATTTGAATGGACATTTAGAACACATTCATGCTATCCTAAAAACAGTTAAGACTGTGAAACAAACACTTCAAGCAAAATATTCAGTGTGTTTAGTCCTTTTTTGTTGTCTTTAGGAATCTGCTCTTTAATGGTTAAAATGTTTTAATGTCATAGCTTGTGATCATAATATTTACCTAAGAATAAATTTTTAAAGCTGATAGTAACATTAGACTGTAACTTTTCCTTATTTAGAAGCTTGTAATATCACAGGAATTATTCCTTTACTTTGCTATTTCATGAGTGACAATATTTATAACCACTTACATAAAAAAGAGGTTACATTCCAGAAAATATTCTTCATTTTGCTCATTTATGGCCTGATCTAATATACACTTTAGTAGATGGGAGTTCTTCCAAGATGTACTGCCAAGAAGCTCAAAAGAGAAAAATTCCCAATGAAAACAAAGCAAATAATGTTAACAGGATAAAAACCTTAAGCAGCTTCTCAAGGAGCTTGATAGTTGCTCCATCCCTTGAAGTCTACAGTTGCTAAAAGATTTTTCACTTTCAGTGCATGTTACCAAGTGCAGTACAGAAGTGGCATGAGTAGAGGTGGGTGAATAGTGGTTCTTCTTGTCCAACGAATCAGTAAGGGATATCCCAAGGGAATGGAAGGGAAGAGAAAGACCTCCAGGACTAGTTATTTGGAGACTAACAGTTCATCCAAGATGGGGGAAAGCCAGATGTAGGTGTCTGCTAGCACTGAGTATGAGGGGAGCAGGACTCTCATGCTTTGTTCTGTTATAACCACCAGGTTCTTCCATAATAAACATTATGCAAATATTTTAAGTACGAATAAGTTGATTTCTTAAGTCAGAAGTTGACACATAAGAATTTTCAGTTTCAACAAACTGATGTTTATTCATTTAGTAGTAACAATCTTTTTCATTCTTATGATAGCATCTTGAAAAGGGCTGTAATCAGTAAGACCCATTACTAGGACTCTGAACTGAAGACTACAAGCCCTTTACCATCAGAGATCAAATATTTTGAATCATCCAGGTTATGGAAGTTCAGGTTATTAGTGAACTGATGAGCTTTTTATTTGTAGTCCAGCCTCTAAACTGGGATAAGAGATTTCTCTGAGTGAAAGGTATAGAAAAAACATTGGTTGTGGTTCTGTGGTGTGTATCAAAAGAAGATGTACATAACAATGAAAATATTTGCTTACTTGTGTTTAATATTTTATCTTTCATATCTTAAAATCACAACGACTTTCACAGTAGAAATAGATACTGATTATAAAACTGAGTTTATTGATTATACTGATTTAGTGGTTGCAAGGTTCAAGCTTATGTTACAGTAATTTTAGTACAGCAAGCAAAGGAAACACTTCAAGTCGCAGTTTTGAGAGAGTAGTCGTATAAAGCCTCCACAAGTAGAACAGTGGTGGAGACAGCGTTACACCAGATGTGGTATTCAGAGGCAAAATAGGGAGGAAACCATGACGAGAATTCTTTCAAAGAGCCTAGGAACTGGATTGCACACTTTAGGCTATAAAAGCTGAGCTCTAGTTTATGATTTCTAATACTTACTCAATTGCTACTTCTATGAAGTAGCCTAAGTAATATCTAGAGAAAGCTTCTGAGAACACGAAACCCAAGTGATTTCATTCTGACTGTTCTCTGCATTCAGACACTTTTTCCCTCCTCCTGAAGGCCCTCCCAGGTTTCCAGGTTTCAGACAACATCTCTCTAGGTATCATAAACAAGTGTCTTGTTGAGATATTTCAAAAAGAAGACATTTCCATAGAAACTCTCTATCTCCAAACTAAATAATTTGGCCTGGGCCTGAAACCACCAGCTATGGACCAGACCTGATATTCACCACACATTTGCCATTACGTCCAGGTGACAGTATGAACTGGCCATAAGCTTCCAGCAGCCAGCCCAGAACCCTGCCAAGCCCTCTGTAGTACTCTGAACTCTGACTTTTGGTGCTAGTTGGAGAGAAGGTACAAAGGCCCTGAAGATAAGCTACACAAAGCTGATACAGGGAAGCCCATCTTCATGTTACGTCCCACCACTGAAAGATAGCACTGTCAATCATATTGCATGCCTTGTAACGTCTGGGTGAAGTCAGTCTACATACACTACTTCACAGTGTTTACTTCCTCATTTGTATGTGATTCTACTTATAGTTTGTGCTTTTTTAGACAGAGTTGTCTGGATACTATATATCAGATTTAAACCTCATTTTAGCAGTAACACATGACTCTGATTAGATTCTGGAAATAGTCTACTGAAAGGCTTCTCCATTGTCATCATCTACAAAAATTTCTGAAACGTGATTTTCCTTGGGCATCAACAGAATGAAAGAGATGCAAGGAAAGGATGAAGAAACTGAATTACAGGAGTATGAGGACAATGGTCAACCAGAAACTGATATATGGTTTCAACCAGCAAGTAAGACTGCTCAGTGTAAACTACTAACCTCTGAGACAGTTTGTTGAGAACAGTTTAGAACAGCTTGATGTCAGTCATCCGTGACCTGTGCTTCTGACTCCATCATACTGCCAGAAAAGAATCCTAACTTCTTCCCATTCTCCTCCCTTACTTCCTTATTTTACAACACTGGTAATTAGCTTTGGCAGGAATAGGCGCAGGTATGTGGTTTTTGCAAGACAAGTTAAGGACTTCTTCATTGGCAAGGTGACCTTTTTCAGGCCAGAGAGCATCATATCTGTGCATCAACAAATTTCATACCCTAGTCCAGCTGATGAGCAGTGCCACCTGCAGCAAAGGAAAATCAAATGCATATTGCATAGCCATGTGCAATCTTTTTTGTTTATTAATGTCTTTGAAGGGATGCTCCAAGTTAAGACACATATAGACACATGTATGTCTCAGTTCTAGACTAAATTAACTACAGTTTTCTGAGCCAAGCAGTTTACACTTCAGCTCAAGTGGGGTTTTTTTGTCAAATGAAAGCTTTAGAATAATAATTTCAAGAGTCAGAGTACAGACAAACACAAACTCATCCTGAAAAGCTCTCAATCCACCTCCATAAGAAGCAATTGGGAAGCCCTTGATACTTCCTAGTGACTCTGGAAAATGAACTGCTGCTCTATACTCTCAGTCAAGCAAACTGAAGAAGGCTGTTGGACATTCCTAAATTCTTTCTTTAAGTCATCAGCAGATGCTTTATAAATTACATTCATTATCTCTGAACATCTGAAAAATAGTTGTCAAGGTAAGCAACAATTTCCTTTGTGATACAGAAACGCAAGTGGTAACAAATGTTTTAATTAACACCATCTCTTCTGCCAACTGCAGGGTCCATCCATTCCACCTTTAACCACTAAAATGAGAAAACTTGAAATACTTATTGAAAAATGTCTCTGCAGTAAAGAAAGAATAGTTTATCTTTGAAAGAGTTTACTGCAATACTCCTGAAGTATATTCAGCATGTCAGCAGTTTCTTTCTATACTCTCCCACTATGCTTAGCCTCTCATAATCCTACCTGTGTGTACCCTCTTCTATTTTCAGTTCCTTAATACATTAAAGGAAGTTGTTCTGCCATCTATAGTCCTTTATAAATCCAGCTGACTTCAGCTTTCTCATACAACCACTTTCCTTAGGATGACTGTGTCCATGAGTTCCACAGTTTACCAGACGTAGGTCTCTCCAACAACCACAATCTTAGGAAGTGATAACAGGTAGATACATATTTGTGTCCTACAAAAGAACACAGAAAAAACCCTAGGTTTTACTTTGTCAGCTCTCATTTTGTCTTTGTGGTTTTGCAACATTCCTGAACTCTTCCACATTCTGAAAATGTCTTTGACTTTTCTAACAGTCTTAGAGAGATTAAAAAAAAAAATTAATTTTCAAACTATGCCAGCCCAAAATCCTGTCTCCTGTCACACAAGTTTCCTTGGCCCAAGCAAGCATTAACAAACTCCATAGGTTAACAGCACATAAATACCTCTTATCTAAAGTGACCAAAAGTCTGATTCACCCCAAAAAATGTACAAGAACCTCCTTCTGAGATTGCAATGTCTCAAAACATCATCTTTTCTGTTTTAAATAAATGTCAACATATAAACATGGGGTAGATGGTGGTCTGTTGGTCACAGCAGCTAAACAATTAAAATCTTTATTAAAAAAGTAAACACCCAAACCCACTGTTGACAAACTGTCAGTAAAAAGAGAACAACTTCTTCCTTCAGGTGTGCAATATCAATGGTAATGCAAAGGCTCTCTTAACATGCAGATTTGGTTCAATCCACAGCACATCCCATATCCTATGCTTACCATTACCCAGACCTACTAGAGAGCTATCTCCTTGCCTACAGAACTAACACATGAAATTTGAGCACAGATATCTTCTCTCCAGGACCCACGGTTTATAGAGGTACGCAGTTTTGCTTCACACGTCAATAACCTGCTGCCTCAGAAATAAACATAATCTATGTTAATAGCAGCCAAAAAAATGTAAGTAGATTTAATGAGAGGATTAGGAAAAGTTAGGGACGTTAGGCTCATCAGTAGCTGCTAAACACAATGAATGAAATGCAATCTGCCTCAGGAAGTTCCAGGGAACTGAGAGGTTTTAAGGGGAAAAGAATCACTCTACACCTGTTCTTACATTTTTTCCTTCAGCACAAGAAAGTGCAAAGTATTTGAGACAGGTTGTTGGCTCTAATGGACTTTTGAATTGATGCATTAAAGAAATATATATATGTTACATATAAACCAGTTTTCAAAGCCCCATAATAAATACCAGATGGCATAAACCAAAAGAAAAGATCTCTTGAACCCCAAAAAGGAGTACTATATTGTCTCATGATTCCTCTGGTTCTTAATTCTTTCCCACCAGAAAATAAAACACTAGAAATCTACATCAGGATAGGAAGGATGTTCAAATGTGTCCCGTGTGATCTGAAGACTTGCCAGTTACCTTCTATTGTTATTATCCCAGATTCCAGAGGTGTCTTCCATTATTTCAAGTACTCCTGCCCATGGGATATTGCTCTTCAATTGGAAAGTCTGTCATGCTGATGACTGCTCACCCATGTTAACTAACATTTCCAATGTTAATTTCTTTCTTTTCATTTCTTTTCTGATTTTCATTTGATTTTAATGTAGTAGATTCCTGCGTACTCATGCTCAGGAATCCACCAGAATCGGTCATGTTCCAATCTGGAGTGTTGTAATTTCCCATTTCCTTCTTCTTCTAATACACTCCCGAACCTGTCTTACTGATGTATGGTCAGTCTTCCCTCTAAAGATAAGGTCTATTTCACTGAAAATAGGGCCATCATTGGTCTAACTAAAACTGCTATGGATCTTCTGATGCTAAGAGTTTTCTGATTGTGCTAAAGATACCATGTCAAACCTGTCTCACTACTTCTTCTTCCCCCACTTCCCAAATTTATTTCCTGACTCAGAGTAGACCCTCCCCAAGTCCAAGGCACCACAGGAACCAGATTCAAAACCTCAATTCCAGGTCCACTTGGTCCAAATACTCCATATAAATATTTATTTATTCATATCAAGGGTGCTCATGAAGTATTTTTTTTCTGACTTACCTCCTGAATCTGTAACTATGTAAGAAGCAGGAGGAAATTATATCTTCACCTTCTTGATAGCTTGAACTAGAATCCAGGATATGAGACTTTAAATATCAAGTTTCTCAAGTAACACCACATACCATCTTTGTTTTTTCAAGGCAGCACTCAGTAATTCAGATCTTCAGGTGGCATACCTGTGTGATTTCCTCAGAGAAGGAATGGGTTTTCCCCAGAGACTACATTTTTCTTTATTCCACTTTTGCCTATATTCACACAGTTAAAATATTTGGGTACATATTTAAAGGAAACAAAATCTATCTTCTCTCCCCGGTATCCCTTATCCATCATTGTCTCACAGGAATTTAAACAAAGTTTCAAAGCAAGAAAAAAATAAAAGAGCACAAAATGTAATACTTAAGGTAATACATAGTGCATTACTCATTTACTTTTCTGTGTGTAGGAAGAATCTACATTTTGAGTTGCCAAGCTGAAGTTGCAGATCAAAATTTTTGTTTGAATAGCATTTTAGTTAATAAATAGATGTTTAGTACTGGGAATTTAAGATAACCTGGAGGTTCTGAGCAACTATTTGGTAATCCTACTGTGCTTAAAAACTAATAAAACAGACCTCTACATGGGCAGTGATCTCAAAGAAACATTGTTAGGGTCCAAAATATTATTAACCTACATTTATAGATTTTTTGTAAGTGCACATTATGCTGTTGAGCTTTTGAAAAACTGATATGAAGGGAATTTATTTTGTTAAAAATGAATGCATTTTGTGAACTACCTGTTCACACACTGAAAAAAAATATTATGCAGCAATTGCCTTCAGAAATTCAGGTCATATGGTCAGCCCCTGAATTAATTATCTGATCAAGACTGATTGGGGTGAGAGCAAATAATTGCTCATTAGCATTCAGCACCACTGTCAGGCTACATTTTGCATGCTACAGTGTATGCTGCCCTTTTTCATTTTGTTCAGTCTCCTTTTTGGGTTACACCACATTGTTCTGCATGACTGGGAAATGAAATTGGAAACAGGAAAAGAGAAGTTTGGAGAATAAAACAGACATGAGTTTATACAAAAAAATGTGCCTTACACAGTTTTACTTATTGAATGATCAAACTGCCTCTGAACTATTTCTATAAATCTGCCACATACCAGTCTCTCTGGGAAGCCAATAGGAATTCTGGGCATAGAGAGTTTGCAGCGTTATACATTAATTTGTTCAAATGCTTCAAAACTAGTGTTCTATGTTTAAGTGATCCAGTTTATAACTGGTTAAACTGTAAAGTAGCATTTCTTCTTACCCTGTAGGCTTGTAACATTTTTTGTCTGAGCAGCTCAGTATTGTATTTCAGTAGCCATGCCATTTAGCCCTGCATGGTGTAGCATTCACATTCTTGGACATGTGAAAGAGGAACAGACAGCTCTAGTTGCCCTCACATCTGTTTTGGACACCGCAGTCCATAACGCTGTGCTGTGCTACCCTACGATAAGCACAATGGCATCTTAGAAGAGCGATACACAGAATCTGCTTCAAGGTCCTGTATGTTATGTAGAAAATACACTGGATTTAAGCTGCAATGTTCTCCAAACCTCTGTCCACACAGTTATGCCTAAACTAGTGAAGTGAGTATACCCAGGACTCCCGTCTCACGATGAGGCCAAGTGCGGCAGAACAGCTGCATCCATGCTATTAAACTACTTGCTTTCCAAAACAGGGTGTCCACACTGGGAATGTGCCTAATGGCACATTAGGCCTCTGTCCTGGGATAACTCCAAACCTTAGTTGGAGATGTGTTTTGGAGAGTACTGATTGGCATGAGCCACAACAATGCCAAGGGTCATTCAAAAGACTTAACTATATAGATATTCAAATTCCAGAGCCTGCAAATGTTATCTGGCCCTAACTCAATAATATAGACATAACTGTGTTTTCCTACAGTAAGGAACCAGAAAATAGTAAGCATAGATCAACTAAATTAACAGGAATAATGGTAAAATGTCACCCTGCTTGACTTCCAAAACAATCTTCTTTACTCATCAAAGTAGCTTTGTAACCATGTTCTGCACTCTATAATCTATCACAGATGCCAAGAAATCACAGCCTAGCGATTTATTTAAACCCTGATTGTAAAACATGATTTATTCCCCTATAGGTTCCAAAAGAACTTTTAGAAGGACCATATTTACATGTTTGTGTTTTCAAAAGCACAACAAAAAATCCTGTAGTCCATTAACTTCTTAAAATTTCCCTTGCTTGATATGAAAGGTGCCATCTGTAGCAATCCCCACACTTAAGTGCAGCTTGTAGAGGCAGAATTCAAATCATCCCAAATTACTGATATAATTTCACAAGTCAAATGATAAAATAGAATATTTTATTTTAGACAAGATTTTTTAAAGAATTTGGCTGAGTTTCTCCTCTTGGTAACCATCACTGGTGAGGGGGATCCACTGCTAAATTCAGTGCATATTTTAAGCCTCTGAACCTGAAAAGCATTTCATTATTCCCCACTTTAGGGATTCTAGATGTTTTGGGTATGCTGTTCTTTTGATATAAATCATGCTTCTGAAGAAAATTTCCCAGTCATCCTCACCTCTTTTGCTTCAGTTTGCACTGTGGGACAATATTAGAGCTCATGAACCATATTTGTACCAGACAGAACTAAACTAGAAGTAAGTACTCCAGGAGCTCACTAAACAGCCTCCTTCTGGACAGTCTGTGGGCACACTAGAGCTAGTCCAAAGAAACAAAACCTCTTAAATATGTATCACAAGAACATCAGTTCCTCAGCACCAATTATTTCAATTCAGAGTCTTCTCTTACTTGTCCAACACTACTTGCTAGTAGGCGTAGTCTTTCTTACCCTTTGATTATTTTCTCTTTTTAAGTATGCAAACCTGTCTTCTAATTATTTGGAATTTTGCAAATAAGATAAACGGGTCAGATTTCTCTGGTATCTTAAATGCACCTTTACCAGGTTGCCATCAATGGTAGACAACTTTGAGTTTAATTTTTCATGAAGTACATGAACAATATAAGCAAACAGACCTGCACATATTAAGGTAGATTTTACTTGAACCTTCTCAGTACAATACTCTTCTTTGTTTACGAGAACGTGAAGCACACAAGCAAGACCAAAATAATAAAATCTGCTTGTGCTCCTCTGTCTCTTTTCTCTAGTCAGTCTGAAGCACTGGGAGGCTGTGAAGTCCTGCCTTCTGGAAGGAATCACGAGCCTCCACTCTGCTTTCCTCCACAACACACAGACTTTCTGCATCAGTTTGTCTTCTCTCATGTTGCATATAAATCAGTCTCTCCTACCTTTGCTGCAAAAGTCTGCTGATCTATTGCAAAATGCTACTGTGTCTTATGTGTACTCACAAGCCTCTCGCTGTTTATATACCTCTCATAGATTTTTGCGGCTTCTGTGGATTTTGGCAGCTTTCTGTTCTTTTGCAGGCAAATTTATTTGCAGAGATCGCAGCTGAAAAGTACATACAGGGTCCTGTATTGGTCATTATAGACTGCCCAGCACCTTAGCCGATGTCGCACCATCCCTGGCTCCGGGTGGGGTTGACAAGGTAGACTCCTGCAGAGTCTGCCTCAGAGTCAGGCAAAGAGAATTGCAGTGCCCGTGGCCCGGCTGGAGCTACAGAACCCAAAATCCATTGCAAAACCTCCAGGCTCCGAGTCCTAATTTTGCAGCAGGAAGTCTGGAAGTGCTGGCACTTCTCACCTAAACTGGGTTTCATGGGGGCTTCCAGAAACACTGCTGGTTTATGGGGCATCATTTTTAATAATGAGCCCAGGAAATTCCAGAGCAGTAGAAGAATACTAATGCAGCACCAATATCTTTGGAATTGCCTGAGCAACTAGAGCTCAGTCGTTCAGGCAGCATCCCAGTTCAAGCAGTGGGAAAAGAAAAATCTATTTAAACTTAACTGATACAAATTAAGAAAAGATGTATTAATAATAGCTGTCAACATAATTTTAAGAAAAATAGACTGTGAGTCCTGGTATCACTTTTTAGTGAAATTAAAACTCTGAGACATGAAGTTATATGAATGGATGTAATACACTTAGTTTTGTAAAATATTTTATACAATCTGAGATATTGTACTTCATAAAATAGCCTGACTAAAAATAGTGATATGTAAGTCGGCTAAATAATATTTATTATAAAGTAGCTAGCAATAGTAAGCCATCGTCAAATCAGGAAGGTTTTATATTGCACATGCACCTGGTAGCAGACGTCATGCTTTTCACCATTTTCTTCAGTAGCTTTGGCAGTATGTATCAATTACTTTTCTTCTTGTGAGCTATGAGTATGATTCAGAAACATATGCTGAGTTAAAGAGCATGAGAAGTCTCATCAAACCCAATTGGATTCCCAATGATAGGCTAAAGGACCTAAAATTTAAACAGCTCAAATGCGTGTAAGTGAATGCATGACTAAGAATTTTGCAGAACTGAAGGCCTGCACACTTTTATCTTGGAGCATTTGTGTATGAATGCCATGAGTAAAATATTCTGACTAATCATGTTATTCTTTGATAATTTATTACAGCCTTACTGTTAGCTGAATATTTCTTTCCCCTTGACAAGTCTCTTGGGAAACTGAGATGAAGTTAGTCTTTTATCATTATCTCAAGTTTATCTTTCCAAATGCTTTTATTATAGTGGTTTTGGAAGCAAGCATATTAAGGCAGAGATATTAGAGAACTGTTGGATAAAATGGTATTGTCAAATACCATGTAAGTGAGTTTAGGTCTTATCACAAATATCTCAGAGATAATTTAGGACTAAATAAAAAGAAGTAAATCAGTTGTTGAGCCCTAAGGCACCTTTCAATAGTAATAGTAATAAATCAGAATGATAGCCTAAAACAGCCACTGATTTTTCCTCTTAATCAAATAAGATCAGAACCAAGCCATCATTCCAGCAGAAAAAGCAAAATTTAATTAGCTTATCTAACAGTGTCATTTAGTGAATCAAAAGCTTTGAAAGGTCAATGAATTTTGCCCTTATCATCTCATTATCTTCCATCACTAACAAGATATCATTAAGCAACTTCATGAGAGCAGTTAATGTAGCAAGAGCCAGCAGCACTGCTATAATTTAAAGGGAAATTCCAGGCTGTTTTTAAATATCAATTTTTATTACATTTTTAATTCACAGAAATCTCCTACAGGCCATTGGAAGAAGGAAAACAAATAGTCTTTTTACATGATTTCCATATTTGTTTTTATTTCTGAAAAAGCCAGTAAAGCATTTTTAATCATCCTTGCTGTTCAGACACATGCACCACAAAATACATCTGCAAGAATATACACAATGCAGCAGAAATGCTTCATTCTAATGCCACTAATGTATAACCTCCATGTAATATCCAGCACAGTGAGCTGTCTCTCAACAAAACCTTTTTAGAGGTCCTTGTCCCGCCTTTCCACAGGCAACATCACCTCCCACTACGCGTTACCTTCCCACACAGCATCACATGGTCTGTTCTATAAATGGGACCAGTGGAAACAGCTGGGTTCGAAAAGCAACTACTGCGCACACCAAAGGTCATTTCACCGGTCTGCTTTAGCGCACGGATACACAAACAGTTCCACAAATACATCTGAGAGGGCAGCAACCTGCGGTGAGGCAAAAGGCTGCGGTGGGAACCTCTCACAACAGATCTGCCTTCAGAGCAATTCTAATGAGGAACTGCACCCTGGATACTAATTTTGTGGAGTTAGCGCTGAGCACTGCTGCGAGGCAAATAGTAGCGCATTAGTTAAAATAATTTGTTTACATTCCCTAAAATCAATGGAAATTTAAGATTTTCTCTTCTAAAAGCACAGAGGGAAGGCAAATAAAATAACTTGCTGGGGTTATCTGCATCAGATTGTGATCTTTTTAACATAAGTCAGATCTGGATCCTAAACTACCTACTGCCATCCCACTGAGAGGCTGTCACTGTTTCTGAAAATACATGCTCTTAGCTGAAAAACCACATATGCTCTCAGCTGA
>VFFE01007186.1:610440-778027 GCA_008921705.1 Burhinus oedicnemus
AAAAAAAAAAAAAAAAAAAAAAAAAAAAAAGGTAAAAGATATCTTAAAAGTAATAAAAAAGAAAGGAAAATCCAAAAGATACAAGAAGAGGTTTTTCATTATTATTTTTAATGAATAAGAAAATGTTGGTGAAAATAGAAATATGTCTGGTATAGTGATATAGATCTGCCAGCCTGCCTACCTATTAAGGGTTATTATTCTTCCATCTATTGTAAAGGGTTTAATTTTACATAACTGCAATTCCACATTAACATCTGAATAGCTTATGAGCATATACTGTACTAACAACTTATTCCAGTTAGGTTTTTCATAGAAATACCTGTGCAAATTATTGTGAAAGAATGGGGTTACCTGAACCAGTGAACAGGAAGTCACTGTGGTATGTTCATGGCCGTCAAAACATGGAACAGGTCACTCATGTCAGCTTTCTCTTACTTCCCCTACCCTGTAATTGCCCGTCGTGCAGTTCTGAGATGTGGCACCAGAATCTGACGAAGGATGTGTATGTGAGTCTATATATGGTGGGGGTGAGAGTAGAAGGTGTGCTTGGTCAAAGCACTCTACCCTGTTCCTTACCTCTGAAGTTTTACTGTATCATCTGTAGTTACTATGGAAAACTGAAAGTAACAGGAACTGTAAGTTTCAGATGAGTTGTTTGGAGATGAGCAATATACAGTACATAGAGTATTGAATTACCTTAAAACGAGAAATTTAAGATTTTGTTTATATTAAAAGGGAAAAGTGACACTACCCAACTCTCCACAAAAAGTGAGGGGGCAATAGCAGTCATCTGTGCCCAGGTTTCCTGCAGAGGAATGTGAGGCTACGTTACGGTTTAAACGTAGCCAGCAGCTAGAACCATGCAGCCACTCACGCACCCCCCTCAGTTTGGATGAGGGAGAGAATCAGAAGAGTAAAAGTGAGAAAAAACTCATGGGTTGAGATAAAGACAGTTTAATAGGTAGAGCAGAAGCTGTGCACACAAGCAAAGCAAAACAAGGAATTCATTCACCACTTCCCATCATCAGGCAGGTGTTCAGGCACCTCCAGGAAATCAGGGCTTCGTCGTGCGTAACACTTACTTGGGAAGACAAACACCATCATTTCAAATGTCACCCCCACTTCCTGCTTCTTCCCCCAGCTTTATATACTGAGCATGGTGTCATATGGTACGGAATAGCCTTCTGGTCAGTTGGAGTCAGCTGTCCCAGCTGTGTCTCCTCCCAACTTCTTGTGCCCTCCCAGCCTGCTCGCTGGCAGGGCAGTGTGAGAGGCAGAAAAGGCCTTGACTGCCTAGCAACAGCTAAAAACACCAGTGCGCTGACAAAAGTATTTCTCATCCCAAATCCAAAACATAGCACTATACCAGCTGTTAATAAAAAAGTTAACTCTATCCCAACTGAAACCACAACAGGCTAATAGTCATTTTCCGGTTGAATAAAAATGAAGAGTTGCAAAGGCACAGTTGAGAAAGAGGTTACATTCCTTCCTTTGGAGATTCATCTCCAGAAGGTGGCCTCTGGGCAGCAGCTATATGTAATGAGAGTTTCGCTTGCTACAGTTTGTGACTCTTGGCTCTTGTCTTTTCTCTGTGGACCTCTGAAAAAAGTCAGGCTGTTTCTTCTCTTTAATCCTCCTTCAGGTAGTGGAAGACCGCAATTTGTCCTCTTCTTTTGCTTCTGTACACCAGGCTAGGAAAAACCATTCCTTCAGCCTCTCTTGTATGCTGTGTGGTCTGGCAACCTAACCATCCATAAGTGTCCCTTCACCAGACTCTGTCCAGTTTGTTGATATTTGTTCTACCCCAGAACTGGACAGAATATTGCAGGCATGCCAAACAGAGGTTAATGAGCTCCTCCTTTAGCCTGCTGGGTCTTCCTAATGCAGCACAGTATGCAGATAGAGTTTACAACTTCCTATTAAGCACACAGGACTTTAAAAGGATGATTTGATAGGATGTTTTACTAGGCCTAGCTAAAAAAGGGCAAAATGCAATAGATGACAGTTGAGAAAAAACTTGGTCTATTTGAGATAGTTTCATAAAATTGCTGAACTAAAAAGTTTGAACTGAGGCAGGAGAGAAACTCTTGTTTTCTTAGTTGAAATAGAGGCAACAGATGTGACAGTTTTGTCCCAAAAATGTTTTCTCTTTTCTCATCCTTGCTGCAACCCTTTTCCAGCTGGATTTCAATTTTCTTGGTTTAATTTCTTAGCTGCATGGGTTTTCTTTTAATATTTACCAGAAAAAAATCCACGTGTTGGAAACACAACAGTCATCAGGTGGATATACAAGCACTGCATAACATTGTAGCCTTTTGTCATTTCTAGTATAGCATATTCCTATCATTATCCTAAGTGTCTAGAATATGATTGGCTTGCTATGAAATAAAAAAATTCTGGAAAGCTTAATAAATAATTGCAATTAAAAATCTTAAAATACTATGCAGGCAGATTCTGTCTGATCTTCCATTCGAATTCCTTTTAATTCATGATCAGTTAATGTTCCACAAAAATTAAAGGTTGCCCAACAACAAAAGAATTATGGCTCATTGCATAGAAAAATGAGCAGGGAGTACAGTTTCTTGATTAGTTAATAATAGCAAAACATTAACTTTCCCAAGGTCTTTGTCAGCTCTGAAAGCACCTCCTATTGTATAATATCCGTTTATAAAAATGTACTTTCAATATGTACTCTGAAAGAAAGAATATACAAAATGTGGATTTCCTGCTTCAACAAGGCTACCTGAAGTTCAGTTGTACTGACACAGTGTAGTGTGTCGCCTTTGTATTAAGTTCAACAAGTACAAGACAAACACAGAACCAAACTTGGCAACTGTTACTCAAGTGTGCAATCCCTCTTCCTGGAGGAAGTTCAATGACATATAACTCCAAAGGATAACTTCTGTGAAAAGTTAAATATTCCTCTGAGTAAATTCTGTAGAGGAGGCCATGTATCCTTGAACATTTCCACCTGCAAAATAATTCCAGTAGCAAGTAAATGAGCATAAAGCTCTCAAAGTCACAACTCAGTCTGTCTGAATTTGGTATTTTGGAGAATAAAGGATTGTGGGGTAACTAGCTTTTGAAGTAAGAGACTACCATAATAAATCTCTCTTTCTTTTTATTCCCTTAAGGTGTCAGATGAACATGAAATTATTCACAGACTAAATTGTTTTCTTGCTAAAAAGGTATTTGTGGTTTCACTGAAACTGCTAACAAAATGGGATCATACCATACTGAACAGTTTCAAGTGGGAACAAAAAATGATGATTTGCAAAATGGAAGAGAGGGTAGTGGAGGGAGGCCACCCCTTCAGTACCCCTACTACCCTAAATGGCCTACTGGTGACAGACTCATGCAAGACATGGATAGCCAAAGGGCTTCTTGACCATGATCTTTCTCAAAAAATGCTTACATATTAAATGAACCAGATACTAAAAGGAGCATATCCCACTTCCCCCATATCGTTGTCTTGTTGAATAATTCTTCATTTCTCCATAAGTTAATTGCTATGCTATTTACATGTTTTTCCAGGTGAGCTGATGAAGCAACAGTCATCACTCCGCCTCTCTTTGGGGAGAAAAAAATGATGAGAAGGAAATGAGAGAATAACAATTACAATGCAACAGGGAAAAAGAAAGTAGGTGAGAACACAAGAAGAAACACTAGTGAGGAAGAAGTTTTTGATTCACTGCTGTATTTTTTATGGCTAATTTGTATGCTTTCATAATCACACATTTTCAGTTTTCCATAAGTATGACTTTATCTTTTTTGCAAGGTATTGCCTTCTTAGCCAAGCTCATCACCATGACAGGAGATTACTTCAGATGGCTTAAAGGTCACAAGGTGGAAGGAAGAGATGATTGTCATGGACTGTCACATATCCAGCACAAGTTTCTCTGTGCTAAGTCTTAGCCTGCCCCACTGTGAGCACTTAGAAAACAGTGGTCATCATTTCAAAAGAAATTAACAACCCCCCCCAAATTCTTTTACTGCAGATGATGGGGAACTCTGCCACTGCAGATGCCCTTTTTTTAATGCTGCACAGATATGTCTGAATGTGGGCTTACTGATAAAGAATCTGCATTAGATGAAGAATGAAATGTTCTAGATATTTGAACATTCTGAACACTTTAATACTCTGAGATCCAAACTTCGGCTGTTCTTTTGTTTGAACAAGCTATAGCACAGTGGTGTTCAGGGACAGGCCAGGGACCAGGTTCACATTTACTCTGCTTCAGTAATCTGTGCCACAGGCTTCAAGAAACGAACATAAAGTTGAAATACATAACAGGTAGTTTCGATACGAGTATCCTGCAAACGAAATATACGTATGTAACTGTTAAAAGAAAGGTGTCTTGTTTATTTTTAAATGTATAAGGAGCTGTAGGGAAAAGTTTTGATGCAAGACTATGTTTCTTCAGGTAAAATTTAATTTGGGATTGTTATGGATAGTAATGCATGAGCAACAAGCAAATGCATTAATTTCTCCTTGCACCAATAGGGAAAAAGATCACAGCAGACTGGTAAATATAAAGCCCAGAGGTGAGAAGGAAGCATATCAACCATGAAATTGTGTTAATTCAATAATTAAAGTGAGTCTCAGTTCAAATGTAGGTTCCGGTTGCGTAGCAAAGATGTGACAAAACAATTGGGAATGGCAGCCCATTACACTCGTATTAATCGTCAGGAGAAAAGAGTTCCAGTAAATCGAACGTTTTATGAACACTACAGCGTATTTAGCCCTGGACTTGATATCATCTCATTAATCAAAGCGATACACAGGGAGTGAAATTTCCACCTGAGTTTAGTTTTGAGAAAGAGGTAGTGAGAAGTGGGAGTGTCTTGTCTTTGTTCCCAGACGCTACAGCAGAGCCAGGCTTTGTAGTACTCTTCCCAGCAAGGGAATGAAACATTGCTGTAGGTGGAAATTAATTATTATCAGGGACATTCCAGCTGGATATCTGTGTAGTTACAAAATGAACACATTTCAGGGAGTTGAGTGTTTCCTGCTGATCATGTTAGTTTCCCTTGTGCCTTAACAGTTTCAAAACTTCTATGCAAAATCAAGTTCCTGTTAGGGCTGGACAGGAATTTAGTGTTTGATTTCGCATTTTAAAATTTTCATTAGTTTTCCATGTGCAACCCCAGAAACAAGCAAGAAAGGGAGAGACCCCCAGATAAAATCAGCAGCCTGGTAACTGGAATCTTCATCTGAAATCTGAATTTACCTTGTGTTCCCATTTCCAGTGTAAACCACCTGCTTAAATGAGCAGGTTTTGTCTGGGTTACTGTCATCTATAAAAAATCACTGACGGATGTTTTTGAGAGAGAGTGAAGTAGCCCACAGAGATACGGTTAATATTCTCCAACGAAACGTGTTGCAACAGAGGCAAAGTCAGGAGTGAACATCCCAAGAGAGTGCCTTGGCCATTTGGCTGCGCTGTAATTAGTGTTTCTTGTCAACATAAATTCTCTCCTTCACCTGAGAAGGCGTCCAGATGGAAAGCTTTTAGTCTTCACAACTCACAGATATTCTGATTAAGGAAATGTCTCATTAAGAAGTTCCCAGCCAGTTCCTGTTTCTAGTGTTCTCGGACAAAACCCTTCAAAATGTAATCAGCAGTAAGATTAGATCTGTGACTGCCTTACTACAAGAATATTAAAGACTGTACACCCATGCCACTTTTCTTCTGTCTCTCAACAACCATTTTCATTATCAGCCATGAAATTTAACTGCTCAGTATCTAGGTGTAGATGGAGGAGTGCTATGTGTTTGTTATTTGCATTCATTGTATAAAAATCAAGATAAATCTAGTGTTTAAAAAACTGAAGCAAGCATATGGCCTTACAGTTACACAGTTGGAAATTGTTGTGGCTTGCTTTAAAAGCTCCTTCGATAATTTTTTTGCAATGCTAGGCTCACAACTTACACTGTATCATTCAATTTGAAAGTGGATCTGACTTAATTTCACAATAACATACCTGAGAAATAAAAGCTATATTACAGAAGGGTAACTGAGGCATGGATACACAGGAATTTGTCTGGGACAATCAATGAAACATAATTTGAGACTGAGAATAACAGTCCTTTATTTCCTGATACTGTGCTTCCATGAATATCCACCTTATATTCATTCCATTTTAAAATATATGTTCATGAATACCTGCACTATTTATATATGCTAACGTTCTTGAACTTGTTTGAAAAAAGAAATTCTTTTTAGAAGTACAAATAGAACAATAGCTGATGAAATCTATTTTTTGGCTGATGAGTCAGGTATTTTGACCAACCTATTAACTACTTAATTAATTATTGAAAATAGCTCCTTACCAAACCCTATGACTGTGAAATAACTTTCCATTAAGAGTTAAATCAAACTTTCATTAACTAGATAAATACACTTTTTCAGATCACAAATAATTTTCTCCGCTTTCCCCCACTATATACACATTTTCTTACTGATTTTAGAATGAAATTTCCCTTAGAAGCTGATAACTAGTAGCTAATGAAAAGAACACTAACCACAGTAAATTATTGTATACACACTTGGATTTGCTAATTCAGAGCAAGCAGCTATGCTGAAAATGCAACAACATATTTAAATAGCTGGTCATTTTCTCAAGACAGGTTCTAACACTTGAGGTTTTTCTTTGTTTATATACTTCTTGGGAAAATATTGATAGGACATAGGTATGTACCCTTATAAAAACAATTCTGGAGACTTAATGATGTCAGTAGGAATCTATTTTTCTTTAAATATCATTTGTTAGTGGCTTGACATTCCTTTTTTTTTATATGCTTTCCCAGGACTTAACACGCAGCAAATAAGTTTTGGTTTATTGAAAAATATGCAGCACCAGATGATTTTATATCACTCAGAATTAAAAAATATTTAGTATAAGGACTTTTAGCCTGTAATATGGGGCCCTCAAAATGCCTACAAAGTATTTGCTGGAGGGGTGGCTGGTAAGTACCATAGCTTACATTCTGCCATTGTCTCCTTGTTCTCCACTGAGAACAATAGATTTGAAAGGAGTAGAAAAGGTTAAACAAAAAGTCAGTTAAACAGTATACTTACACATTTTGAAAAACAAAGTGTTCCTGGTGCCATCAGGAAACTGCCCCTTGCAATTTCTGATAAAACTTGATTTTAATCAAAATTACATTTTTGTTACTAAATTACTTTTCATGTCAAAATAGCTTTATAGTAAGTCAACAAAATCATTTTATTATTAAAAATAGCTCACGATTACAAAGTAACTCCCTAACAACTTTTCATATAATTATAAGAACATTTTTGTGCTTCATAGTGCTATTTTATTATAATAAATAGGAATTGACAAATCTAGAGACTTCACTGGAGATATTAGGCTTTTTTTAATTTTAAAATATTAAGTAGCAAAATTATATTATTGAAAAAAAACTACTAACAGAATGCAATATAGCAAGATATACCCTACATATAGAAAACATAACTGACTTTGTAGGACACAGTGAGAATTGATTTGCTGTGTTTTATATTAGCTGCAATTTACATTTCTTGTTCCAGACCAGATGGAGAATACTGGTACTAGAAAAGCACACATTATTAGCAACAGCTACTACAATATTATTCAGAACTTCAAAAATATGCGCCTCTGCTTTGCAGCAAATTAAGAAAAATAAACAAGTTGCAAATCTGATCAACTTCCTAGGGAAAAGCCAATTAAAAAAAAAAAAAGCTGAAAAAAGCATAATTCCTGCTCTACAGCTTCAGATAAGGGAGCTATAATATGGAATTATCTTGTACAGATGGAAAAATAATACTTTTCTGTTTATTGCCATCACAGTAGTTATACTTCAAACCATCAGTTTCCAATTTTTAATAGCTAATAGGTGGGAACCTGTTGGAACCTCAGACTTGCTCGGTTTATTGGCTTGAACAAGAAGAGAAGTGGTCTGCTGTGCCTTTGATGACCTTGGTAAGAACATGTTTCAGGGCAAAAAATACAGAAGTGCTGCCTAGTGTCACAACTTCAGACCATTCCAATCTCTGAGTCACTAGCAGGGACGTTTTAGTTATGGAGGCCTTCTATGCACAATAGATAATTTTCCACTAATATCAACTGAAACTTGACAAATGCATACGTACACACCCACCTACATGTCTGTGCATGCATATACATACATACATATATATACCCATATATTTCTACGTATATTTCTCAAGCCATTTCTGCTTATAGTTGAAACCAAAACCAACAAAATAATGAACAGAAACGCAAAAGTAAAGGTTTCTGAAGTTCTCCCAGCTTTCAGAAAGAAAAATCATTTCTGCATGTCTCATTTCAAATGTTGGTTGATGGTTTAATGCAGCTTCTAAATTTCAGGCTACGAGTGATGGAACCCTAAAGCAAGCCTCTCTGATCCTGTGACTCTGCCTCACTCCATCACATAGCCCTTGTAGGTATTCTATAACTTATTCATCAAGGAATATATTTCATAAATATTCTTATTGAGAATTATGGGGAATAATTTGGGGTTCTGTTTTGTTGAAAGTGACATCAATAAACATAAAGCAAAAATGGAGTATTAAATTGGGAATTAAATTACAAAAACATTATTATATTCCTACATATATGTAAATGAAAGCCTTATGACAAGAAAACACTATTTTTGATGCAGCTGAGGGGGATTACGTCTGTAGTTCCCCTTAGAGACACAGATATGTTACTGGCACAAGGCTGAAGGCACTTTTTGCAGCGGAGTGATATGCTAGGAACAGAGGTAATACACAAGGTATGCCTTTAACCCTCCACATACTAATTTACGAAACTGGAAGCATGTGATTCTTCCTCAGACATACATGTTTGCCAGTGCATAACATTACAGCAGTTTTATTTCCAATTTTTTTTTTTTTTTTAATCAGCTGCAGGGATTGGAAAGCAAGTTTCTCATTTGAAAGCATAAGATAAGGTCAGATGAGATGAGATATCATGCTGGGTGCAGGCATTGAGGAAGCATTTGAAAAATCACTTCTTGCATGGGACCAAGCTCCAGAGGGCAGCTAGAAAGTAAGAGAGTTCTGTGCCTTTCAGTCCAGCGTCTCTCGCGTGCAGAGGCTGCTGGTAAACTCTGAGCCGTTTTTTCGTTTGGCAAACAGTCATCCTTTCAGCTAGGCTCCACCATGGGCTGCCACGGACTGCTGCCCTCACTAACCACCACCACTGCTGTACAGCAAACTGCGCCGAGCTGCAGGCACGAGCTACACAGCCCGCATAAGGCCCCTCACAACTCAGAAATGCCAGCATTTCTGCTTAAAATTAGAGACAAAAGCGAGCAAAAACGTCTTGCCTGTTTAGTGTTAGTATACAGCTTTTTACCTTATCAATAAACTTTTTTCTAATAAAACCAGGGCACAGAGAAAATCTGAGCTCTCGCGTTTCATTATTGATCAAATATTGCCAGTCTGCCTGGAAGATTATTACCTAACAAACTTTGTGATTACTGCCTGGGTCCTTCCCCAGAAAAATATTTTTTAAAGTTTCTTGAAAACCTTATGCCCCTCAAAATTCTTAATGAAAAATCACAGAAACGCTCCAGCTTATAAGGCAATATTTACTTGATTTAGGTTTGGAATTTCCTGTTTCTCTTTACATACATGTCAAAAGTTACTCAACGCTACATTCTGAAGCAATAATAACTAGAAAAAAAATATTTTTAACAAAAGAAAGCAGGGAGCATTTTACTAAGGGTGATTTAACGTACCTCTACTGCTCAGTTTTAGTCCTGTGAGAAATACTATTAAGCCATTAAAATCATCCAAACGCTTCAAGGTAAGTCCACAGGTAACTATTTTGCTGGGTTTATATTTTAATTACTTTCATTTGTTAATCTCACCACAGCAAGGTAAACAATTCCTTCAGCTTCAGTGGGAATCTTGTCTCCACACACTTTTAGGGATACACAAATTGCAACAGTCTTAGAGAAAAGTAGTATTTTCCGTATACCCAAAACTTTTCTTAGGTCTCCTTCCTCATGACTTATGATTAGTGGTACCTGAAATTGGGTCCTTTTTAAATAACTATATCTGTTAATCTGATACATGATCCTTATATACTTTAACACATGCGTTATGCCAGTTATATATGCTTCCTCACTAAAAAGACCTTTCCTGTCTAGAAAAAATGTCAACAAAATTATGTTTTCTGCAAAAAGCAAAATCATAACCCTTACTGCAAATTTTGCAATAATTTATCTTTATTTGGTATACTTTCACAAAATCAAATGGCATTTAGTGGCAATACTAATAGTAACTAATAGTTTCTGTTCCCACATGAGAATGCAAGAGTTCAACATTAAGAATGACAGAAAATAGTATGCTTATATTATATTAAAATATATTTTTATAAACATCCTGTGAGAGAATGTGTCATGTGAAGCAATATTATCTCATTTCAAGAATCAAAATAATTGCAGGTATTATTGACAACCATTCTGAGCAGAGTATGTTTCAGAGCGCCTTCTTCCTTCCAGGAGAATTTATATGGGGGAAAAAAAGAAATAAAGAAAAAAATCTAATCTTAGGTGGATGAGTAGTTTTAGTCTTTTTCTCTGGGTACACTGTTTATACAAAAGGCTTGAACTCTCTGACTTGATATTGGAGACACGCTTTCTGTATCTCTTTGTTTTACTGACCTGTGGAAGCTGCATTTCGTGATGCCTGGTTGAAGCAGTATGCTTCAGAAGGCACACACACCTCTTGGCTCTCATGAAAAGTTTTGTCTTGCTTAACTAGATCATTATCAGTGGGTCTGTTACTTTACTGTAACTGCTTGTTGGCACTGCCGCCGTGTCCAAAGGCCTTAATCAGACAAAGATCGCACAAAGTAACAGGGGGCTTAGCCTAGTCCTGTGCACTACTGTTTGTCCACTCCTAGCTTTGAAAATGACTGCTGATCCTGACTGCTTCAGTCTGGGATGTCTCTGGAATACAGGTGTTTGGTTTATGCTAAATAGGGCAAATGCAGATTATCTGAGGAAGTTATATATGTATGTGTGCACCTATGTGTGTGTTTTTGTGTTTGGCCCACCAAATCCAATCTCTCCAGTGCATACTCACCTCCTCCAGTGACTTCATGTGTAATGAACCATGTCCCTAAGCTGCTGTGCAAATTCTACATTATTTTTATGTAGCTCCTCTAGAGTAATTTGTAACTATGTATTTTGTAAAATTCAGTACATCAACCATGAAAATCTTTCAACATACGACAAAAAAGTGTTTGGACTAAGATGTGTAATAATACATCACAGATTTCCCCTCCAGGATTAAATTATTGTTTGATTTCACAGAAGGTAAATTCCATCAATCAGCTTGTCCTTCGCTGTCGAAAAGACAACTTAAGGTTTCATTCTATAAGAAGTAATAAAATGAACAAACAAGAAACTTAATTAATTAAGAAACAAGGAAAAATACACCAACTTAAGATTTTCCCCACATAAAACACTGAGAAGTTAATGGGGTGTGTGGATATAATTTTAAAGAAGAGATAAACAACAAAAGCATAAAAATACATGGGATTAAAATCTGACAAAAAAGTTATTCATGCAGCAATCACGTCTAAAAATTCTCATAATGTTTAAGGGGTGCTTTTAACTGGCAAAGTTCAAAAATAACACAAAACAAATTAAACCTCTGTAGATTTCCCAAGATTTGGACTTCCATATATCCAGCCCAATTTTGTGTTTGAAGCTTGATTTTGTGGGATTCTTTTAGACTAGAAACCCCAGATGAGAACCAATGATTCATGGTGTGATCTCTGACTCTATGTTGTTTCATTTAGATTTATGCCAGCAAGACTGAAATTAGATCAGGAAAGAAGAAACCTGCTTGAGAAAACAAAGAAAAACAAGAGAACAAGATTTGCATAGTTTTCTCCATCCCCACCCTCCCTCCCTCCTTGAAAGGAAAAACAGAAAGAAAGTGGGGGGCGGGAGGAAGGAGGGGAAAAAAAGTTCACAGCAAACCTTATGAAGCTCTCAGTATGTCTGAACTAAGTATAGAGTAATGACACTACATTTTAGAAATATAATTTGAATATTAAATCTCACCAGAGGTGATCTTTCCAGCACTATCAGTGGGAGACCAGACAAATGCTACACAATCTCTTTTCCTAGCAGCACCCTGTGTCAGCTGAGATAAAGATTGTCCCAGTATCCAATTTAAGGCTCACTTCAGGTCAATTTAAAATTCTTTCTGAATATTTCACATCTCATTCTTTAAACTGGCAATTTCCAGATGTGCTTCATAGAACATGAGGCAGCACTAAGGACTGGAAAACATGGATCTCTTTTAATGAAGAATTAATATTTATTGAATATTTGGCTATAACTATATCAGAAAATTTTAATGAATAAAACTAAACGATGGGGAAAAAATCACAGTGGGGAAAGAGCATGCACGGCAGCATTAACCTCCAAATAGTCATGCTCATTCACGTTAGCAGTGACTTTCGCTGTGTAATTTGCCATAGGACACTCCTGAGCACATTCTCTGATGGATGTGGCCTCTTCTCAGGAAGCAGGACACACTTGGCTCGCTGCACCTTCTGTCTGGCAATGCAGTGGAGGCCTGCTGAGTCTGCCTGTGCGTGGTCTGTCACGTCGCCTGGCTTAAGCAAAGCCATCCTAAAATGTTGCAGGCTCTGTATTTGTTGACCATCAGAGTTCAGCTAGGAGAGAATTTATCTTCCTTAAATACTTGTTATCTTTGTTAGCTAACTCATCATCATTTAGGCAGCATCAGTCTATACACATGAAGGGCACCACAGCTAAATGCTGTCATGTGGACTTTGAAATGATCCATGAAGGAGAAAATATGGCCACTGCTTCATAATCAGATGCTAGAAGTGATTTACCTTTCAACACTTTTTACATCCATAAAACTCAGCTGCTGCCAGTTCAAAACACTGTGGTGGTTTCCTCAGGGAGACTCAGTTTAGATCCTGTATCTCCTCCGCAGAGCAGGCCTCCTTTACCTGCCGTTGCAGCTGGTTTGACTGAGGTCAAGCGAGTCATCTAAGGTCACACAGTGAATGAATGACCCAGAAAGATGCCGAAACCAGGCCAGGACCTTTTCAAGTTTCCTGCTGCAACTACTGAAGCACACTGTCTCCCTTGAATAATTCTGCCTGTTGATCCCCGCTGAAGGTATGCATTTCCTAGTGCCATGGGAACTGAAGTTTGCATTCAAGCTGCTTTAAGAGCTAGAGTACAGGGGGAACAAACCACTTTTTTTAGTGTTATATCAATAACACTGCTTCCATTCCTATACTTCAGGATATCCTTACGTCCTGAGAAAAGATGAGAAAGAATACAAACCTGTGCCCAAATACATCTAGCTTCACACCACAAGCCAGGATCCTAGCTTTGTGGTTTTCAGACGCTTGCCTTTTCTTTTAATGAATAAAATTTGACAGTTTTGGTTTAGGTTTTTCCACGACCACGGCAGTTTGAGACACTTTAATATCTTTTCAAAGAGAAGACATCGCTGTGTTTGTAAGAGCTACGGTGAGTCTTATTGAACAGCCCACAGCTGACTCTCTGGGCCAGAGACAGCCAGGCCAGTGTCAAATGTGTAGCCTCACAAATTTCAGTGGAATTCTACGAAGATTTCACAAGTAAAATCCAGCACTGAGTCAGGTGCAATGTCTGGCACTTGCTACACACCTTTCACCCAGAAAGTTTGGGGTAACATGCAGCTACCTCCCAGAGGGTAGGCTCTGTATGGCCTCCTAGAACCAAAACCACCAAAAAAAGTAGAAGAAACTAACGACCTGACCAAAATGGTAGGATCTGTATGTGACATTTCTGTATGGAGTCAGTTTATATGTACTTAAAACAAATAGTTCTGTATGTGCAATCAGGAGGGAGAGAATGAAACTAAAAGTGCAATTAAAAGCAAAATTTCAAACATTTAGATCTCTTCTTTTCAAAAACCCAACTCCCAGCCCCACATTTAAATTTTGTTTGCTCCATACACAGTGACTCCAGATGTTTAACTGGCATACAAGTAGGACCAGTAGTGTTTTCCTTCTACCTGTGGGGAGCCAATATGACCCACATTCCATCACTTAAACACAGAACCAGTCCATTAGTTAAAATAATAGTGATGCCAAAACTCCTCATCTCCTGCAGGCACAGCAAGGGTGAGAGTTTAAAAAAGGCCTTATGTAGCAACCATAGGTTAAGGCTCACACTCAGCTTGGGGCAGGTGACTTTCCCACCTCTCATCTCAGTCTGTGTTTTTGTTCTGCTTTTCCTGGGTAGGTTGTGTCCTGCTTAACTCGGTGTTCTGTGAATCTTGATTGCTGGTAGCAAGTACTTCTGGACATCTGCTCTGAATTTACTTTTCAAATAATATCTATATGTGGGGGGTTTTTTTGTAATGCTGGGGTTAGGCTGAAACTGGCAGTCTGCAGGAGGGAAGGAAAGATCGGTACCATTTCTAATAATAACAGCTATTTACAAGCCTAGGGACCTCAGCAGGTATCGCTTTCCTTCCCAGTGACATGCAGCTATCTCAGATCAGAATACCACAGCCCTTTTTTACCAGTAACACTGTGCAACAGTTTTAAACAAAGGAAATGAAACATATATTTATGCATGGATAAACCAACAGGGCAATTCCAGGGATGCGGAGTGGAATTCACCTGGAATTGGGCCAGAACACGGAGGCCAACTTCTTGCCCTGGGAAAGGGGGGATGTGCACATTTCTGTGATTACAGGTCATCAAGACTTCAGCTTTGTGCCTAGCCAAAGGGGCCTATGAATGTCACATAGTTCAAATTTGACACTGAAGAAAACATTAGGAAAAAGTGATCCAGCTCCCCCTGAAATAAATAGAAAGATTTCTGTAGGAGTTAGAGCACGGTGAATCATCAGTTGTTTCTTGAACACCCTGCTTTATCCTTGGGGCTAAAGTCGCCTTCTTTTAGTTATGAGATCTGATGGGATTTCAGCCTAAGTAGTATGGCTATGATCTCATGTCCTATAATTCAACCTGCTCCAGAAAACCTCTATTTATTGAGTGATGAATAATAGAATTGCTTAGCAGCTTCTTTTAGCTTTCAGAAAAGAAAACACAGTACCGTGTGCACTGTTTCAAATGTTTTCCTTTATTTTCCCATGGGGATTTATTCTTAAAAAAAAAAAAAAAAAACTCACTGAGAAGTACAGTAGTTAATTCAGACAGTCTCAAGTTGCCTAGAGCTATTGACTGATATATGCAAAACCTTGCCATTATGTTTTCAAAGCAGCGACAAATAGAATTAGGAGTGCAATTCCTTTGATGATACTTTGAAATTTTTTTAAAATTACCTTCCATTATTGTCTGGGCTTGATCCTTCTCCCTCAGAAACTAGTGGGAGTTCTGCCACTGACTTCAGGGGAAGGAGGATTGGGTTGTTTTCAGCACAGATTTTAAAACAAAGGCTTGAAATTGGCAGGAACAAAACACTCTGCCATGAATTGAGACAGCAGGTTGCCAGATGGCAGCTTTTCAGAGTTATGCAAACAAATTTGGTTTATTCAATATAAATATTTGAAGGAATAGAAAGAAGAAGATAATTCTCACTTACCAAAGGGTCAGATTTGAGTCTTTTAAATTTTAACTTGGTTCCAAGAGAAAAAAGAATCTCTACCAACACTGTTAAGTTATTGCTCTAGAAAGCACCCGAGTCTGGCTTTCCATGACAGTTTATACTGCTATAGATATAATTTTGGACAAGGAAAGGAAAATAAGAATATTGGGAAAGGGAGGGATCCACGCAGTTACTTGGGGAAGGCAGTTTAGGAGCAATTGGTAGACTTCCAGTTGAGGAGCACACGTTCTCTATACAACTCAAAGAGAGCAGGAAACAGCCTGAGAGGGCGTTTTGAGCTTTCAAGTTAGATACTTGAAGTTAGACACTATGAGTGGCCCCATAATTTGCAAGTGAAATCTTCAATATATGGCTAACCATCCAGAGCCACTCAGCAGGTAACAGCCAAGAGAAAAGGAAGGTCAAGAATGCCAGAAGAGCACTGCTGTTGGGCTTTTTGGTGTATTTTTTTTGGTTTGGTTTATTTTAAATCGAGTAACACTCAGAAAAGAGAGAAAATGAATATAGTACAAAAAACAGGAGGATTCTCTTTTTTCTTGAAAATTAACTTTGGATCTACATCGAAGAAAGACCTATGAGCATTAAAAATGTAATATTCCTATACTCAGAAGCTTTGATGTCTTTCTGTTGGGTGAAAAGGCTAAACAAGAAGAGGTACGTATACAAGTCAGAGTAAGAGAGCTCTAAGAACTTTATTCCACTGTCTCAATCCTTTTCTCAACTATGTCTAGCATTAAAAAAAAAAAACAACATAAAAAAGCACATCTGCCCTGAATTCTCTCTGCATACAATTTCCTTCCGCCTGTGGTGAGGGGTGTGCTTTTGGAATGGCAGAAGGCTTCATCTTTTAACAAATAATGAAATCCACATTCCAGTCAAATGCGATCAGTTCTGCCAGTGCAGAAGGATATTTTTATTGTTCACGTTTGCCTTCGGAGTGCCACCGCACATTACTAAGCATGTTGGCTTTTTGCCACCTCTATTTTAAGCTATTCAAAAATCTGGGAACTGAAGAAATATCTGCCTTTGCTTTTTAAGGGGAAAAACATTTAAGTAAGCAAACGTTTTGAATAATTTAGACTAGAAAATGTATGTGTTCTCAGATGGACACGCTTATTTTAGTACAAGAGAACTAACCGTATCTTTGAATTAACCTCTTGTCCCTTATACCCCACTTGTATGCACTGTACTGACCTCATAGGAAAGAAAATCGAATCAACTGTAAATTGCCTGAACAAATTTGTCTGAACTCACGAAGCAGTAAATCCTACATTTACATTAGTTACTCAGCACAAGTTGGACTTGCCACACCTTCTACCCCAAAGGTCACACAGAATTTTTTATACTTACTAAAAAAAATAGCAGTGGGCCACAAACTTGAATTAATTCCCTGCATATGATTCCTAGAGCACGGAGGAAGGGAGAAGAGAATAAATGCTGAACAGAAAAGATTAGAGGAGTCAGGTGAGAAAGTGGGAAGGAACACTTTCATTTCTGATGAAAGAGTTTCATTTCAGGTGTATCCTCCTCTAAGCTTACTTCAGGGACTGGCATATGGCATATGCTACGGATGGATAGGCAGCGACACACGTACAGCTGTAAGGTTCTGGCACTCCTGGTCCTGGCCCAGGCTGCCAGCTGGCCAGCAGAAAGCAGGTTTGCAGGATGATTTGATTTTCCACAGCTGTCGTACAAAGCATGAGGTCAAGGGAGGTGAGGAGAAGGAGGAGATGTCAGAGAGAGGGAGGGGGTCGTAGCTGACTGATCCTTGCTTATAGCACAGAGGATGAGTTCAACCCTGACAATAAAATATCACAGCTAGCAACTTTCTCCATGTGCAAGCCCTTCATTTAAATGATGTGCTAATGTAAAGTTTAGGTCTTGATAGGACTGGGCAACTCTGGAACCACTTACTGACAGACACTGCGTACTGTGCAAAATAAGTGAACACCATGCAAGATGGGTGATTCTTGTCTAATGCCCTACTCTTTTGTCAACTAAGGACATCTTTTGCTGTTAGTTATATTAGGGAAAACTCACTCTAACACAGCTGTGTGTGTCAACAACAACTAGTTTTTTTATAGATAAGTAAATAAAACCCCTTTGTTGCTGGAACCAAAGTCAAATGGAAGGTCCACTACACGCTTCCAAAAGGCTTACATTTTTGTTAGTGTGGTGTGAATAATAATTCATTGTTATTTTTCCAGAAACCTTTAGGTAAACTTGTAGGTCACTTGTGCTATATAGGCCAAAAATCACTATACCCATTTTAATAGGCTATCAATTTTGATGAAATTTTCTGTTTATTAATTATTTGCAAATTTTTGAAACAAGACAGTTTTATTATTATATTATTATGTCAAGTCATTTGAACAAAAAGTTTCATGTGAAATAACCTGGTAACACTACTTTATTCAAGATAGTGAGAACAAGGTTGGAGCGTGAGGAATTTCAGATTAATGGAGCTGAGTAACTGGATTACAAAATGTCAGAAAAGTACCAATATGGAAAATGTCTCCTATAAAGAAAGGCTGAGAGAGTTGGGGTTGTTCAGCCTGGAGAAGAGAAAGCTCTGGGGACACCTTATTGCAGCCTTCAACATACAAAGCAGGCTTATAAGCAGGATGGAGAGAAACTTTTCACCAAGGTCTGTAGTGACAGGACAAGGGGCAGTGGTTTTAAACTGAAAGAGGGTAGATGCAGGTTGGACAGAAGAAGGGACGATGAGGGTGGTGAGACACTGGAACGGGTTTCCCAGAGAAGTTGTGGATGCCCCATCCCTGGAAGTGTTCAGGGTCAGGTTGGATGCCCCTGACCATGAGAGGGAGGTTGCACTAGATGATCTTTAAAGGTCACTTCCAACCCAAACCATTCTACTATTCTATGATTCTATGAAATGGAGAACACGAGGAAAAAACCTTTACCTTCAGATATACAAGATGAGCTCTGAGCTGTCCATCTCTCTGCAGAAACAAGACCCTGAGGGCATGATAAGTAGTTCCACATAAGCAACAACTTAGTATTCAGAGGCAGCCAAAAAAGAAATTCGAATACAAGGAATTATTAGGAAAGAAATAGAGAATAAAGCAGAAAATATTATTCTAGAATATAGATCTATTATTCATTCCAACTTTTAATTCTATATTCCAGTCATGTCATCTCAGAAAAAATATATATCAACAAGGTTCAAACAATACTAGGATGGTTGTATGGAAGTGGTATCTTACAAGGCGTGACTTAATAGGCTCAAATCTTCATCTCACAAAAGAGATGGTTTTGGATCATAAGACAAAGGTCTACAGAACCACGAATGGCACAGTGGTCTACAGAATCAGTGCTGGCCAGACTCATTACTCACTGCTCTTCCAGTGCAAGAGGCGATTGCTGGTAAAAGAACCTAATAGAAGCTAGATTCAAATAAGAAAGAAATAGGTAGTTTTTCATGCACCATGCAGTTAACCTTTGTAACAACCTGCCAAAGAACACGGTCAATACAAGAGCTGTATGTGGACTCAAGGGGAGACTGACCAACTACCTGAAAGAAAGGTTCATAGAAGGTTACTAAATAGATAAACCACAGACATTGAGGGAAATGCTTGAGCTGAAAGTAACTGAAGACTAGGAAAGCATTAGGAAGAAGTATCACATGTTCTTGCTCTTTTTCTCCTTCTCCCTAAGTGTGCACTTAAAGGCCCATGTTGCTGAACTAGGTGAATCTGAACTGTGTGGCTGCTCTTTCATTCCTATTTTGAACCTCTTATGTTATGAATTGTGTCATGACTGCATGAACAATTCTCCAGTAAGGAAACAAAAACTTATATTCACAAGTATTAGTTAAGGTATTTGTAACTTAACAGATTGTTACAAAAGATGTGTGAGGAATGATTTGAGGAGAGAAAAGCCCGTTTACTGGAACTCTCAATCTAATGCTTACTCCTCTGTGCTGCAAGACAGAAGCTTAAAACAAGAATTCAGAGGGACGAGCAAGCTAAGTAGGGAGCGACCAATGGTAATAACAATAGGCAATGGGATTGTCCTGCATACTGCTCTACAAAGATCCATTACCTTAGAAGTTAACCATCTTCAGTGTGGGGTTCATGGGCACAACTCTTCTTCACAAACCAAATGTACTTTTTCCTCTGGAAAAAAAACAGCTTCCTTTCCACCTACATGACCAACATTTAAGAAATATGCATTCTTACTTGGTCTGGAATACAGACCTACAAGTTTTCAAGCAAATATGTCTTTCATGACATGTACAAAAGGCTTTTTGTCCTTCTTAGATTAAGTAATCAGAAGGCCACAGAGGCAGAGGATGAGATGGACTCTGAAATCTAGACAGTCAGAGATTTGCACCAAGTTGTTATACTAGTAGATATTTCTTTATTCATTCAGTGAATAAATGTGTAACCAGACTCAGTAGGCAAGGCTGAAAGTGTCTCCTTCAAAATGGACCCTACTAAGAAGGAAGTGACCAAATTTCGATTTTTCTTTCAAAAAGAAGATAAATAATGATTTAGAAGCTGCTAGACTTTATACTTGGGGTAAATAATTTTTTTTTTCTCAACAAAATGGTGTAGGCTTTGCATAAGAGCAACATCTTACCGCCTTTTCTGGCTATATTTTAAGCAAATTTAGCCTTCTGAGCTTTCACTTAGGTCTACATGTCTTGTAATAAGTAGGTAATTTGTCCTTCAAGTATCTTTCTGATACAGTGGTGTCTGCAGGAAGAGGTACACCCTTAACCTGTGTTGATACTTGGAAAGTCATGGATTTGTCCACTGCTCAAACATCACTTGTAATGTTCAGCTGTAAATATGTTCCCTGATATAATTTTGATCCATGTCAACTAGCACTCTCTCAAACAATGCAAACAAAAATTCAGGATACAGCATATCCAGAGAGTTTCTTACAGACAGTATGGGGATATATTTATTCTAGTTTGAGGGAAGAAATAACATGGGCATAAATGTACAAGCCTGCATCAGTTTGCCTCTGGACCAGATAAGACTCTCTGGCCTTTTTGGTTTACTGATGTAGATGAGTCTTGGGAAACCAGTCTGCACTGGTAGCTGAGGCCCCCTGAGAGCACTGGGATGTTTCACACAGACGAGGTGCAGAGCAGGCTCCAGCATCCCCGGCCAATACAGAACACAAAGGACGTGCAGCTGCAGCATGTGCATAACTTGGAAAGCTTCATTAGTCAACAATGCAAGGGAATTAACTACCCCTTCCCTTTTTTTTTTCTTCTTTTTTTTTTTTTTTTTCTTGGCATGCACATTGCTGATGGTGACTGTGCTTTGTATTTGCATAAGGATAACCCTTGTGATGTGCATCTATTCAGGTTTACTTGTGCTGTTTTCTTCTTATTCTCTTTTATAAAGAAAGAAAATGCTTTGATCCTCTGAGAATAACATCAGTGAATCCCAGAAACTATTTATTGTTCTATGTACATAATGCACTTGTGCATAGTTCTTTTGGAGTAAAAGAACAATAAATGATTCCTCTGTCCTTGGAAGGGAAGACAAAACTTGATGAACATCACTAACTACTGTTAGAATTTGGCTGCCTGTAAAATAAAACATTTGAAAATGACTAACCCTGTTCAAATATCTTCTAAACAGCATGTGGAATCTGTTGAGACCTCATGAGATGTTATTTCTCTAAGAACTGTGAAGGGATAGAGTTTTCCCTTCTAGAATGAATCTAAAATGGCTTGTGCCATCAGAGAAAAAACTTCGATGATGCATTAACATGGCCCTGACCCAGCTGGTTGGCATGCACTGTCACTCCAAAATTCCATTAATAGGGTGCCTGAGGACATGAACTCCGTTTGACTTGAAAGCTTCATGTATTTCAATTAAAAATGCATTTATTTAATTAATGTAGACATTAGAGAGAACACTGCTTTAAAAAGGAAGACTGAATTTGATAGGCTAACTTTGTCCCCTTTTTCTAAGACATCTGAGATATGTTGCTTTTTTGCAAATGTAATATTTAGGAAAGGGAGGGACTGAAATCTTGCAAATTAATAGATAGGAAGCACTGAGGAAGATGTCAGGCTTATTGGACTCAAAATAGATATGTGTGGTAGTGCTTTTTTTTGGTTTGTGTTTTTTTTTTTTTACAGCTGATAAGACAGTGCTCATTTCATTTGAAGGTGCTAGAAACAAGAGGGTTTTTGGCCATAATGTAAGAAATGTTTACTAGCATCTTTTCAAGTGTAGAATCAATGTTTTCTGTAATACAATAAATTGGATAAAATTTTACCCTTGCTTACACCTCAATTTCATTGAAAGAGGAACATGAAGAGACGAAGGAAAAATACAGCTAAGGGAAATTTCACCAGGGGTGCTCCTATTGTACCTAGTCATTGTGCACCTTATTTTCAATTCTGATTAAATGTTCTGCTACCCTGACCAACTTAACTCACTTTAAAGATCATTTGCACTCCAAGCAGAGTTAAGGGCCTTATTAAAATAAGATTCAGACTCCAAGTACAACTGTTTGTTCATAACTCCCACAGGATCTTATGAAGAAGATGCCACTTCTGTCCTGCTTTTATAGATGCAGTTTTCTGATTCAGTAATAGCAGACTTCATTTTAAATAATTAGCTGTCATGTGGATTGCAGTCACAAATGGATACATCTTTCCTAAGACACTCTGTATGGTATCCATTCTTATCAACCTAATGTAAACAGAGCTTTAGTTACCCACAGACACACCACATAGATCTTATCTAGCATAAGAATACCAAATTAGCACTGACTGATTCTTAGGTAGCTATCAGCTAGCTGGCAGCTGTGATTTTTCATATCCAGTACATCTGTTCAATACCATATGCCAAGGCTAGATCTAGGGATTTTGGCACCTTGCTCTGGTTGGACAAGTTCTTTGACATGTTTTCTCCTTGATGTGAGACCAAACAATGAATGGCTTCAATTGCATTTGCACTTAGTATTGTCTAGATTATTTATTTACTTTGAGCAGTTATACAAATGGGACAATTCTGCAATCTGATAAAAAGAGGGGAGCTTTGATACATATCACAGAATAATGATGTGTCAGAGAGTGGACACACAAGTATTGCTTTTTGAGCTGCTGTCACAAAGCTTAACCTTGCTTACTATAAAGGAAAGCTGGTAGTCTATGAAGAAGGTTTTGTGGCTTGTTGAAAGAAATCCAAAATCCTAAGAACATAATAAACATACAGAATCTTTAAGATATCATATTATAGCAAATGGAGCCATAATACCCCACGGTTATCCTGACCTAGTGTAGTAATGCAACGGAACAGATCAGTCATTTTAATTCTGCAGATGTCACTCCTGCTTGTATCACACACAAATCCGTCCCAGCATCATGGAGGTGATTCTCTCTTCCCTCTTCTCAGCTGCGTTTCCCCCTAAACCTTTGCCAGATCCAGAGTTTGTGGAGATGCACACTAGCTCAGAGAAGGAACTGATACAGCTAAACTAATCTTGGGGAAGCGGTGGGGGGGAGCAGGAAGCTTATTCTCAGAGAATATTGTTCCAAACAAGTTTCATTATATGGTGGCTCAGAGGCTAGATCTGCCACAAGAGAGGAGATATGGACGAGCATTGATGACCAGCCACAGAGAAGGGCAGAACAATCCCTTTTGGTAACATTCTGCTTTTTTCTACATTAAAAAGGCCGGGTAACTATAGCCAAAATGGATCTAAGTGATAGCCAACAGAATGTCTCTTTCTGAGGGACAGAAATTAAATAAATTTAAAACTAAAAAAAAAAAAAAGCCATCCTATTTTTACTAGTTTTACATATGTGAGTCTTCGCCTTCACTGGAAATGTTAAATGGAAATTCCAATTTTAATCGATCGAAAGCCATTGATTTCTGGGCAATGGTCTCAGCTGTGGTTCTGAGTGCATCTACAACACAGCAGATCTTGTATGTGAGACCAGCCAGCCCACCAGCACCTGTGTGGGGACAGGAAAGGTCACGAACACTTCCATGGGCTGAACCCCAAAGCGTAATGCTGCCAAAGAGCCCAACTTGGTCATGTGGCCAGAAATGCTGCCTGACAATGACCTGACTACAAGCAGTCTCCAGGCAGAGGATACTCCTAGTGCTTCGGGACTGAGCCTGCTGAACAGCGGTTGCCTTTGAACATGGTCTGGAGACATTCATGAATGGCAAAGCTAGGTAAAGTGTCTAAATATGGGGTTTTTTTGTTTTTTGTTTAATTTATTCTCCACCTGTGGAACCACCATCAAAATTCAGCAAAACCCAATCAGTTCACTCAGGTTTTTTGCATAAGCCATTGCTGTGAGAAACATAAAACAACACAGCAAGCAAGAGCAGAGCCCCTTGGCCCTGGGAGCACCACATTTTGTTTCCCTCGAGAATACGTACCTCAGGAAAACTACATGCTAAAGGTTTTAGATATTACTGCACACATTTCTTTCTCTTCCATGTTTTGAGGGGATGAAATGGCACACAGCTTTTATCTTTTTTAAATTATAGCTCTTTTTATTTATAAAGACTTCAGCTTGAAAAGCTGTTAAAAGTAACAAACACATCTTTCTGAGAATACGATTACATTATTTAATCATGCCCAAAGGCAGCAAAGACACTGGGAAATAATTGTCTTTTCATCACTCAAGCATGAAATGCCCAACATTGTTTGAAACCTAATTCTAACGAACCTTTAATATTCTAGTTCAGAAATCCCTTGACCATGGTCAAGTACAATCTCATTTCTCAGTCCTTTAAAACAGTTTGATGAAGCATCCTAGAAGGCGCAAGTTGTGTTTTCTTCTCCAAATTATTTTTTTTTCAGTCTGCAAAATTTCACTTTTTACATCCATCTACCAAATCGCAATCCATTCATATGTTAGCATCTCCGTAAGATATTCATTCATATAATTTCTTCAACCTAAAAATTCCACTTTTAATCTTGCGAAAATCGCATATGAAGAAAGCAGAACATGGGGAACAATGCATCCAGAGCTACTGTAGTTAAACAAACATGGGAAGACTGTGTTACTACAATGGCATTGTTTTGGCACAATTTGCCTTTCTCAGACTAATGCCAGTTTTTCTACAAATTAATAAGTATTTGCAGAGCCTTTTAGTATACTTTTCCACACCACGATCAAAAGATTTGCCGTATATCGCAAAATCACAAGATTCGGGCACTTAGAAATAAATTAGTTAGGTAATATTAACATTGTAGTTCATAATTAGTAGGCCCAGAAAGTGAAGACGCACACTAAGATGATGCTGTTATAGGACCAGATGTCTCATTCTGAGTCCATAAGCACATGAGAATAGAATATAAACACCAGATATAGCAGACTGATATTTAGCACAGGTTGCCCATAAGTAGCAGACATAGATTCAAATTTAAAGCTAAAGAGTACAGTTTCACTCTTAGAATAAAAAATATAATAATCTTTTCCTTCAAAGCAGCAATCTGGGCACAAACATGTCAGGGTACAGACAGCTGTAGACTAGGAAGAAGAAGGTGGTATCGGGTACAAAAGGGGAAAAGAAAATGAAGAATTCTTCAGTGTTTGATGTGATAGCAATGTAAATACAGTGAATCTATCTTGCAATTATCATCTAATAGGAACACAAAAAGAGTCTAATCCTTTGTCGCACTCATAGTATTTTTGGTAATTTTGTTAATAAAAGAATACAGACAGTACAAGTTTATCTGTGTAAACCTGAATAGCTGAAGACATTTATATTTTACTTCTTTTAATGATATCTACACACCCCTTGAAAAACAAATGACACATATGTAAGTACTATACTTTCAGTGGACTTTCTCCACAGGATAACACCTATAAGGTGTTTTGAGGACATCAATAAAAATGCTATTAAATAATAAAAAGTAAAAAAATAAAAACATTGGAATATAGGCTACGTCCAGTGATTTTTATGGACTCCCTGACTAAATCAAAGAAGTTAAGCATGGGTAAAAACAGAAATATACTTCAAGTTGCAATCTGTGAGCTACTTCTCCTTTGTAGAGCTCCAGTGAAGTAACTGGGCCATTTCATGTTGCAATTGAAAAGATCAGGGCCTAAAATAGTGCAGGTGGAACAGAGAATCCAAAACGACTTCTAACTCCTGCAAATACATGCATGGTACCTAAATCAATCAAGAAAACAGGTCACTGACTGCAGAAAAGGAAATGAAATAAAGGCATGCTGGAGAACAAAGAATAGCCATTTATTACAGTGCAGTAGTTAGACAAGAATAATGTAGAAAAAAATCAGGAGACAACAATTTATATTCAAGATTTTAAAGGTAGGGGGAAAGGTTTATTTCATGCAAGTGCCACCAAAAATAAATCGTTCCTGAGCCTCCGTCTAAAATGTGGTGCAGTGCAGCATCTGAGCGCAGGGACAGGTCTCTCATCATAGACGGGTCTTTCTAAAAGCGAACAGAGGTGAGAGCACCAAACAGCTTGTCAAAAGCATTGCTACTTTTTTATAAACAAAACAGAGCAAACGCAAAAGAGACACTTAACATTTTTGTATGATTGGGCATATTATTTTTCATTGTATTAATTAAAAAGTCAACCTATCTGGCTTTCCTAAAAGGTACTGATTGGAACCTAAGAAACGCACATCTCTCTTTATGCTAAATTCCAAGCTTTTATTTGGAAATGTCTGAACAATGTCTTTGATTATTTCTTTATGCAGGCTGTTCAGATTTACTTTGATAATGTATGTTTTTATATATAGTCATATATACTCAACAATGTTATGTTTTTAGCAGAAAAAAAGATATTATTGTAAATATGTATTTTTCACGACGACTATACCAAATAACATTAAAGACTATTAAGGTACTACACAGCACAGAGAACAGCTAAATCCTCTATCCTCTGTCCTTTTGGTATGCTATTTGCCTTGCCAAATATGTAGTGAAACTGTAATAAAGGGACTCGGTGAGCGGATTTTAAATTAACTGACAATTTGAACTTTGAATGATCACTGTTTTGTGACTGTTTGCGGAACATGAATGTTGGATTTAAAGATGGATAAAGACAAAAACTATTCTCCTCTGACAAACTATTCTTCTAAAGAAATTGAATTGTGGTGTGGGGTTTTTTTTTTTCTCAGCAGAGAAATGATACTTAATCCATCGAGATGTAAAAACTCTATAAAAGAGACTCTTTACAGGAGCACTTAGGTCACCAGGTTAAAGAAAGTGAATGGTATTCCTAATGGAAGATAAACGGTTGCCCTGTGGGGTTTTATCTGTCATACTAATCTCCAAAAGCATCTTGTATAAAAGTAGACTTAAAAAGACTGTTAAAGCAAGCTTTGCCACTGCAGTAAACTAATACCTGTGGCTTACCGCCTCTGCCCTACACATGTGAAATGTTTAAAATGTTTGGCAGGAAGCTTTTTCCCACATTTGGCTAGGCGTACTCAGTGAACCCAATGTGAGATAATCCAAAACAATTCAGGTTCAACAAAGGTTGGGAAAATATTATAGCGGACATAAAGCTTTGATGGAAAGCTTCTTTGATCTTGAGATTATAAAATACACAATTTCTAATCTGACAAATTTTTAGCTGCAAAGCAGAATATCTAAACATTCCTCTTTTGTCATAACAGTTTAATCCCTTAAGAATGTGATTTAAACCATTGGGGAGCAAAGGTTAGCACAAGATTTGTATGAAAGAGGAAACCTGCCTCAGACACCTAGATAGAAAAATGTGAAGGCCATTAAATTATATAACTAAATACTATCTGCAGATTGGCACTGCCAGGTCACCCTCAGTTCAAGCTGTGTCAAATATCCCTTGTTCCAAACACACTTGTTCACTGAATGAATATTGAAGAAGTTACAATTATTTTAAACTTCAGATTTGAGTTTAAAATGACCCACTTTGTCATGCATGAAGAAGAGCATCAATACAGTAAGAGTTTAAGTAAAAAAAGCTGGGGATGGAGGGGTTTGTTTTGGGTTGTTTTTGAGGGGGGAGGCCACTGCACTTTTTAAATATATTTATTAATCTCATAAAAGATATTGCTTCTTCCGAATAATCTTGCTTAGGCCCATAGACTATGACAACTCTACTACTAAAGCAACAATATTTGTTTTAATACTTAAAGCATCCTCATAAAGCATTGACTACCTGTTAGACACAGCAATTCCTGTGAGGAAACATGATCAGGAAAAGCAAATCCAAAGTTATTTTGTCAATTATTAACACAACATGATTCAGTACTGCAAGTCACATGTATAAATCCATGAGTTGGAGTTCATAAATATGTTTTTCATTGCTAATAAACTACAAATCATTTAACATTAATTTGAGCACCAAAACTAGTAGAGGACCAAACAGCTTCTAACAGCTTTAAAAGTCGGCTGGATCAGACCTCAACTTTTCTATTTTAAAACAAACAAACAAACAAACAAACAAAACCCCCCAAACTAACAAAACTCCTCTTTTTTTCCTCCCATAAGTTGAAAGCAAAATTCATCCTTTCTACTTGAAAAGCCAACATGTAGAAATTTAATTCCATGGTGACTTGATTTCCATGGATTCTGCACATTAGTGTTTGTCACTAATGTTTGTAGCTAAATATCTTTATCCAAACTCCATTCATTTTTCAGCTTTTTAAACAAATTGTTCTCTACCCTATAATCATGCCTGATAAAGAGAAAAAGTCTGGGTGCAGAAGACAGGGTTTAAAATAATGACTAGAGTGGGGTTTTTACAGCCATTATACAAATGAATATAAATAGTGATGATTAACACATGGAATGTCAATTTAGAAAGCATAACGAGTACAATGTTGTAAAACAAAATGAGGAAAACATGGATTTTTGTGATAGGGTTTTTCAAAAAAAAAAGAGCTTTGGCTTATACTGTGTTCCCATTTAAGAAGACAGGAGACTTCCCATTCAGTTGGAAAAATGCGTTTATAAGGCTGAATCTCCATATTCTCAAATTTAGAAGACATCATGTCAGAAACAGTAGAAATATCAGTTCCTGACAAAGTATTACTCCTTACATTTCTGGGCACTACATCAATGAAAAAAGTCATTGTTTCTTTCTTGGGAAAATGTGCAACCACCTTTCTTAATTGTTAAAAAAAATTGCAAAAAATAATTTCATCAAAAGAATTTCACAAATTTTGGTCTATCGTTATGTTAAATGGAAGTAACAGAGATGCAAAATTTCCTAAGGAGAGTATGTTGGAAAGACAGACACATACTCTAATTGCACAAATGTGTCTCCTTTTGGAAACAAGTATATATTTGATTAGAAACAACAGTAACACCGAATAGCTGCACAATTACTAATCCTTCTGGAATCACAGTGGATCTTCTCCACTTGCCCTCCAACCATGAAATGAGGCCTCTGATCCAGCATAGGGAAGCAGGGCCATGGCTCCTAAACCACAAAAGGTGAACTAAGGACTGGGTGTCCCTTGAGCTCCCTAGAATTTGTAGGATGCTACTCTGTCTGGCTCCTTACCTGCTCAGGCACAGATTACATCCAGGGATTACCAGGTCTTTTCCAAATGATTTCCCTGGGGTTATTTCTGTTTCTTGGCAGTGTACAGTTCAGACGATTAAACTACATAGACTTTTATATAAATCTAGGACAGCGTTATAACAGACACCATTCATTTCAGAGGGCAGCACATTGACCATTAAATCCTCCCTTACCATCCTCTATGTCTCTGAAATGCTATCCATATTTCAAGATTACATGGTGTTATTGGGCAGAACAATTTCAGACGTGCATTTGTGCACTGATATAGCACAGTAAAAAATCCCATAACATTAAAAAATGCTTTCAGTGTATTTCTTTCACTAAACCTTATCTATAGCTGAATGCAATAGACAGAATGAATGCTTTCTTCTAAAAATCAGAATGAATTTTTACACAATATATCCATTATGTTTACAACTTGCTACATTTCAGCCACAAAAATCATTTGCAGAGGTTTCATAAAGTATTTACATCGTGTTTTCATTAAATATGCTATTATTCATATCCATCAGAATCAAAGAACAGACACTGGGGAAAACCTGTGAGAGGGAAACGGGGAACTGAGAAAACGCTTATGCTGAAACAAGCTATATACACCCATGTGACTGACCCAGAAATAATTCAGTTGTTGCCAGTACAGCTGTCATTGAAGTCAGCCAAACAACCACACTCTCCTGCCAAAAAAAAACAAACCTTCATAGTTTGGCACCAGGGTTTTGTAATTAGTTTGTCACAGTTTCAGAGCAGTTATTTTAATTTTTGAAGTGATTCTTTTCTAATTTTCAGTGCTTTATCATATCTGTTTCACTCAGTGCCCTGAATAGTCATCACCTCCCTGACAGAAACCTCTTCTCTATGAATCTTCCTTCAAACTTGCCTTTGCCATCTGCAGTTTCTATTATCCTTCCACTGACATGGATGTGTTTCATTGTCGGACTTTGTCTTTGTTCTCAGGATAGAACAATAAAATAAAAGCAAACCCACTTATTTGTTAAGTTCTGTTCTATCTACAGTCTCACAGTCTTTTGAAAGATCCCTCAACTTCCCATTATTTTGCTTGTGTTTTCTTGGTATTGTCAGATCAGTTTTGACTTAATTTCTGTTGAATATTTCAGCACAAGTACAAGGTCATAAAATCTTCCTTCTTGCAGAACATGTCTTTCTACTCTCAAATGCAGACTATTATTCTCCTCATTTGCGAACTCGTCATACTCCTAAAGCACATAATAATCTTTAAAGACCACCTCCTTCCTCCATCCCAAATCTTTCTTGACTTTTGATCTGCTGTGTAGCTATAAATCATGACCAGGATTTATCTTTACTTTTACTTTATTACTCTTGAAAGTTTTCTTTTTGTCTTCCAGTTTTCCTGTTCCTTTATTTAGAAATTTCCCAATTTGTTATCTCACTTGGGTATTGAATTTTGAACCCAGACAAGTTCATACCAGCAAGTGAAAATTAACTGCCACATTCCCTTTCTGACCAATATCTGTGCAGTACTACAAATAAGTCTGCTTAGATATTAAATTCTCTAGGAAGCTTCTCCTTTTCTGCTTATTACAGCTCACTTTGTTCATCCATCCTCATCCACTCCACTGGTTTTATATCCTTGCTGTAGGGCTAATCTCAGAAATCTGAGACTTCTTATTTAAGCAGCATTTCTTACACTATAAGATCTTAGCTCCTTATAAGGGTCCAAAACATCTTGCACAGGACTGACAGAAATGATACAGCATCTCTGAAAGACCTATGCCAGAGGAAATTCCTTTAAGTGTCTCAATTGGCACCACACATCTACACTTAGGCACCTGAATCATTCCCTATGTGTCCAGTCTAGGTTTGTTGTCTACGTTCTCTCTGTAGCCCAGAATGAGTGTTTAAAATAAGTGGGGTGGATTGCCCTCCAGAGGTGCATGTTTCTGTTCATTGACTAGAGAGGATCCTACCCATCTCACTCCCAGAGAGGTCAATTTAGTGCAGAGCATCCTGTCCTCAGTGACACATCCTTCTAATCATGGGAATCATTACTTTCTTCTCTGTGTTTCCTGTATGCCTGAAACTGCCCCTAATTATTGTTATATTCCTTTAATTTAAAATGAAAACTTTAACCTTCTTTCTAGCTCATGGCTAGCTCTTACTAGTATGGCAAATCTCAAAGAAAAGAGATGTGGTTTCAGTAGCAATCATAGAATATATCCTCCTGGACTTCCTCATTTCGAGTCTGTGGCAGAAATAAGAATGAACTCTAATACTGGCAATATACAGACTGAATAAAGATTAGATTCTTCTAGCAAAAAATCACCAGAAGAAAGGAGTTTGAGATAGCTTGAACAAAGCAAAACATATATACATTCCTCAGTTCGTTCTGGGCAGGCTGACAGGAAGCTCTAAGGAGAGACCATTGAATTATTACTTTTTTTTTTTTTTTTAAGATAGAATGTTAAATGAAGTCAACAACATTAGCCAGAGGTCAAGAAAGCCTGAATTTCAATTTGATGAGGTTGACATTCAATCATCTGAAAGACCAATATTGCAGACCTTTGACTGCTCTCTCGCAGGGAGAATCAGTAGCGTAAAAGGCTGAGCATCATCCTTTCCCATTGACTTCAAATGGAAATAGAGGTGACTGCACCTCAAGTACTGAGCACCTTTCAGGACCAGGACTTCATCTAAGAGAGGAGAAAATGAAACTAAAGCTGTAAGAGCAGCAGGCTGGAGATACAGTTAAGCAAAATGGTCCAGACAATAGAACGCTAGGAAATAGATAATTTCCACTGGATAGTACCCCTGTGGAGACCAGGACTTTCAGGAATCCCTAAATATGGTTTTCTTTATGTAATTATTTAATGATTAAATTACATCGTTAACTAAATGTAATGATTTAAGTGGAGAATAAGATTCCTGGAATACGAGAGTAATGGTTATTATTTCATCTGCTGTAAAGACTTCAGGCTCTGTCAGGATGATTTGAGCAGCAGCTATACCCTAGCAGAACAAAGCTCATTTTGTGGATGTTAGGAAGTGACTGACTCTTTGTTGGGGTATTGAAAATCAAAGAGGATTTATAACAATGATTATTGGGAAGGTGAGCGGGGAGAGAATTCTAGATTATTTAGCTGTGATTTGTATATCCTCTGTCCTTATTTTTAACATACATATAAATACCTCTTTGGCTGGAATGCACATGCAGATTAGGCCCAGAGCAAAACCTTTTTTGGACATAAATGTCCTTCACCCTTGTTTTCCTTCTTTGCAGATGATGGCATCAGTGAAACTTGCCAGAGAAACTTGTAACAATAATACTGAATCTAAATCTGAGATAAAGGGTGGCCCCATGTGAAAAAAAGAGCCTAGGGCTGGAAGAGGTTGCTCTCAGAGCTAGGCATGAGGAACAGGAACAGAAGAAAGCAGCTGAGTAGGACAGAAGCTTCATTTGGAAGGGACAAAGGAATGATTTGGGATTTAGTTAGAACAAAATGGGTAGGAAACAGACTGCACAGAACCACTTAGAACGTCTATTGTCAGAAAATAAGAAACTAATTTGATTAAGGAAGGCCAAGTAAGCATTGTTCATGAAGAGAAAGTCAAAAATTTGATACTAATGCAGGCAAATCTGCAGAATGGGGATGAAAATTACATGAAAATGAAGACAGACAAACAAATAGCATGGTCAGAAGAAAAGATGAAAGGGGAAGTGTACAAAAAGATCTGATAATTACCTGCATAGTTCTTTGGTAAAGATAGGGCCCTCCTAGTCAGGCTGGGCGTGCCAAGAAGCTTAACAAAAGTTCATTCTCTTGAGAATTCGAGTTCATGCAGCTTTAGTCTTTCCCTGCTAAAAGAGTTAAAGGAATATGGCTGTCATTGACTTCTGACAATATTTTCAACTGGAACGAGGCATCAGGACCAAGAAATTTTAAAAAAAAAAAAAAAAGAAACCCCATCTTTGGAAAACTGTTAAAATGGGCTTCTTGGAAGAATAATGTGGATAATAAATCCACACGTTCAAAGAAACAGAATTACAAAGGACTATATACAAAGCCCTATCCCAAAATTAAGACAGGCTTGTTTAAGTCAGAATAAAACCCTGTCCTATCCAAGAACAATTGGGGAAAATAGTGACTTCTGCTCAAAGTGCCAACTCCAAGGTACCGCGATAATTCATCTCAAAACATAAAATATTGGCCATTTGTCTTGGACAGGGTGAAGCAGGTGACATCTGGAGAAGCTTATTATCATTAGAAGGACACAATTAACTCATTTTTAAGCACTTGAATTAAAAGGTAATAATTACTAATAAGCCTTAATTCCTCCTTTCACTAAATCCTAAATTCCCAGTAAATTTACTTTTAACTATACTGCTATTTTCAGAGTACTATTTTCTTGCTAGTGCTTTCAAGAAAGTGTTTTCTAGTGTTTAGTGTTTCTTGCTAGAAGTGAGCTGCTTCTTGTAGCTTCTCATGTAAGAGATTCTGTTAGTTGGCAGGAAACCTAAGACTTAGACTTAGTTCTGCATGCAAGTTTGTTCCAGGAATCCAGTCTTTGGCTCTTTATCCTCTTTTTGTGCTACTGATCAAGAGACTTTAAATTGCTTTTTAAAAGTAATTTAATGAACCGATAATGTTTTATTTCAGCTTGATATGCACTTGGTTGGTTTACTCGGGATACAGTTACCAAACATGACTCACCACAGGATGATTATGTTTCGGTTTCAGCCAGGTGCAGCTAGGACTTGGCAACCGTCATCCTGAAGCTGGTGTCTGTGCTAATTCTGCACTTGGTGACCTTCACGATGTGGGTGTTTGGAATGATTCTGTTGGCACAAATACAAATTCTCTCATACAACCATCTGTTCCTTGTGGAGAGGAATTTTCAACAGGTATCTGGGATGTTTCATTTACAGCATTCAATTTTCAGCACATCTCCCATATTTATGGTGGGAAAATGCTGCCTTGAAGAAAGTAGGGCCACTACTGATATTTAGAGATGGAATCATTTATCAATGTTAAATGTAAGGGGAATTCACTCATGACACTTCAAATCAACCCCAAGGCTGAAGATGCAAAGGTTGGTCTTCGGCCCCAAGGTCCTTATTATTCCCATTCTCCTACCACATAACTCCACTTTTGCAAACCAATTCTTCCTGTTTCTCATCATCCCCCATGCCTACCTACCCTGGCTGTGTCTGGAGAATGACTAGTACATGACAAGTTGACGGCAAAGAGTGTTGTCTAATGTAGATATAACATGGTGTGCCTAATGATAGCCCCGACTGGGTCGGATGCCCTGATTTAAGGAACTACAAATGTAATTCTCAGAAACAGGTATATTTCTTTTTCGTAGTTTGACCTACATCACACAGCCAGAGCTGGAAGAACGTTTTCAGCATTTAACTACTAAGCCTAACAGCTACTTCTTAACATAAACCTTAGAGGACTCCTGTTCCACTGAATCAAATGCCGGCATCTGTGCGGCATCTGTTTTAAGACAGATATGTCAGTATAAAATGACATTTTTGCTTGCTATATGAAAGTTAGTTTCCTTGAGGTCATTGCTGATTTTATATACTCTTTGGAGACTTCCTGCTGTTCAGAAATTCCAGCACAGTTTATCTACCACTTAACTGTACTAAAAGAGGAAAGCAACATTTTATATATAGGACAAAGTTTTTGCAATCTTCAAGTTAAAAAAACAAATACAGCTCTCATTTGAATATCAGAAATGAAGAGTTCTGTCTGCAATAACAGATGTACTAACTCATTGTGAAGCATACATTTGTGTACAGAAAATAAACAGGGATCCTATATGGGTGCCCAGAATTACAGGTTCCATGACTGTGATTCTGAAACAAATATTGTCATTTATGTGGTGCACAGGGTACTTTGCGGTAAAATTCAGTGACTACAGCAATTTCTCTATTGGTACTTCTGAGAGATCTTTTATTTTAGGAGGTTATCAGTTAGGGATAAATAGGTCTTTCATTTTAATATTTCCCAATATTTCAAGGTTAAACTAGGCTTTATTTTATTTTATATTTATTTGTGGAGAGGGAGAGGAATTATTCTGTCTTATAGATATGACATATTTTCCAAATAAGTGCAGTGCCACATATGGAAATACTTTGAACATTTAGTTCAAATTGCCTCATTTCATTTTAATTTGTGTTTCATGGTTTCTACCCTCCAGTTTAGTGTGATACACTCTATACAATGACATACAATCTTAAGCTTCAATCCAAAGTGACCGCCAATGTCAACTTCTACTGCTGCCAGGCCACTTGCAGGTGCTCAGTGCTCTGCAGAAGCACAGTATCACAGCCACTTGGTAGATAATCTCTGTGTCCTTCCGCTTCTTCAACTGAAATTTCATAGAATCATAGAAAAATTTAGGCTGGAAAGGACCTTTAAGAGCATTGAGTCCAACCATTAACTTAACACTGCCAAGTCCACCACTAAACCATGACCCTAAGTGCCATGTCTACATATCATTTAAATACCTCCAGGGATGGTGACTCAACCACTTCCATGGGCAGCCTGTTCCAGTGCTTGGCAACCCTTTCGGTAAAAAAATTTTTCCTAATATCCAATCTAAACCTCCTCTGGCACAACTGGAAGCCATTTCCTCTTGTCCTGAATTTCTTCCTTATTCATATCCTATTAAAAATGTGCTGCCTTATGTGTAGCTTTTCATGTATTCATTTATCATCTAATCTTTCTAGCAGTTAAATCCTGTGATGTATTATTTTTGAAGACACCTAGCATACGAAACAATAAGCCATATAGGAGTCCAAATCAGGGAAGTCTTTCCAAAGAGTCAGTGGGTTTTTTACAGATAGGTATCAGTTCTCGATGTGTCTTCTCCTAACCAGCTGGATGCAGGCCAGTTTCAAATAAAAAGTTGTGCAGCTATGTCAAACACAGTATTACGGTCCAATTATCAAAGCCTTTCAAAGTGTATGGCCCATTCAGTGTTTCTTACTTTCTTACGTTATTTAACTGGTTAGGATAAGCAGAGATTTTAGAGCCAGAAAGGTGGGGAATCAAAATCAGTGTGAGCTGCAAACCTGAGTAACTAATGATGCACATGCTCCTTATGTCCATAGCACTTCATTCTGAGTGCAACAGTTGGGATAAAAATGTGCTGACAATATCTTGTGCAAACTGGTGCTTCATCAAAATTCCAGAAGTGATGGAATGTATTCTGCAAGTGGTACTCTACCAGTGTAGAAAGCTGGGAGGTCACTGATGCACTCCTCTTGAAAGCTTTGGTTTTTTGAGAGCATCAGCCTAAGCTGTGTTTCTGTCAGATACTAAAAGAAATGCTAGGTCTAGACTGTTTATGGTTAAGCTTATTTCTTTTAGTGTTTAACAGTGCCTTCTAATGGCATCAGGTTTGTTGCAGAGAGAGAAGGACCTCTCTCGTTTATTATTTTGGTCTGGAGAGACAAAAATACTGCAGAGAACTGAATAACAGGTAAGAAGAGTGGTATAGGTTTTTTCTGTCTGACCCATGATCATATGGAGGAGAGACTCCTAGGGTAAATACTGTAAAGCCAGAAGAGTCATGGCACCTCCCTCATATTCCACAATTCTGCTCATCCTTTTGCTTAAGATTTTCCCGGCTATTTACTTTCTAACCATACGTTGTTGTACTGCTGTTTCTGCAGCAACTGCTGTCTTCCAATTGTCTTCCATTCTTTTAGCCTCTTCCTTCTCCATTAAAGGATTAAAGATGAGTGTAAGATGGGAAAACAATATAAAACATCAACACACAAGCAGAGACCCAGAGGCTAGTCTCTTTCACAAGGTACACAGCTCTGCTGGTGACAGTTAGACACCCTTTTCTGAGTGCTTGCACTTCCAAGTCCTACAGCTGTAGAAGCAAGAGTGGAAGATGAATCCACGGTAAGCTGGCAAAGAGGAAGGGGAGAAGAAGAGGAGTAACCTATAAAAAAACAACCAAATAAATAAATAAAAATCCAGATAAGACCAAAGGATTACTTGAGAATGGCATGCAAAACACAGAACATAAAGGCTAAACGTACTAAGGTCCTGAAATAGCCTTCATAATTTCCTTTGCTACAGTATTGTTATTTCTGAAATCTAATCTGTTTAAGCAGAAGTCACCATAAAACTCATGACTCCAACATAGATGGAAAGCTTCCCATAGCATAATCAGGGAGATCAGGGAGGCAGGGGGATGCCACTGGGGAGGTTTCCAGTATAAATCATACTTTATGCCACCTAAACAGTAAGCCTGCAACTATAAACTCTGTAAGCTAAACAAACGATCAGTGTGATCCTGGCCTGTACATGGTTCAGGACAAACACTTAGACAAAACAAAATTAATTCATACAAATCGGCAACAGCTGATTGCAAAGAGACTGCATATTCTGAATTTGCGCAATACAAACTTTAACGTAAAGACAATGAAGTACAATAGAAAGGAAAATAATGATGCAGTTACAGTAGCTAATAATCTTGAAAATTGCACTAAAGACACTGTAGTTTAGATACCTGACTCCTGACATGCCTTATTGGCGTTGTTGATCTATACAGCTTGCCTATGTGGCTATCCAAACGTGTCTGCCCACAGAACCACAGACAGTAGAGGTGTCACTGCCTAGCAATTTGTCAAGATACAGCAAGGAAGAAATCTGGGTCATTTGGATAATTATCATTTGAATAATCATTATCATTCCAGACAACTCAGTCTGTTGCCTCAGGCATCTGAGCAATTTCATCCAGTCACCTCAGTCCTGTATAGTACAGAAAAGCATTTTGTGAACTTAACAGAACTTATAGAAAAAAGAAGTGTGCGAAGGAGTGTTCTGGATTCCAGATATTCTAAATTTTCTATACATTTTCAGGACATATAGAAGTTTTTGTAGGGATGTCTTTCTAGTCATTACCCTTGTGATTAGTAATAGCTAATAACCTTGCTGGAGATCCCATAATGTTAAACACAGCCAGGTAATTATAGAAGGTTCTGCCTGAAAAGGGGAATGATCCAAATATGCAAATTTTAAACCAAGACAAAACACAAGGAAGGAAAACAATCACTTTGCATGTTATCATCTTTCTAAGCTCACTAGGACAAGAGATATTATAAGTTAAAAGGCAGGGTAGGAAGAAAGGAAAAAAGTGACAAAGACAGCAGAAGAACAAACAGGAAGACAATCAGAAAAAGATGCAGGTTTCTTAGAGATGCTCAGCGGCACCTCTGAGCAGGAGGTAATTGCCTGTGGATAAAAAGAGCAAACTGGATGCCAAGACAGAAAGCAATGATGGAGCACCAAGCACCTTGGTCGATATATTTGTAAATCTGCAGAAGGTCTCGGGAGGAAAAAAAACTCATCCAGCTTTCTTTTTCTTGAGATGGTAATCTTCCCATGATATACATTTTGACTAAATTTCCTGACAGAAAAGATATGCAACCACTCCTAAAGGCTGCTAGACAAACAGAGAGTTAGCTGGGTTTGTTTTGTCTTAAAACACACATGCAATGTATGCCAATAAACAAGCAAATATAAAAAAGCATTGACCAATTAAATTTCTTTCTCTGTTATGGTCAGTTAAAATTAATTCTGGCACCTGAGGTAGCCTGAAGCCAGATGGTACATCCTCACTGTGCTTTGAAGTGAGAACTTAGAAAACAATGTCTTCTTCAGGCTGACCAGGAGCTAACAAAACACCTGGCTTTTTATTGAGGGAGACATAGGTACTATGGTGCTCTTGTCATGGGAGTCATATATAGACAAAACAATAGCCTGACTTCTACAGATGCAGAAATGGGAAAATGGAAAGCTGTGCTCTGTTGGTTTTTGGCAGCAGGGAACTATTAGCAAATAAAAAAAAAAATTCAGTTAACTTTCATTTAGAAAGAATTTGTATTGGGTAGTCATGAGTCTGGCATGTACACTACAGTTTAACCACTTAATTTATAGCATTTAACCATGAACTTTGCCAAAGTTTGTGCTCCTCGCATAAGAATTTAAGGTCTCAAAATATTTGCAGATATATTCTTCTGGCAATCACTTTTAAAAGGAACCCACTACTGAATTTTTAGTACTTATTTGGTTCATATGAAATAGCATTTGTTGCTCTGGAACTGCTATTGCAGGTATCTTGGCTGACAACTGAAAGGACCATACTTTTTACAGAATCCCAGCATGGTAGGAGTGGGAAGCAACCTCCAGAGATCATGTAGTCCAACCCACCTGCTTAGAGTTGCTCACAGCCATTTCCAGTCAGACTTTTAATATCTCCATGGATGGAGACTCCACAATCTCTCTGGGCAACCTGTTCCAGTGGTTGACCACCCTGATGGTTAAAAAAGTGTTTTCCTGTGTTTAAATATAATTTCTTATATGTCGGTTTGTGCAATCCTTGCAGCACTCCTGGCCAAAACCTGAGAAAACCAAAGAAATCACCAGAACAACTGCATGATGTTAGGCAGAGCTGAGGGTGCTCAAGCCAGGGCTACCAACAGCAGCTTTCCCAGCATCTGAGCCAGAACCAGAATGCTTCGGAAATGGCAAAGCCCTCACATGCAGTATCACCTTGTAAGGTCAAGGACAGCCAAAATCTGATTCAATCAACATTGACTTAAAAAAAAAAACAAACCCAAACAAACCCAAAAGCATGAGCAATGTGTTCTGAGGTAGAGAAGTGACTAACCACCAGCACCAAGGGAGGAGGGCAGGCTCACGACTATTGTGCAGCACATCCGTGAGGGCCAGGAGGTGGGGTGGAGGGGGAGCCACAGGAGAAGGGAGTGAAGAGGGAAGGCAGCAGGAAAGGGTGATGACATAGTTTAATAGAATTGATTTATGAATCACTGACTTTGTGAAGTTAATTCCATATTCACTTTTCCCTCCGCCGCTTCCCCACTCCCAATAAAGTTGTCTCTGTTCTAAACCCTTGAACTCATTGTTTGTTAGTAGGGAAGTATTGCTCATGAGGGAGACACAGACAATGCTCATTTAATTTCCCAGCTTTCCCAGGAGACTCTTGCGGGTATTATTTAAGGAGTGTTTTCAAAAAAACTGGCCCTCTTTACTACCCACAGCACCTCCACCTAGACAACCTAGACATCAGTCAACATTTGCAAGTCATCAGTTAATCAACAGTGAGGAAAGGTAAATTGAAATGAAATACCTTAACTGATTAATTTCATTAGCTTTGCTCTAATACAGACGCCCTCTGAGAGGCACATTCTCACTGGAGACCGGTAATAAACGTGTTAAGCGCATGAAAAGAAAGTGATACAATTGTGAAAGCACACACGCAGGTAAAATTTTCCCAAAGGCTGTGTGGGAGAGCATGTAGCAGGAGCAGACATGATTTGGCTACCACGTGCACTACCCTAGGTGCAAGGAAGGAAGTCTCCAAATGGTGGATTTAACATGACTCTCTGCGGCCACATCACAAAGCGCCCGGAGTGGCTTGTCCCTCCCAGCCCCTGTGGGAATCAGTCTGAGGAAGCCTGATGCTATAGAGATGTTTCCTGTATATTGTGTGGGAAACTCAACTAAGTGCAAACTACCGGCAACAATGAGACAATAAATTATAATAAACAGGAAAAATAGCATTGGCTCCTGAAATCAATGGCTGGAGCACATGAAACTTTCACAGCATTGATAAATGAATAAATATAACAAAAAGCATTTGGTTTTGAAAGAATGGGCAGTTTTATCTGCACTGAAAGGCTCCTTTTCTGTTAGCTAAATACATGTAAAAAATAAACACCACCGAAAGACTTTGGCTGAGATTTTCACCACGGGAGAGGTGATTTAGAAAGCTGCACAAAACTCTGATTCCTTTGCTTGGCCCTGAAAACTGCAGCACAGTCTGAACAAACAGCCACCTTCTAGCAACCCCATTGCATCATCTAACCACGTCTGCTACTCAGCCCACACAAAATGATCACATCTGAAACATGAGCCACCCCTCTCTTCTGAAAAATTATAAAAAATATCAACAACAACTGAGCTAAAAACTACTGGAAGCAGCCTGCTGTCCAACGAAGAAGACCTGGAATACTCTGAGGATTAAATATTGTTCATCTTGTGCACATATGTTATCATATTGAATTCAAAGAAGTGAGCGGTGAGAGCTGAAATGAGTGGGAGTAAAAAGCATGCAGTACTTCAGAGGAGACACTGAAACACCTTGCAAGCCCAAGGGAACTGCAGTACTGAGCACTTTTCATTTACCGCCCCTTTGATATCCAGGCTCTGCAAAAGAGCTTAAGAAAATGCTTAACTTCAGCTCAGGAGAGCTGTCCCACCTGAGACAAAAATTAAGTCCATCTCCAGACAGTCTCCAGAAGGCTCAAGGACCTTGTGGGACCAAGCTCTGAGGGGCAATACCTAGCTGGGATATAGCAGCAAGGTTTAGGCTGCATTAGAGGTCTCTGCCCTTCAACAATGAAAGACCTGAGAGAACCCCACCAAAGATTTCTGAGGAGGCACAAGTAAACCGTGTAGGGTGAAAAGTTACCCTTTCAATATCTTGGGGGAAAAAGAAAAAAAAGAACAAAGCAAGCAGCAGCAGCAGGAGCATAGAAACCACTCCAATTGTTCCTGAGTTAATTTATTTCAATTAGTTTTGGCTGAATCATATATCAATAGAACCATGACACGGGAGCAAGAAGGTGCATAGGTTTAGAAAGAATACGCATTTTGCAAAATGAACTGGATTGCTTGTTTTCTGGTATTCCATAATAAATTGTTGAAAAGAATGCAAAAAAAGTGCTACACTCAGATCTTAGTACAGTATTGAGGCTTTACCTCTTGCAGTATATAATGAAGAATTAGTTTCTTTTATCCTAGATAGGAAAACTGCCCGGTTTAGTGGAAATTGGCTAACCGACACATAGAAAGCAATGCTAGATGGCAACGACTTGGCTCTTGAATAGCTTCTTGTGAGAAGGCACCCAACACTATGAAGGCATTCAGCACTACGGTTAGAAGGGGGAATACTCACTGTCTCAATTAAATTAAAAAATGATAAGAAATTGTAGGCAGTAAATAGTGTAAGAGGGTGCGTAAAGTTTGGTTTCACAGAGAGAGGCAGCCTTCAATGGGAAGGGAAAGCAATCGCACGGCTCTTGTCACTCTGCAGAGTGCTGTGTTCAGATCTGCGTACCCCATCACTGACACATGCAGACTATGCTAAAAGAAGCATTAAAAAGCTAAGAACATGGAAGGAATGATTTTAAAAAAATAACTGAGTTAAATATGTCTAAGCTTGGCTAAGGCAGTAGAACGCAATAGCAACCCCTAAATATTTGAACAACAAAGAAAGAGAAAACTTAGCAACAAGGGAAATAACCAGATTAACTGCAAGATACAGAAAAGTGTTCTTAAAGAAAGATCCATTATGTCTGGTCTACAAATGACAGAAAGCCTGTCACCAAGCACATTCAAAGTTAGATTGGACAAAATGCTAGTTAAAGTATAATAAAGAGTTGTTCTGTGCTTACAGCTTAATCTGTTTGATGCCTATAGTGTTTTCCATCTTTCAAAGAACCTAAACATCAGAATAAATAAAATGCATCGCCTACCTTTTACTTTATGAATAGTGAAGTTATTAATTTTAGAAAACATTTCTGAGAATTCTTCCTTTTAGCATAAACAATCTTCGCTTGTTCACTACCCATAAATAAGCTGTTATAATGGAAGAGGTGTGTTGATAGTCCAACAACTACCCTGAAAAGCCGCTGCATGCCAGCTTCGTATTAACCATCACCCTAAATAGATCATACATCTCTAAAGGCTTCCTATACTAAACCATACGAAGCAAATACAGTACGGTATAAACAGCATCCAACTGCGAATACCAAGGTAACCCTTGCGGCGGTGAGACTGAGCAGTAGAGGGCAGCATAGACCAGGAGTAACTGCAGAGTCACACGGTCCAGAAAATACCCTGGATTTGTAGGAGGTGGAGAGGGGGACCTTTACGACTAAATGCATGCTGATCTCTCTTACGTGTGAAGCCCAGTATATTTGAAACCACGGGAAGTTGTTACCAGCCCTTCATCAAAGAGCCTCCCCAGCCTCTGTCATGGCCAGTCTGTGCTATATTCCTTTTCCAAGGTGACCTCACCTGGTGTTGCCGCGAATGTTTGTGCCGCAAGGATTGCAGCACGGACTCCGTAGCTCCTCAGGTCACCTTCCTTTCCACCCCCAGCTTTAGCCCCTACCTTCCACCTGATCTTAATCTTTAGGCAAAAATATCTCAGGCAGGATTTACCGGGGTAAAATCTGAAAATGTATTTTCTTGGGTAAAAGATCAGGAAAAAAAGGCGCAACTGAATGAAAAAGTATGTTTATTTGGTGAGAGTCTGGTGCAGCTGCATTTTTTTACGTGTTCCTTCCTTCTGTTCCTTCAAGTCTTTTCACAGATTAAAGACACAGGATCTGGAAAATGTCCCTTCTGGAACTGCATGAAAATCTTACCTCAGTGGCTGTATCCTGGTGCCATCTCCTCTCCTAGATCTTTCCTTTAACTGTCTGGGCCTGATTTTTGCCTACCTTTTGTTTTATCCTCTGTACTGCTTTTGGCTCAGAACACAGTCTGTGTCCTACGGCCTTCAACTCTTTTCTTCCCACTCCATCTGGCTGGTTTTCAGTCATTTGCAGCTTTCCCTTTATAATATTTTTCTTTGTCTTCTAAAATCAAAGTAGACACAGGCTTTAAGTCAGCGTTCTTTCTAAAAAATATTTCTGCAGCCCTGTATCCTAAACTTCATTCTTCTATTGTTATGGTCTATACACATACATGCCCAAGAACGCACACATAAAATGAAAGTACTTAACATAAACATTTTCCTAGCATTACAGGATGAAAGCGATCTCAGTCTGACCACTTATTTTCTCTAAATTTAGTTATGTTCAGAAACCATAGAAACAGACAGAAAAAAAGAATTATTATTATTTGCACTAATACATCAACTAGAAGCCTTTGTCATGAACCAGAACCATATTGCACTAGGACCTTTAAAAGCACAGGCAAAGATGACTATAGCCCTGTTCCAAAAAACCCCAAACTTATCATGGAAGTATAACATGAGGCACTAGGTGAATTATTTATTTGCATTTTGTAAGGTGTGGATAACTGCACACAATAAAAGTGAACAGGTCTCTGCTCTGAACCTCATCTGCTCTAAATAAACAGAGAATACAAGGAGACCCAGAGGCACAAAGAAATAACATACAAGAAGTTAGCAACACAGGAACAGAAAAACTCACTCTCTGCTCCGTAGCTAGTGTTCACTAAGGCTGGCTATTTCTTTGCACATTCCACAATTTCATATTTTAGATATAATTAAAAACAGCGACCTTTAGTAGTCACCTTTATTGGCTGTGGCACGTAGCATAGGAAAAAGTGTTCTCTTTTGCTGTTTGTTTTGTACTGTACCCATTACCACTGTGCACATTCAGATGTGAATTAAAAGCAAATTTTAACTTTATCGGTGTGAGTCATTTAGCAATATTGTTCCAGACACTTGAACTGTTAACAGTCATAATTGAGTCTAATTATTCTGCAAAATGTGGAGGTTTTTATCAGCATTAATTCATTTAATAATCTAATACAAATATATAGAATTGTGTTTTTAAGAAAGGAAGACCACACAACCAAAAATACAAGCCCAAAACTTTTTGCAGAGGTCTCAGACATACTAAGTATTAATTTTTTCCTTTAAAAAATCAATAATTGAAGATTCTTTTTAAAAAAACCCACACAAACCACAAAAACACACACTCTTTTTATTGTTATTCCTTAGGAGGAAGGAATTCAGTACCAAAGCAACAAAAGTGCCCACAGTCACATTTAAAACAAGGATTCACAACTTATTCTTAGTTTCATGATGAAAGGAGGAAAGCTTGTCTGAAAATGGAGCGTTAACCCATTTTTGCCGCAAAGCTGAAGAAAAATCTTGCGTCTTTCATTCAGCAGAAGAGTGAGAAACTGTATATGTATATGCACGGGTGTCTGTACATAGACACGTAAAGGAAAAGTGCAAAAGAAGTCTTCCACCCTCTTTCCTCCCACAGCACCGCTCCGCAGTGATCCAAGCTCTCTTGCAGGACACGTGGTTAATCTGCAGAACCTTGTTAAATAATAAATGCACAGCACTGGCAATTCAAAGTTTGCTGAGAAGAGTACGCACCGGTTTCTGTAAAGTGCTGAAGACCGGCAGAGCTCTGTTGATGCGAATAATTTGGGAGCCACTGGTTTTAGGACAAAAAGGCCATGCTGAAGAAGTTTAGATTTCAGGTAGAGAGATGGCAGGAAGCATGTAAATAGTCCCCATGGGTACGAAGATGTTCCTCAAACACAGATGGTGAACCTGCTGTGATATGGAGGCTTCACCTCCCCCTTCAGGTCCCGAGGAACTGCCTCAAGCACAGCCCAGCTGCCCGTTTCAGCCACTGCCTGTGAGTGAAGCTAAATGTAGCTTACTTACCAGTCACCACCTGAAGAAAAGAGGCCTATTATCCCGAGGATGTTTGAGCAGATGATGTGGAAGCTACCTTCAAAGATTTCTGGCTGAGCTAGCATTTAGCTAAGGGAAGGGTTCTGAGGAAGCATTACACACACTCCCTTTCCCTTCTCCCCAAAACTATACCTTGGTCTGAGTTTTAGTGGGTCCTGATGTTTCTCTGAGAAGTGTGTATGAAGAGTGTATGAAGAGGTATGTAGAAGTGGCAGACCTTGGGATCCTGGACTCTTTCACTAGGGATAGAGTCTGGGGGTGCAGAAGTGAATGACCCTGAGTAAGCAATATCCTTTTTCTGTCACTGCATAAGAAGAACACCCAGCTGGAAATTCAAGTCATGTGTCCATTTCTCTTGGATCACATCAGTCTTCAAAATGCCCTAGAATCTCAGCCAAAGCTGAGACACTTTAATGAAGATGAGACTGCAAAGCCTGGAAAGAGGAAAAGCTAAAACCCAAGGAAGATAAAAGACCCCTAAGAGGCTCCACTTCCAGCTGAAATCATTCCACTTACATACCATCCTTTCAGCATTACACTTAAGAAAATTAGCACCATCTAAACTTTGATAATGGAAGGACAATCAAGCAGCACTGTAGATGTTACTACAAGGTCTTCAAGGAGTGATAAATACAGCCAAGAGCAATTTGTCTGACAGTTTGTACTGTGAATACAAGTAATTCCAACCAACATATATATAACAAAGAAATACTATAGACCCCGAATATGTCCCTGAGGGATACCAGATGACACTGAAGACACCAGAGATCAAAGCAATAAATTTTAGAAAATAAGAAAAAGAGTATAATTATAGTCGATGGCCAAAAGAGTCAAATGCCACATGGAAGTTCAAAAGCAGCAGGCAAATGTAGTAATAACCCTGCTGCGTACAAGTCCACACGCACATTATCTGGAAAGAGAAAAATAAAACTCAAAATTATATCTATAGTTTATCTGCAGAGCTGTTTGCACTAACCTTTGACTGCAATGACAGTGTAAAGACAGAAATCCTTGATTTTCTATGGACATTACTTTTGCTGTCATACTTCCCTCCTACAGCAGCTGCCTTTCTTAAAATATAAAAATATTTCCCATATTCGTTTGAGTAAAAAAGTAGATGTGATGATCAGATAGATAATTAGGAAGAAAAAAACTCGAGGGGAAAAAAAAAATGGAACAGACAAAACAAGACAGGATGTTTGATGTAATCAAACCACACTGTTATTTTGCTGCTTACTCCTCCACTTTCTCTATCCTTCATCTGTGCACCGTCTTCTTAGCTTATAAAATCATTACCAAAGGAAATTTGCTTCCATACTTGTCAAAAATATCGGTACATATTCTGGACTGAGTGTAATAGACAAACATCAATTTCATTAAGGTCTTGAGATGCACCGAAACATTTGAAATTTTCAAACAACTAGCTGGCAAATACAAAGACATTTCCAATAATCAAAGTCTGTAAAATCTAAGTTTAAATGCATTATAATATTAACACTTCATTAAGAGATCTAAATATGGCAAGCAGTAGGGGAAACAGCAGTTCTGAAGCACAGCTGCAGAAAACATCAGCATTCGGTTAACCCCTGCTTACAGTCGTCGGTTTTGGTCAGGGGCTGCAAATGCATCATAATTATAGAGACTGTTATTATCTTATTAAACGCTCTTGAGATTTCTAATTTTGCCCAGCATTGGAACAAACTAAGACCTTTCTAAGCATTCTAGGGAGCCACACATCAGACAGAGAAATAAATCTGCAGGATAGCTGATTGCCCAACAAACGGATTTGTCATACGCATTCTGCCAGAGAGAGCCTGAGTCTGCATCCCGGCACCTCCCGGGTGTGGGAGGCCCAGATTTAGGACTGTTCCAAACTGTACGGAACAGAGAACTGACTCTGAATCTCGTGCATCTCGGCGGCGGCAGTGTCTCTCCACCAGACAATCTGCCCAGAACATGAGAAATCTTTGTCATTGAAATCTTGGGGGTGGGGGTGGGGGGAGAAATGTGTTTTTACAGGAAAGTTTTATTTTTGGCAATTTACCATCTTTATGAGAAAATGACCAGTTAAAATTTAAACTGCAAAAGGCAGAAGAAAAGTATTCCGTGGATATCATCTAATTAATATATGCCAAAATCTGATGAAATGCTAATAACAATGCTAACACTGAACACAGAGTATTTAAATTTAGGGCAAAAAGAAATAACAGATGGAACAGAGATATATGCAGAGCTCTTACATTCATATATTCATCTACTTATGAATATATTAGCATCTGACTCACAAATAAAACATATTGAAATAGTCACAGCAGCATTATCTACAAAAAAAGTCAATCATGAAATTTTTAACATGCTACCATTTGCAAATGTAAGCTCATTTAAAGACGGGTTTTTTAGAAAATTATTGATTTTTTCTGTGCAATTAGGAAAAAGAAAAGACTTTCCTTGTTAGCAGATTCAGTCCTGCACCACTGCCATCAATAGGACTCTTGCCATCAGCTTCAATGGGAAAAGAATTATACCCTGTGTTAGCTTTCAGCAATTACATTGACATTATCAGTGATTTACTGAGTGGTATTTCAAACATGATACCATATGTCAGCTGATACCAAGCAAGTTTGAGTGACAAAGTTCTGATCATAACCACTTGGTTAATAAATATCACAGCTATTGAGCCTCTAGAGCATTTAAACTCTGACAGCTAGGGCATCACCGTAAAAAAAAAAAAAGCCTTGAAAAACCCTAGGAGACTCAGCTCTGAGTTCAAATGACTTCCTCTTAAGTCTTCCACTTCTCAAGTTGATTAAGATTCAGTACATAGCTCTGATTTGAAATCGAGCAGTTCAGCTAAGGGGGGAGACTGGAAATTTTCTCTTGTTGATAGATAGAAGTGGGAAATAGTATTGCTAACACTTTGTGATGATTTTCAACCCTTTCAGATGTGCCGACATCCGTATGAATTTAGGCTACTGAATTACGTTTGCTGTTCTGAGCTACATTTCAGAGACTTTTTAGAACTGCCCCACAGATCCAAGGTTCTGTAGGCCACCAATTGCAAATCGCTGCTGTCTAAACACTAGTTTAAAAAACATGTGGAAAGATTTTTGTTCATCATAATTAAACTACGTAGTTTAAAACATCTATGTCATTTTTGGTTTGTATTGGTCCAAAGCTTTTGAACCTCCAGGTAATTATTTTTTACTCTTGCTTTTACATCACTTAAATGACATTGATTCTGGTTAAGTTAGTTCTAATTTGAAGACATTTGAGAGTAGAGTTCAGCCTTTTGTGCTTTAACGAACATACACTTTCTTTCCTTCTCTTGCTTTGTTTTAATTGTAAGTTATGAATATCTAACTTTACTCTTACAGACTTCATTTACAGACAGATCTTACAAGATGTTCAACATTGTAAGTAAGAGGTCCAGAAAGCTGGGGGTTTTTCCATTGCTACATTCATTTCCCATAGATTTTAAAACTGTGTTAATTCCCAAGAGTTCTCTTGCATCTCAACACTTTTTCCAGTATCTAAAGACATAATAACTCTTTATCATTACCAGGAAAGCCAGCAAAAAAACTCCAACATTCCTGTTTCTTTGAAATTTAAATTTTCTATTCCAGATTCCCCAAATACCAAAACCAAGCTGAAAACAGGAAAAAAAAGTCAGAAACATAAGACGAAAATGATACCAAAGGAAAATTTAGCCAGTGTCTTATTATTGGTAGTGCACAAATAATACTAGCTATTAACTTTCATTTTTAAACAGCTTTTCTGAGTTAAAGATCTTTCAAAAGATAGAATTTCAAATGCATTTTGTTAGAAAGGGCTATTTAGATAAGAACAACAACAAAAAATGAGCAAGCTACTCAATCTACAGAAGTAGTTTAAATCGTTATATTGTCTGTTTTGAATGATGTTCACGGAGAAGCACGTCATTAAGGAAAGGGCAAGGTAAATAATGAGGAGCTGACTATCCACTGCAGAGAAATAAAAAAGCAGGATTCTACAAGCCAGGGAGCCTGGTGCTGCATCTTTCAGTTAATGGGCTAAGAGAGTCTGAATTAACATTAGAGCTCCGTACTGAGAGATCGGAAATGCAGGAAAAAGAGAAACTAGAACATCCAGGGTAAAATCAGCTGCTGTGTATACAGGCCAGAGGATGTTATTTGGCTGCAGGGGAACTGGTGTGGATCATCAGTTTGTACATCAGCCCATTAGCCTCATGCTGGTTAACTGTATTTTTTCAGCTGGGAAGTATTTAAGGCCACATGTTAAAGCTATTTTTTTCTCCTCCCTACTAGACTCACAAGGAGGAACAGGAAGAAATCTAAAGTAAATTAAGAGTAATAGCAAGGTATTGACTTGCTAAACTAACTTATTGAAGTCTTTTAGATCATATGAAGCTTGAAATCAGAGGGGCAGAAAGAGGGAAATGACAGACAACATATGGAAAATGAAAGATCAACTCAGAACATGAAAAGTTTGCATGGTTTTTGAAGCCAGCAGTAAAACCTGTTAAGAAGAACAGGTGTTGCTTTCTGATTTAACCATGGGTGATACCTGGAGCAAAGTCATGAAATCTCTGAAGATTCACTCATGTGATCAGAAGAGGGATTCGGTGCTTGGTGGAGAATCTGAGGGTGCGGATGAGCAATACAGCTGTGTTAGCCCTTGCCAGCTGTTGCTGAAGGGAGGGAGGGCTCCCTCCCACTGCCCTCTCCTTGCTCTTGCAGGGGCTCTGGCATTCGCCTGAGCTGGCAGTGAGCTGGATCAAAGAGCTAGACTGGCAGAATATTAACGCCCCCTTCCCCTGCAGCGTGAATTGTACTGAAGAGCTGGAGCACCGTATTGGAGGAATTTTGAAAGCAGCATGTGGGCAGCAATGACATGTTTGAAGTATGCTTCCCCCCCACCACCGGAGCATACAAATGCCCGGACTTCCTTATGAGACAGCTCACCATCCCACATTTTTGGTCCAGACTTTGTGCATTGAAAAAAAAAAAAAAACCAAAAAAAACCAAAAAACCTGCTGAGCGGTGTGTGTGGATGGCTGTGTTTAATTTTGCATGCCCTTCCACTGGTCGGCCGCCCTTCCAAACCTTACCCCCAATCATTTAACCACGCTGTAATCTGGGCAGCGGCTGTCAGAGCCCCCGCCTAGAAGTACGCTTTCTTTTATGCTCCCCTTTTCTTTTCTCATTTATGGCTGCTATAAAAAAAAATTCCTCGTCTCTGAAAAACATGACACTGAACGGGTGCAGCCAGAGTCTGTTTGGAGGGAATCCAGCATCTTCTATAAACAGTTCAATTTCACCATATTTAACACAAGTGCCTTTAAATAATAGTAATATTTTGCTTTCAAATATTATTTTGGCCTTTGACCAATGTTCCATTTTATGTCCAGTCTGCGTTACAATGTTTCTGACCTGTTATGTACTGATCTTTCTTTCAGAAGAGATAAACTCCTAAAAATAGCTCTTTATCTGCCCAAGACTCATTTATAATTTTACAGCAGATTATAATTTCACTGATGAATGGGGAACTGCAGATGGAGCTGAGCCAACACTAAAATATCCAATCTCACTTTGGTATCTTCCAAGTATTTTCTTCTTCAGCACAATGCTCTGATATTATTTCTGCTAAATGACCTCCACGTCATGATTTTGCAGTTAAAGACAATGAAATATCCAACAGTTGCATGTAACTGAGGTCAAAGGCATGACTGATATATCTTTTGGGAACAGAAGGCTGAACGTGGTGTGAAAACAGGAAAGAAGGAGGAAAAAAAAAAAGAGAGGGAAAAAGAAGCCGCAAAAACACATCCCAAAAATTCTGGCTTGTGGGCAAATAGCCTGTCAATTCAGACAGAATTGAACTGGACACTGAAGGATCTTTACAAAGTGTGACAGAGAGATTGTACATTCCCCCTAGGAATTTCATAGTAACTTTGTAGTAAAGGCTCTAGTTTGTAATTACGTTTACACTACTGTTTATTTGGAACGCTATTATTTTGAGTACAGAGACTTCCTTGCCCCACAGACATCACTGGTTCCGCATCTTCCTGTCTACTTACAGGCACTTGTCTGCCACAACATGCCTTGTTTAGTGAGAGGTTAATTTATATGCGCTTGATAACATTTTAACAATACTGGTCTAGAAAATTATCGGTATCAAATGCACAATTTACCACAGGCTAAGCAAGGGTGCGAAGGCAAATTATATTGGTTATTTTGATTTGGTACCTATCTGTCTGGCCGTCTTTCTGCACCTTACCCCCAGTGAAAGGGTACGATGGGAAAAAACCTCAGTATGGAGAGTTAGGGCAGAACAAATGATGCAGTGTAAATGCAGTGCTAGTTCACCCTCTGGCGACATGTCCACTTGCATAATTACAACAATGCAAGTCTCTTCTCTTACTCATTCTGTAAAAGCAATTTGGGTTCTCTCATCATTTGAAATACAGAGGGTTTTTTCCAACTCAGCTCGTCTCGATTGCACTGAGGCAGGAGCAGTAACATGACCACCACAGTCATCAGAGCTGACTGGGAAGCTGCACATGGTGAGGAAATGGCAAGAGGCGGCGGAGGGAAGGACGACGCCTTCAGCCAGGCCAGATGCAGGCAAAAAAGGATGAGGGACCTCAACCATAAACTCGCGGAAGGGTTTAAGGAGAAATTTAGCCTGTTGCAGTGAACGACATTCACTTTGCTAAGTACTTTTTTGAAAGTTACATTATTACACTGCATTCTTGCTGAGGCTCCTCCAATTCTTTTTCCTACCCACTCGTGCTCAGACAGGCAAATCCTTGCCTACGGCCTCAAAACCACACTCTACGCCGTGACCCTGAAAGTACTAAGCCGGCAGCACACCTTTTCCTGAATGCCTGAAAATCTCTCCCTAATTGAGTGTGCCATATTTCCAGCCTCTCTTCCAAGCTGCTCTAAAGCACTTGCTTGAGACAGAATTCAGAAATGAATTACTCTCTTGTAAACCAAAAACCTCCATTAGCAGGCAAACAGAGTTTACCAAACTCCTGCTGCCTGTAACCTGACCAGCCCCCGCTAAGCTCCAGTCCAGAGGTGAAACATTACTGGGTTTAGGCACTGAATGACCTGTCCCCTCGAAATTGTACACGTGTAAAACATCTATAGACTATATGTACTGGTTTGAGAGAGAATATTATGAACCATATGCTCATTTGACACAGGCAGGCAAACAGCTATTGACTCTAGTAGAGCTAAATCAATTTACATCTAGATATTTTTATTGTATTTTATCCTGTGTCTGTCACCAGCATCACTGTGGAACAATCATTTCCTCTTCACCCAACTAAATAACTCAGCAACCATTTTTTCCCCCTACCTAGACATTTTTGCTCTGTTAGTGACTGAAAAACTTCCAACATCATCTCCCTCTACTTCTGAATTGGAACAATTTGATGGGAATTATTGCAATTTTTTTCCCCTAGAAAAGGGAACTCCCTTACTACAGTAAAAAACATGTACATTTTACAGGTGGTTATTTAAAGGATAGATTTTCAAGAAATGTAAAAAAACTCTTTTAAAAAGACAAGTCATTCAAACGCTTATTTTGGAGCATCTTTTTGTTAAATTATAAGATCTGTTGCCAAGAACATTGTCATGTTCCCTTCTCCCTGCCTTAACTGATAGAAATGCCTGAAGATAATTGCTTTCTAAAAGGTAAGAAGGTACTTGAAACTCGATCTACTGCCAGCAGAGGTAGGTCCTTCAGGTAGCTAGAGAGGCTTTGCTAATGAGATCCTAGTTCAATCATTTACATTTCTTTGGTGGTTATTTTCTTATGCAAATTAACAGACTTTTCACCACATAGAGACAGGCAACAACTGGCTGTTAAATGAATTGCCTCTCTCTTAATGAAAACATCCAGCTTCTTCTTTCTTATGAGTTTACAGAAGGTTATTTGTTTGGATTATTATAATCCACACTACTTTGATGTTCACACCACACTGGGGTTTAGAAAACAACCCTATTATCTGTAATTGCAACTGCAAAGTTCCTCCCTTCAGAGAAATACTACTACGTTTTAATCAAAGGATGCAAAGACAAATATGTTATATACAACATAATGAAGGCAGCCTAGGATATCCAATGGCTTTTTCTCTTTTTTTTTTTTTTTTTTTTAATAAGGAAGCAAACCACCATGAATTTCTTTATAAATATTCAAAGGAAGGAGGTAGGAAGTGTCTAATAAAATTAAAAGAGGAACAGTTTGCACATTTTCGATCATTCAATTAACATGCTAACAGGGTATAACCCTCAAAGCAGTTAAGTGAAAGGGACAGGGTAACGGTATTTTAAGCTCTGTATTTCTTTTTCTTTAGCAGGAAGCAGGCCTTCAACCTGGGGAGGTGGTGATGGAGGGAATAAACCAAAGAAGTTAGATCGGTGGGGAGCTTTCATCATCTCTCCTGGATTAAAGACAGGAAGAAAAGAATATCCTTAATTCCCTTCTACATTTTACAAGAATGACAGAGACAGCGAAGAACCGTGAGGCAACGACGGTGTGGTAAAAGCAAATGGTTAACTGCATGCAAATGTAGTGTTAAGCCTTAATTTGCTTCTTTATTTCTGTTCTCACACTATCTGAAAGCTGCTGCTGCTGCTACCAGGCGTCAGGAACATGATCCTATTTTGTTTGATGTCACAAAAGATCAAGCTGAACTTTCCTTAGCCTCTAGCTATGTTGAATTCTATAATGAAGAGTTAATCTATGCACAACTCGAAGGCTGAAATTATACTTTCTTCTGTTCTCAGTAAAGGTGTAGATCCTTGCAGATATTCTGACCTCCCCGGGAGATCCTTCCTCATAACACTTCACAGTCTGCTCGGGATTATTTCTAGATTATTTTTTTTTTAAAGCAAAGCTCCTCAGAACTCTGCAAATATTTACTGGTTAAGCTTGAACAAAGACATCGAATGTTCGAAGAGGGTAATTTTTTCCCTTCAATCGTAGGGCACCCACATGCCTATAAAAATAATTTTACTTATTTTCTTCGAGTTTATTTATCATTTACCAATAACCATTTCTTCTGGTGCTTGTAATGACATCAAGCGGGAGCAATTCCCGTTGTATTATGCACTGCATATTAGAAGTTAGCCTCCAGTCACAAAGCTATTTCAAACACTGTACTGTAGAATCTCATGCATTTTCATTGCACACTGTTTGTACTTTCATAGCTGAAGCATATTTTTAAATGTCTCTTCCACTTTGTCATCTCTCAACTTTTATTACAAAGTGCTAAGTATGCTTCTAACGCTGCTAAGCACACGTTCCCATCAGCTGAGGAAACGAGTGAGTAACTAGTCACCATGCTCTACTGACAGGATGGATATTATGCAACATATCAAACTTGACTCCATTTTCAGCTATTTGCTTTACTTATTATTTCCATGCTTAATTAAGATAGAAAACTTCTACTTATTACAAACACTCTCTCCAAGGAAGTAATTCATTTTTTTAACTCTGAAAGTACATGTGAAGACATCTGGAAGTAAAACTCTGCTTTCAGTAGCACAGATGAAAGATCTGCAAAACATTTAAGAAATATTCCTTAAGAGTAACTATAGGTTATCTCTTTCCAGTTCTAGTTATTAACTTTCCATGACAAGCAATAAAAATATTTCATTAATATTTCCACCCAAGTCTATCTGTATTGCTAAGAGGGGGACTTTTCCACAGTTAGGAGGGAGTCCTTTTTTGTTCTCCCTGTTAACAATGGAGCATGAATAAGGGGCAAACAGATCTTATGGCATTATGTCTGTGCTGGCAAAAGCTGCGGTTTTATGTCACAATCATTATTTTGAGCTAGTCTTGTGAAGGATATTAAGTCCGATGTGAGAAGCATAACATTAACCTTAGCTAACAATAAGCACACACTCTTAATGCTACTAGGATTTTAAACAAAGAAAGCCAAATTAGTTAGGAGCATTTTAAAAGTGAAATGCAGTGAAAACATTTTGAAATACTGCACTGCAATAATGGGCAAATATTGGAGAATTAATGGATAAGGTCGGATTTGTGCATTGATTAGCACTATGGAGTTCAAAGTCGCTGGGTTCCATCCAAATACCAGCATTAAATAAGAATAATAATGAAAAGATTCATTCAGTAAGATACATATCCGTCTTTATCTGAACCTCTTGAACTCATTAAACTCTAATCAAAATAACAGTAAGACTTAACTTCATTTATTTCTTGCTTCTGATTGAACCAAAATACTTATAAAAAAACTACCTTTCCACAGAAATTTAGACAGATCTTTTTTCAGTACTGCTCATAGCTTGGAAGTGAGAAAATCCCTCTGAAGTATCAATAAGAAGTTTAAGTCAAGATAAATTATAAATTAAAAGGTTAAATTTAGGTGCATCTTAAATTTGGAACAAAATTTTGGATAAGAATTTATACCTTGACTGAATTTGGTCTGGATGCAGACAGCTATCAGTCAGATGACAAAAATTGTTTCAGAACCTTTAAAATACAAACATAAATACAGCTTCTTAAGTTGCTTCCATTTAGTGCATTTTTAAATAAAGTGTGCTTACAGGATAAATTTCACACAAATCAAAGTACCATTTTACTGCTGATGCTAACGGAAACCCATTGCCCAGGAAGAATTTCAACTTTAGTTAGTTTTTGGATCATATATTTACAGTGCAACACTTCTGTACAGATGTACATTGTAGATGTATTATATTCATGAACTAGTATTTATGAAACAGCCATTAAAATGCATAAGGCAAATTGCATCAAAAATTAGAGGTTTTCTGCTCTGCCATCAGGCTGCTTATTTGACTATCCATAGCACAAATATCACTGCTCCACTGCATGTGGACAACTATTGGAGTAAATGGGACTACTCATGAAATATTAAACTACTGAATATAGCAGAGCTACAGCATTTCTGGTTCTATATGCATTTGCTTGTTTAGCAAAACTACACAAATATCTGCCCTCACTCTACTCATGAGTGTGTTACAGTCTGATTCAGAACTAGATCGCTTTCTTTTCTTATTTTCTGTAAATGCTCAAATGCTGGTGTCACAACTTGCTGCCGCTGATGGCCCTGTGTCCGTCCAGGCACTTTGACATCCTGCTGAAAAAGGAAGAAGCAGCCTAGTTTCATGTAACTGGGCATATGAATGCTCAGTGTGCTCTCAGTTTTCTGAGGACTATCTTCCCAGCCCAGGTGTGGGTCACGGACCTCTAACTGTCAGGGCTTGATACGAGCTTAAGGCAAAGGAATCCAAACACAGCTGGAGAATGTGGGTTTCTGCGTGTCGGTGCAAGGAATGTGAATTTCCAAGAAATAATGATGGTGGGAGGAAAATACCAGGCATATTGACTGCTGACAGAAGCCACATTTGTGCCAAAACTAAGGAAGAAATAGTCAAGAGCATGCATTCTTCTGAAGCTGTTACCCCTCTAAGACTGCCAGATGAAAGGGAACGTGTGATATCGAGGACACTGTGAAGCAGTGTCTCTACGGCACGTAGCTTTCAACAAATTAACCATCTTCAATTTAGGCTATCTGTATGCTATGTAATGCATGTTTTTTCTCAGTCCTCCACTCTCTTTCAGAATTTGTGTATTGAATCCTCCTCTTTCTCCACAATTAGCTTCATGTTGTGTGTGTTGATATACGTGGCAGACAGAAACAAAGATAAACAAAAGAATGTTCTGTTTTATTCCCCGGGGGAAAAAAAAAAACCCAAAACAAAAAAAAAACCCAAACAATTAATTCATTTATAAAAGTAGGACTTTATGGCAACTCAGTGATTCATCACATTAACAGAATAACAGAGGCAGATTTTCAGACTGTGGCTGGATTCAGCCATGGAGGAATATAATGTGTTGACAAAAAACCAAAAATTGCATTATATGATTTATATCTACACAGACACACTTCTTGCCTTCTATCTTATCAGCTCTGGCATAGTTTGCTGAAATTTTACTATTTTAATCTGATATTACTGCTAAATATATAAGACATAATGCTCTTATCCATGAACCAACTCTAAGCAAAATCACAAGGATTCAGAAATGTAGATCAGTGCTAAAAAAAACAAGACTGGGAGGGAGAAAGAAGAGAGAAAAGGAGAAGAAGGAATGAACAGTTATCCAAACTAGCATATGCAAACGAAACATATGGTTGAGCCTGCTTATTCCACAAGCAATACACTCATTGAAGATGACTCATAAACACATGAAGTATAATACTTAGTACAATCTAAAATAACAAAAAACAGCCCTTAAGACCAGTTTAAATGTAAGATGTTTATACTGAAAAAAAAGTTCTTTGTATTTGTCTTAAGTATGTGTTATATACACATATACCAGCTTTTTTTCCTTATTTCTTCCTTCTTTTGTAAGGAAAAGAAGCAGTAGCCATAACCACACTGTGAACTCATCTCTAGTCTGCAGAAACTCTGAGTTACATTTTTCAATAAGTGCTAAATTTTAAAATGAGCTGATATATGAGTTCATACACAAGTTCACAAAGTGAAAAAAGTTTTATATTGATGAAAACAGCATAACTGAGTTTGAAGAATATCAAAGATGTATGCAAAGTTCTTCAATCTATCAAAAAATCAAAACATCATGAAATTCTTTGGTGAAATGGTAAAGTTTGCAAAATATTTGCCCCTACAGAAAAACTCAAGCTCTCAGCTGAATCTGAAATCTCTGGTCCATAACTGCCTATGTAACATCCAACATATTGTTGACTTTAACTGCTGGATTTTAGCCAATAACTGTCATCCTAACATAATGTTAGGACACGGTCAGGCCCTAAACACAGGACTTGACATCAGGGTATTTTCCTAGACCTGACTGTGTAGACGTATGCTGATGCTTAAGGCATCAGGAAGCTTCTCAAAACACAGAGTAGAGGATAACACTTTCTACAGTACGACAAAAGACACCAGCTGCCCAGAAGAGACAGGAGGTTGCCCCCTGAGTTCTGAATGATACCTGGACCTTGGCCAGGTCCTTCTCTCTGTGGACCAAGTAAATGAGGTCCATCAGATGGGCTCTTTTGGGGAGAGACAGACCCTGGTCTGCCTCCCAGTCTTGATCTGCTCATCTCCCCATGGCCGGGGAGGAGGGGGCTGGGACATCAGCTCTCCTCCCACTCCTTGGCAGGCACAGAGGGCATTCAGCTGGTTGCACTGTTTGCTGATCAAGCAGCTATTCCCCATTTCCTCCAGGTGGAAGTGTCCCCTGGGTTACATCTGGCCTATCAACTGTAATTGGACTATCTGCTGGTTTGCATAATCTAATTAGCCACTCTTTTCACCTTCCCTGCTAAGGAGAGCAAAGACCTTTGCTTAACCTTTCACTTTCACGATTTAACTCGTTATTAAAATACAACTACACATTGACTCCTCTACCCTTCCCAGTCTTTTTTCTCCCGCCCCAAATCTTAATTTTATTCCATAATTGTTGCTATCTATCCTTGCCCTGGAAGCTTAAAAGAATGCAATCTCGTTGATCATTTGTCCTGCTACCAAGAACTGCACAGAGATAAAGGGAAAGAATAACAGAATAAACGTGTAGGAGACAAATATATACTACCTTGCCAGAGAAGAGATGTAAAGCATTTGGGTGGGTAAAGTTCAGCACATAATGTCCTTAAAATTGAGGTGAAATACAAGGAATTCAAAATTCTTAGAAAAATATATTTAACTATGATTGTATTCAAACGAAATACAAATTATGGCCATTCTGCAAACTGCTTATATTAGAAACCCATTCCAGAGATTTGAAATGTTTACCACAAGACAGTGATGGTCCTTTTGATGCTCCTTTCAAATAACAGAATTAGAGGTCTGGGGACAGCGAGTAGCTTTTCAAAGAGAAAAGGATTCAAAATTGCTATTTCATTCTAACTGCAAAGAAATCTTAGACCAAATTTTCACCAAAAGGCTGTAATAAAGGGAATAGGAGTGCAACATAGGTGGGCTGAAACTATACTCTTATGACAAAACCATGCAGTCCTGTCTCTGCAGTGAATACAGAGCGTAAAGAGGATAGTGCTTGATAGGACATGGCAAATCCCTCATTCATGGAGCAAACTGCAGTGTAGATACCACAGTGTAGTGCCTTAAGAGAGATTGAACTATATTATATGTTATGGTGCATCCTTATAATGCAAATGGGATGGGGTTTTGTTATTATGAAACCGGGCAGTGTAAAGTATGAATAATACTGGTATTATTAAATTAATATAGCAAAGCACTCAACAGCTCAACAGTAGCAGCTATTTTTGTGATTAGAAATGGGTTTCAAAACATATTCCATGGAAAGGTCATTGAAATGTCGTAATATTAAACAATGTCTTTCATAGACCTTGAAATGTCTATGAAATGTCTTAAGCTACCAGCAAACAAGGAAAGGCTATAGGGCCAAATTCTCCATTCATTTGCAGCAAATGTAGGTCATTATTTTCTGCAAAATGGAGAGTAGGCCCCTCTGAAGTTTGATAACATTTTTTTATCTCGTGTCTGCCCGGTCCTTGGCACACACAGAAAATATAATTAGTTTTTTTAAGTCTCGGTTGGTTGGCTGGCAGATTTAGGAGAACACAAACAAATAAAAAATGTTTTTAATAAAATATGTTCTCCTAGCCAATTCTGGATGTTAGAGGAAGGCAAATGAGTATGAGAATCAAATTTATCCAGGTTCCCTTAAGGGTTATCTGTTGTTTATTTTAATCTATTTGATCTTCCATAAGTTGCTGACTACTATTTTACTTCTTCCAAGGTATGGAAAGGTTACTTTAAATATAGTTACATGCATATCCCTTTGTGTACAAAAAAAAATCACTCTCGCTCTCTTTTTTTCCCATCTGCCATTTGTCTTATCATGAAGTAGAAAAAGGAACCAGTTTGTCTCAGCATATCTCAGAAACAGCGCTTCATTTTTGCACCCGAGAGTAAGTGAAGACTTAGTATTCCATAATGGAGGTGTTGATAAGTCTCTTGCAGCAGTCAAGATTTGCAGGACTTAATTCTGCTTCTGTGTTGGTGCTTAAAAATACTTCTGGCAGGTTGGCAGCTACTTGATTTGACCAATAACCAAACTCCTATAGTTTGTAATGTCAGAACAAAGCGATGTTTGCAAATCCTGTCAAAGTCACAGAAGCTTTACAGTATTCATAGAAAGCACCCTCCATATACCTACATTACTCTTAAGCTTTACCAAGTGTGGGGCTTCTCATCTGCTTATAAAACATACTAAGAAGAAAGGACAAAGGACAGTCCATAATGCGATCTACAGAAAAAGCGTGTTGTTCTCGATGTGTCTGTTTGCCATTAATGGCCCTTTAATTTGTTAAAAACAAGTTTATCTCTGACTCCTTCTCCGGTACATGACGAACAAAGAAGATAGGAAAACAATTCCCCCATGCTTGCATCCATGCATTGTTTCTTCTCCACCAGCTGTAGAACTTAAAGTGTTAAAAGCATCTTGAACTAGATGAGGAGCAGTGGGAAGGAGAACGGACCACAGCATTGCCCTCTCAGCTGGCCAGCTGCAGAGGAGAACGACATGCATGCTGCCCTGGACACTGAAGAGCTCATGGATGGCTGGTGCACTGAGAAACACAACACCTATCCAGCTCCTTACAAAGTCAGGAGGTAGCTCTACGTGCCGTACAGAGTTTTTGTTGAAAGGCACAATCTTCCCCTTTTTTTATATTCTTGACATTTTCTCAAGAAACATTGAACAATAAACTCTATGAATTACAGACACATCCAGAATCATGCCAAAAGGTAAGAGAATTCCAAGTCTATTTCCTCTGACTCACAAATCTGCACACAAATAATGAACACCTCTGGCGCTGCAAGGTACTTATCTGTATCTACTGTGCCCTCTGCCATCTGACTATTTCCTAAATAATCCAAAATAAAAATAAGAGCCAATCTTTCACTCTCTTCAACCCATCTTCTTCTTGCAGCAAGCAATAAGAGAAATGGCTTAATTAGTGGGAATTGGATTGGTGTAGGTGTGTGTCAATATAAACACCCATAAGATGTGTTTTATAAATATAAATACAGATATATGTTATATAGTTATATAGATGTGTAGGTACATATATAGATGATATAGATATAATAGATAAATATACACATATGTCTGGAGAAAATTATTTTTTTAAAAAAACCCAAAAGGTAAATTTATATGAATTGATTACAGGAAATTGAGTCAGTTCTGCCTTTAGAGCAGGTATGCATGGGACAAAGCAGCACTATGTACCTGTACCTCAGCAAGGCTGGTATGTGGCACAGTGCTGGTAGTGAATCTGTGCAGGGGTGCTAGCCTGGGTTTGAGAAACAAGGCAGCGACTTTATTGCAGTGATTCGCCAAGGCTGAGCTGACTATGAGTCACAGGAACTCCTATCCCAGTGGTAGCTCTTGTGAGCCAGCTAGAGTTTTCTAACCGAGAACTGGTTTTGCATGGATGTATACCCTTACCTATGGAAGTACTGGTGTGCACAGACAGTTGTATGTGGGTCAAAAGCAAAATTCAGCAGCCTAGCTCTCATAAAAGTTCTGGGTTTAGTGGTTAAATCAACAGTGGTGATGCTGAAGCATCTCACTGGTGATTCCAGTGGAGGGAAGTTGTGGTGTTGCAAGGAGTGCTTCGGATACGTGGCAAATTTGCAGGCGAAGTAAGACCTATGCCACATCTCTCTAGCTCAGTATCTGATCTAAAGAAGTTTGAAAGACACTGATCTACCTTTTAATTTTTATTCTTAAGACAGGAGTTTTGTGACAGTGCTAGCTGAATGGAGTCTTCGGTGTATATGGAAATTATAGGCATAACCTGAACACAAATAAATCTTTAAACAAGAATAAGTCTGCAAATGAGGGTAAAGGAATACAAATCAGAAAACAAAAGTATGGACAAAATACCTGGAAAACTTCCTGCTTTTGAAACACCAAATATATGATATAAGATCTTTTTTTAGAAATCTTCCTAACTTGGAACTATACAAAAACTACTTCTGCATTGCAAATGAAGGAGTAGGCTAGGTTGGATGATAGTTTCTGACTCAGATAAATTTATCACTTTATCTATTTGCTGTAGTGAATATAAATGTGTGTTGTCTCATTTGTCTTGCCTCTAGTAAGAGCTCAGTCAATCTGTGTTCTCAGTCCAAACATGAATAGGATACTGGGATTCCTGTTACTGCCAAGTGAGCTCAGATTTCTCTGGCTCATCTGAATTGGTATCAATTTGAGGAGTGTTAGCATTTAAAAAAAAAAAAAAAAAAAGAAAGAAAATAAATTAACTGCCCTTTTGTGACCTAGGCACTGTTTGGTTTACATTTCTGCATGAATTTATGCAATTATGGCAGGGCAGTCATCTTCCATCATATTCGCTTAGTAAATGAGACTTGTATCTGATCCTGAATCACAGTTGCTCTGATTACACATTGTGTGGTGTTTCTAACACATGACTGAATGCTTGCTTTGTTCATCTTTTCCCTGTTAGCAGCCTGTTTTCTTGTTAACCCTTTCTCAATAAGATATGTGTCAAGTCCTATCCTGGAGGAAAGGATGAAGTCAACCAGATAGTTATTGCAGTTACAGTTCAGTCACATTTAGGCGTTCGGCACCTTGTTGACTCAGTTGCAGTAGTACAGATTTTCCCACACTGTTTACTTGACACTTGCGAGTCCAGCCTGTACCAACTTCTATTGTATTAAGCAAACACTCCTCCTGCACTGAAATTCCACTCATTGTTAGCACTAAAGCAACAGGATTTTCTCCAGTTCGCAGACAGCAGAACCTATTGTTATAAGAAAACTCTCTCAAGATGGAATCTGAAAAGAATCATATGACCCAGAAAAGGATTAGCCTTCAGGAAGTCTTTGGGCTTTACCATTTTGTGAAGGTATCCCCAGAGGGAGCAGAAAATAATAAAGTAAAACATATTTCTGGACTGAAGCCTGTTTCAAAATAGATTATAGGCACTTTCAATTGTGTGAAAAAAGAACATGTAATGGTTACTAAATGAGACTATGACTTAGGCAAGGGAGATTGTGGTGATTTAACACAAGTGAGGTCAATACACTTTAATAAAAGAACGTTTTACTAAAGGGAGGAAACAGAATCATCCTTGTGAAAGTAACTGCAGTTTTTAAAATACAAGGCAATTACACTGCATACGTTGTACACACAACCACTACTGCTTAAATAGTCATCGACGATTCCTTCTTAGAAGAGATTTCGGTTGTTTTAAGTTGATTTCCATTTTCCTCAGCACATAGAATGGAGGTGTTGTCATTCGATTTTTTGGAGTTATGCCTGTGAACTTAAAGTCTGTTCGAAGTATTCAGACGTAGCAGGCTGCTAATAAGGCAAAGCTGAGATTTATTTATACCATAAGGAGATATGACTTCTTTTTGCTCACTGATAGAGATCAATACTGTAAGTTAAACTGCTTTATTGAGTAATATATTTTAAATATAAATTATAAGTATAAAGCTCTATCAGCAATTGTGGAGAAAAAAAGAAACAGCTACCTTTATATAAAAGAAAATACATACTTTATGTTGCATAGAGAGAAAAATTGATGTATATCTACAACACACAACATCTCTGTACCACCAATATAATTAACTTTCCATCAACATCAGCACCTTCTGGAAAGGGCTACTGGTACAAAAGAGTAGACTTTCATAAAAAGCGAGAAAGTAAAAACTGTGGCACCCAGTCATTTCCCTGAGCCAGAGGTATGGGGTGGAGCACACTCCTCAAAAAGAAGCCTGGAGACTGGTCTCCAGCCTCCCCCACTGTCACCCCAGCAGGCAGCACTACCCACCACGCCGATGTGCGCCGGGAAGAGGCAAGGCAGCACCAGGTGTATGTAGTAAAAAACCTCATCATCTAGAGCTCCAGCATGACTTTTCTTCCTCACTCAGCATCCACCGACAGCTCTTCATGGCTTTGTGCCAGGCTCCCGCGCCGGCCAGCCCTCCCTGAGCAGGTGGCACAGTGACAGGGCCTTGGCCGCTCTTCTGCTGAGCCCTGGAAGGAAGGGACCACGCAGGGCTTCTCAGCACCAGCAAATTGGATGTTATTGTCCCAGTGAGGCTGTCAAAAGGGCTCAAAGAAATGAAGCCAAGCTAAATAGGAGCATGGGGAGCTAAGGAGTGCAGCCCTCTTCCCACTGCTGGTACACTCTTCCACCCACGTGGCTTTTCCTAAGGCAGGTACCATGCCAAAAGCCACTCCTCGAGGAGCTCTGCAAGCTGAGCAATAGGCAAGCAGCAGAAGTATTGTTATGGCTCTCCTTCGTGGTTCCGCTAAGTTAACACAAGCAAAGATCAGATGGCGCTCTCTTCCACTCTCTCACTCCCCTAGGTTTAATGCCAACCTCCACCGCTGTGCATAGGCAGCAAGATCTTAACAGTGGGAAGATATTGTTCAATTTTTTTTTTTTTGTCCTCTAACAATCTACCTACAGAGTCTATTAACACAGGCCACACAGAAGGTTGCCACACTTGTATGTGCGCTGCCACTTACCCTGTGGCCAATGGCCTGGCACGCCCCTAGCTTCTGGTCACCCTCACAGGCAGAAAAGGTGTGTGGTGTGGAGCCTCCAGGCCCCATCTGGCCCAGATGTGCAGGCTCTTTTTCTTTCCACTGGCCAGGGAGGAGGACACACTTTGTGCATACCAGTTGGAACAGCTTTGGTTGGTACTTAAGCTTCTAGATATAAACTATACTTTTGTTTTTATTCTTTGAATTCCTGCTCAAAGCCTAAAGCCTCTCTTAGGGCAACTGTGTTCATTTTTAACCTTATAAATAATTTTATATTACTCACCAAAAGATAGGAATCCAATTTTCTTATACCACTATTTTGAAGGTATTCAAAATGATTCACATTATAAATCTTGTTGAAGGATACATGCCTGGGGTGTGGCGAGGATACACATGAGCCAGCAGGGTGAAAGGAAATGTAGCTAAAATAAGCAGATGGGTGGACAGATGGGCATGAGAGGAAGAAATAATATTAATCTGCAAAATAGATAATAAAAGTCCCAGGAATAAAAAATTGAAAATGAAAAAGTGATGGTCAAAATATAAAGAATGAGATAATTTACTGAGTAGGCTAGCAGGGATTCAAGGTTTCTGCTGCATTCAGAAAAAAGAAAAAAAAAGGCATCTGGCATCTTGATTCTCATTTTAACTGTTACTTAAATGTGTTAATGTAAAAAGAACATATTTCCAGGCTACAATACTGAGTTGTGAATGGATACACTTGTGCTAATTAAGGATAAGCCAAATCTTTCTGAATTAATGGAATGCTTTGACTTCTCTAGGCTTTAGGTTGGGCTCTTGAAAAGATAGAGACATTGAACTCAGTGTGGGAGGAGGCTGTTCATATATTCAACAGCCATAAAAGTCACATGATTTATTAGAATGCCCTAATGTGAAAAATAGGTCCCCTGTCCGTAAGGTGGAGGGGCTATATCCAACCAGGATTTGCAGGTCTCTGAGGTATGGACTTGCCTCTTTCTATGGAAGCTCACATGCCAGATTTGATGCCCCTAAAGAATCAGATAAGTTTAGCTAAAAAATTTGAGAGTAGCTATGATTCTCTTATAAGAATACATTAAATATAGTCTAAGAATATATAATCTAAGTAAGTTTTTATGGACAACGAGGTCTATTTTTTATCTCTTTCAATACAGTACTGGATAAAGAAAGAAATCTCCACAGAAACATTGGGATTTATGAAAAAAATTGTGGCTCTCTTATTTATTATATAGAGTTACTTTAAATGAAAAATACATTCATAACTCTTCTTAATCTAATTTTCACTTTTTCTGGTCAAAAGAACTCAAGGACTTTTGAAAATCAGTGTATAAAACATATTTCAAAATAGAATAGACTCACCTATGACAAACAGAAATAAATTTGGAAAGCTCTTGGGATCTCTGAAAGAATGTAATAGCTGCGTCCTTTTCTCCCTGATTCTATTGTTCGGGTTTTATGGTATGGTTATGCAAGACAACTAATGGTCTAAAATCACCAACACTAATGAATGGTATGGTTAAATTAAGTCACCCAAACCCCTTACCCCACCCAAACACATCTAAGAAATTTGAACATTGCAGAATATTGCTAGACTCATGCCTGTACAATCTTCTGTTTAAATCAGAGAGGAAATGGATGTTACGGCCAAGGTAGTATTTAGCAAGCTTGCATATGTTATTAGTGCTTTGCTGAGCCATGGCTTAATGAGTACTCACCTTAGGATTGCTGGCACTTTACCCTCAAATTATCTCCTCTAATAATGGATATAAAGAGGAGCAGCTCTTTTGCTTGACACTACTAACCATGTTGCTGCATTTACTTTCATTTACCTAATATTTCGGTGAATAAGACTGACAAAAATTTGCCTTATTTTTCTCCCTTCAGGCAGGACAAAGTATATGAGTGAGTTAAATATACGTATTGTAAATACAATAAATGCACTAAACATACATGGTGAATACGGTGAATAAAATTCTGTACTTAGCTATGTAATTTTTTTTGAAGTTGTTTAGACCTGAAGGAGGGCTTTTGCCTGAAAGCTTGCCTAATTTTTCCAACTACGCCATTTTATTTAATAGAAGATACTACCTCTCTCCATAAGCCTTGCCCAGCCAGCATTCACGGCTACAGCAACCTACTCCTTCCTGATGCAAATGTGTTTTCACAATCCAGCCTTAATTTGAACATAAATGTCCATTGAAAAATGTATCATACTAAGAACTATATTACTGCTTTCAGGAGACAAGAGTCTCCACTCATCTACCTGCCATGAGAAACTCCCAATGACATATCAGGTAGTAGTGATCCCATTTTAAACCTTCCCAAGTCTCATCTCCTAGAGTAAATCAAACACCTTCATCCAAATGCAATCCTGACAAGCTCAGTTACAACTAAAATTTACTTCTTAATTTTGGGTCACAAAATTCCTAATACTCCTAAATACTATCAGAAACAAAGTGGCCTGGTGAAAGAGATAGAAACAAAATGCCTAAGCTCTGCTGTACATCAGAGATGTACAGAAAGGCGCCTACATAGTGACTTTATGAGGAAGGTATGGGCTTATACTCAATCATATAGCACTAAGTTCATATGGTTGTGGTGCCTTTTGTATATTACCTTCGTCATTACAGTATTTATCCAGAGAAGTGGAAAACAACTTGGAAAGGGGCTGAGCGTACATCCCAGCACACTAACCAAATCATCAGCAATGAAGTACGCTGTATGACAGCTAACACATATAACACTAATTTATCTTCACAGCCCTTGTGTGAGCAACTTGTAGAATTGCTGTTACACCTGGAAAAATGTATCAATTCTTCTGAAATACACTGGTTCTGTGCACGATTTCTAGATGAGTATCCTGCTGAACAAAAATAGTACTAGAATTAATAGAACAAAAAAAGCACTGAAGCTGAATTTTCTGTAGCGTCTCTCATGTTTTGGATGTTCTACTGAATAGCATCCAAACCAGCCTATGGTTTTGCAAGACTGATCTCTGCTCTGTCTACAATGTAAGACCATGACCCTGCAAAAAAGGGGTCTGCATGCTTACTATTAGTGCCATAAATGTCAAAGGCTTTATTCATGGTGTGCATAGATATGCAAATGCACAGTCCTTTTCAGGCTTAGGGACTGAACTGGTAGCATGCATGGTTATCTCTGTGCTTGTTTTTGCATTTTACTTACATTTTTTAAAACTTTTTTTTTAATAATTCTGCATCAGATAATTTCCATCTGTCTTGGCAGATATACAGATCTGTCAGGTTTTATCCAGAGGCTCGAGGGAGATTTGCATAGAGCTGGAAGGAGATTGGGCAGAGATAGACTGGCTTTTTTCATTCTCCCATTTTACATTCCCCACATTTTCTTCTTTTGCTTTTTCTGAATGGCTTCCTTTTCCTTTCCATTCTTTCAGTCCCTGCTTGTGAAACTTGATTTCTTCACTTTCCCAATCACCCTTGTCCTTCTATGCAATCGTCAACACTCTCTACTGTCTCTGTAGCATATGGTCAGAGACAGATACATATGGTGATAAGAGTCACTCTCAAGGAAACAGTCATATAATAAAGGGGGTAAAGAAGAATTCATTGCTAAGCTTCCATCTAGGCCAAATCGCTTCAAAAATGAGAGGAATGAACCAGTAGAAAAATGACATAATAATCTAATCTGTTGAGGTGTGCAATGAAAATAAGGCTGGCTTGGGGGAAGTAAGTAGAATGCAGGTAAGATGCATAATAGCACTCCCTTTGAGCAGGCACGTGGATAGGTTTTGTTCCTTAGACAAAGAAAAAGGAAGAAAGGCCAAACTCAGTGTGAGAGAAATCCTGAATGTGGAGGATTGGTACCCCAGGCAAAAGATTTGACAACAAGAATATTTCTTGAGAAATATTTCCCTTTACAAGAGCTTTCCTCCTTTCACTTTTAGCAGTCTACACTGGTGTAGAAATCTTTAGCCTGGTAACAGCAGTCTGTGCTAAACTGTCCCACAAGTTTGATTTCCTCAAGGCTAAATTCCCCTTACATCCTGGCTTAGCTCTGGACCATTCACAGGGAACCACAAGACCCAACACATCTGTACTCCAAACAAAACGCTCACTAAAATGATGAAGGGACAACACAATAGATGAGTATATGCATACACATTACAATTACGCTGTGGGTTTTTAAATTTTAGCTGTAGCTGCCATTAAAGTAATTTTCTTCTAAAAAATGGCTAAAATCAAAGCTCAGTGTTTTGCTTATGTTATCAGCCAACAACTTTTATTACTTCATAGTATTATTTACAATTTTACACCTTTACTAATGCATAGAATTTATTGATATATTATTTACGTATTGATGGATATTTCCTCATTCCTTCCCCAGACCCACCTAGCTCCAGGTATATAGACTTTACATCAGTGAACGCCTCTGAAAATCCCGTATGTATGTGACCCATTTCACTGCAATATGGGATAATGGTATGATGTTCTGATGTTCATATGATTTTACACTTTTGTACTGATTTACAGACAAGGAACATGTTGCTGTATAATTTTCACAATCAAGTGTAATCTCCTCTGTGTGAATCATTTCTGCTACCCAAAACAGTAGGGCTTTTTCTCGTCTATTGTGAGACTTTTTTCAATGTAGATGAGCTTTAAGTATTTCAAAATCGCAAGCCAGAGATTGTCACAGGCAGCAAGTCTTTTTGTAAAACTAAAATAATTCAAATTTGCTATCCTCTCAGTGACGCTGGCATTTCTCTTTTGTTACCAATTGGGTGAGAGATGTCAAATTCTTGTGCCTTTAATGTCTATCACTGGATTGAATAAGATGCCTTTCATGCTCATTTAGGATATGCTATTTATGTTTACTGTAAATCTACGAAGCAGTAACTACTGCAAAGATCAGAAGTGCATGCTACAGATTAATGTCCACTGCCTGGATATAATGCATCCGGCAAGACAGACGTGTGCAAAGAACAACTCCCTGCTAATGTCTGTCCAACTACTAAATCATGAGATCTAACAGAAATCTGCTCTTCGGTCTTTTATAGGTCATGAGAGTGATTTGTTTCTTGGGTGGAAACACCTGCTCTTCTTCCTGAAAGACAGTATTTTTCATCTGATTATGAGTGTAGTTAATGACGGTATAAAGACAACAGTAGCTTTCTTTCTGGAGTCACTTTTCTGGGTGAAGGAGAAGGAAGAGGGTAGAAGGCAAGATGAATGACAGATAAGATCAAGTATATTGTTTCTGTTACATTTCACATGTAATTAATTAGGAAATTTACAAAGAGCTGAAGCAAGCTACACACAGAATAGAGTTGAGAAAAAAAGCAATCAGCTTGGGGACAAACTTCCACTTTATAGACAAATCCCAAACTGCTTAGAGGAGTATCAGCTGGAAACGGTGTAGTTTTAAATGCCATTAAAAGAAACATCTTCCTGTTATAAAAGAACCTTCACTGGGAACTACTCCATTGATATGAAGCAATATGTTCCATATTTGAATGAGATTAACAAGAAAAATGATCAGTACTTCTATATGACTTTTTACTATAGCAACTATTACAGTTGATTTTCACACTTTTCCAAAGGATCTTCAAAGGCATTCACAAGGTTTGCCTTTAAAATAAGATTTCATTCAATATTTTGTTAAAGTTGTTCTTCTTCAGCAGATATTTCAGTGGGAACCAAGTACTCTCAGAATCTCAGAGGAAACTTCCAGAAACATTGATTCACTTGGGAGGATGCACATACATTTCCTACACTTTTTCATACCTTTTCTCCAAGTCACATACATGTGACATCAATTTTTAGGCAACTGACTTAGTGATAAGAAACTTCATTTCCAAAAATGGTCTTTTTAGCCCTGTGGGACATTTCTGAATGTTGTTCCAGAGGTATGTTTCAGAACACTGGCATTCAGAAGGATATGGATATTTGGTGATGTCAGTAATAAGCTTAGAAATAATTATATCTTTCAGACATCTGTTTTTGAAAGCTTGTTTACCACACATACCATGCTAACTGGAAGACTGATCCAGCAAAATGGGTGGATTCTGGCCCCTAATCTAACAAAATGCTTAATCATAACAACTTAATTTGACTTGCAAAGATCACCTCAGCTGCTGGTCCAGCAAAACAGGTCTCTGCAGAACCTTGAGATCTTGAAAAGCCCTGTTGTGGAAAAGCAATGTAACTAGTACATGATTCAGGTTAAGCACAAATCAAAGTGGATCAGGTCAAGAGTGCTGGACACATTGGAATATTAATTTAATAATTGAGTAGTAAAATTATCAGTGTTAATTTTACAGTTGCACATGATCATTTTTACAAATACAGAGATCAGTAACAGGAGCGAGACTGTAGAATACAGGCCTATCACAAAATAAATTCAATCAATACATATACTTCTTTAGGCAACAAAACCAGCTGTTGGATGAATTATAACATGTATTTAATGCCACGTTTTTGGGTAAGAAAATAGGAGCAGCCAAACTGGATCATATCAATAGCTTAGTTAACATAGGTACTCTCCCTCCACTAATGACCACTAGTAGATAGTATTGCATTTAGGATAATGCAATTCTTACCATGGCATTTCATTCCAATTTCTAGTTATCCAAGGGTTAGGAATTTTTTGAGACAGAGTTTCTATAGAGTTGGGTCTGGCAGCCTTTGATGTTTGGGTGTTGGGTTTTTTTCATCTATTTATATTTATTAATTTTTTACATATTAACTTTTGAAAGGTGTATTGATATGGTCATCAACACAGTTCAGGAAAAACCTATTATCAAGCTGATTAGCACAACCCTTGGAAAAAAGTAAAGTATAGCAGTACTGTAATTTCAGTATGGAGGTACAAGCTGCAGTGCAGAGACATTCCTTTGAGGCAGCTTCATAAATTTGCATGGTTATTTAATTCCTTTGTAGCTAACATGAAAGACACAGGAGATCCAGTTGCCAAACAAAAAATTTATTTCAAGGAAAGAGAGGATTTTCACACTTTGTTATGAGAACGTCACACCTGAAAGGATTACATGTGACATCCAAATCCAGCTACCCATCCTTTTTCTCAGCATCTCTATAACGCTTTCTTCCACCCTGCCATTTGCAGCCCAAGCCATGATCATGTCATATCTTGATGTCTGCAGCACCATGTTCTCCCTAAGGCAGGTATTTCTTGACTCAGTCCACGCAAACTGAAATCAGTTTATCAACTGAGCAGCACACTCATGTCCTTGGAAGCGTGACATGGTTTTCCTCTTCCCATTACATCAGACTAGTGTTGTTACAATGCACTATCAAAAGCTTGTACAATTTTACCTCTCCCTACTGATCTCCACCACTCTGTCAGCGATAACAACCTCATCTTGTCACTATCCTGTTTTCTGGATGTGTCCAGTCTACCTTACTTCCAGAGCTCAGGCAGAAATATGCTTCACAGCTAGACTTCTCCATATTTAAACTCCTATGGAACACCCCAAGGTCTTCTGATGTCCCTGAACAGAACTGGTTGAGAGGACTGATCAAGACAGAATTCACAACTCTGGTTGAAAATATGTATTTTTTTACCCTTTTACCCTGTATGTAAGTTGTGTGTTTGCACATCTATGTCATCTACTTATCGAGTTCCAGAGTTTTTCTAAGTGGTTTAGAAATAGTAGAAAGGACCTCATGACAATATATAGAACTTGCAATGGCAAGAACAGGAGACATTACAATCTTGCATTTTGGGCTTCAGAAGAATCTTCCTATGCTAGATCTCCAGAAATATTCTTTCTGAAGTTTATTAATATACTCAAACTGGAAACTACCAATAGTTAAAAAAATTCTGACGAAATATTTTTGGTTGAAAACAGAGTTTTGAAAAAATGGAAATTACAGCTTCATCACACTCCCAAACATTTTCTTTTCATTTGTAAAGACCAAAACTTGAAAGCCACAATAAGATAGTTTCCAATTTTTCCTTTTTATTTAAAAATGAAAATGTGAAATTTTTTTAATGTAAAAGCAAAACAATGCTAAACAAAAGCCATTTTGAAATTATCAGAAGAAATAAACCTCTCTTACAAGTGATGTTAGAAAGTTATGGAGAGGGTCAGAAAGACTGGAAATCCCATCCATCTATGCCAGGTGTATAACAGTGCCATCCAAAGGCTTCAGGAAACATTTGCAAGAATAGAGCTAATACCCGTCAGTTTCAAAACTTCTAATATATGCCTTTTAAAAGCTATGTCTCATCTCTCAGTACTGTGTCTGCTTGCCTTGGAGGTGAAAGGCCAAGGGATAATCTGCTGTACTGTGCCCTGGTTTGAGTTTCTGAAAACATCTTAAAGTCTTGACAGGATTATCTCTGTTTAGCCCTAACCCTACCCCATGGAGAACACTGCTTTGTAGACATCTCAGCAAAACTCATGTGATGAGGCCAATGAAGCTTCCTTGGATCTCAGTTAGTTTTTGAAAAAGTGCTGGTTTTGCTAATATGTCATATTATATCATCATATAATAATAGCAATATTGGAACAAGTCCTTTGTTAAATAAATCATCACTGACCAAACAGAGCTGTATTATCCAAATCAAAAATGTGACCCATGTTGTATTATTTCTATGTGTCTTCCCTAGTAAGCAGGTAGTTAGGTAGATACATAAGTATTGCCATTCCCTTCCTTACTTCAGCATCCACTTTTACAATTGCTTTCATTAGGGCTTCTGTCTAGTCCCTCCTGTCAGTTTTATCAGAGACTATTTCTGACATAGCCGGTTTTAAAAGCAGCTTTAAAAAGCTTTTAAAAAATGGTGACAGATACTTTTACATTGAGAAAACTTTACAGCAGGCATGCTTTCACTGAAAAACACAATCTAGTAGTAGGTCTGTCACTAGAAGTATGTCTTATACATGTATGTGTTTTCAATCTGCTCACAACAGTGACAACAATAAGAGACAATGGATTTAGCACTGGCATCTTTGTCCTTGCAAAAAGGACACTTCTGCTAACTATCTCCTCTGTGTTTCAGGTTAGCAAATTCTATTGACAAGGTTTTCTATTTGGATGGGCTGTTTGCATGAAAAGGGGAAACAACTGTCAAAGAAGAAGTCTTAACAGGTACACAAAACTAAAAAAAAGCTTATCATGGATTAAACTTTGTATCACTTTGTCTGATGGAAGAAGGAGATAATAGGAGACATGGGGATATATGCAATGAAGAGAAACAATACAAAGTTTCTTAGGGGTTAATCCTGGTCTGCAGCTGAATACAACAGAGTTAATCTGACCAGAAGAGGCTTTAGGCTAAATTCTAGGGTAAAACTTGTCACTTTATGATCCAGTTGTACTAAATAAAAGGCTCTGTTTACAAAGAAGATTTTGGATCTGGGATCCATTGGGGCAGAAGTTACCTCCATGATTTCTTCCTTGTTCAACACACCAGGAGACTTGTAGTCTGATAAATGATTTTTCAAAGATCTTCTTTGTTACCTTCTTTCTTCTTTCTGAAAAAGAACAAGTGTTACAAAAAACATACTTAAGAAAGCACACAACTTTGACCTAAGGCCAAGAAGTCTTTGATGATAAAGACTTTGCAGTTTGTTTGTCAAACTTTGCACTAAACACCAGTAATTGTCTTGTTTATTTCTCCAACTGAAGACAAAGTTAAATGATAAATTTTCATAACTTGATAATTATGCATGTAACAGATTCAGGTAGTATTGATTCTCCAAAATGAAAATGTGATGAGCAAATACATTAGATTACACCATGAACTAGCTACTGAGGAGAGAAATTCTAAAAGAAAAGTTAAAGGCTAAAAGAATATATAATTAAAGTTTCCCCACAATCTTGTCATTAGAGACTCTTCTACAGTACTTTAAACTCAGTTATATATGAAGAATCATCAGAATTAACATATGTCTTCACTGATTAAGAATAAGAACAAACTAAGAAATATAGTCACATGGTATTTTTTATCACGCTAATAATTAAAATTTTAATATGTTGTAACTTTTTAATATAATGTTACACAGATGGAAATATGAAACTACAGCTGTGACATTTTAATTGAGAAAAAGTCTTAAAGAGATATTAGTCTAAAAGTTAATAGACTTTTGCATGTAGCATTTTTTTGTGCTTTTGCAATCAAACATTAATTAGAATGTTATTTTCCAAAAATACTTTTTATCCTGTACATAACTGACAAAAATACAGAACTGAGATTTCACTGACTCATAAAACATGAGTTTTGGAGACTGAAATCTCTGATTTCATAAGAAAGCTTGAAAAGTGTAAAGGACTTCAAAAGAGCAAATGGTTGATTTTTCTTGAACTAAGTATACATATTTGAGTAACACATTCTTCCCAATTTGGGCAGTAGCTGTCACATATATAAACACTTCTATCTTTTGGCATCTCGTTTGAATACACAAGTGTCAAAGTATATTTGGTAATTACAAGGCATGATTTTGTCTTCTACAACACAAAACCAACTTTTTTAAGCAACTGAAATTCTGAGGAAAGTGTTCTATAGTATTTAGGACAAGACCAGCATTCAAGTATGTGTTGAAAACTAAAGAAAGAAACATCAGGCTTGGTCTTACTTCCACTTCAGTCATTGGGGTCTTTTCTCTTGTCTGAAATCAGAAACCATTTTTTCTTAATGTGATGTAGTGTACAACACTCTTCACGGAATGCAGCACGTCACACTCACTGGCAGGAGTGTCCCTAATATAGCAAGAGGAAGGGAAAGAGCCCTCCTTGTGACAATCCTATACCAATGTTACAGGCAGTCTTCATCTCCTCAACTCATGATTCCTCTTCTCTGAGACAAGGACAGATAATAAAAGGTGAAGGCTATAGCCTGACTACGACTCTGCTGTTTCTCAAAGTTAATGAAATTCCCTTTCACTAGAACAGCTGAATAAATTGTCTGAACTGTGCTTTCAACTCATCAGTAAACAAGACAACAGGCATGGACATTAACATTGATATAATCTCTAAACACAAAGGTAGTAAACTGAGCTATATCAAGCACTTTAAATAACCCACCAGAGCAAGAAGATATGATCTGAGGCAGACAGCAAAGAAACAAATGGCTGGCATGTCTTGGGTATCTAGCTGCAGCAGTAAGTTCATAGTTCAAGAGCTTAGTGGAATGGGAGTGGGGAGGGTTGGGGGTAGAAACCTATTTCTGGATTGCTGGGAAGATCCGTTGCTAAACCTATAAAAAAAAGAATTTTGTCCTTGTTTTTTAACTAATTTATCTACCCAACTTTCCACGAAAAGGCAAGGTGGTGTTGTATCTGCAGTTGCAGCAGATCTTTAATCTGTCATGTGACTGAAGCAAATGTATGTACAAAATTGTTTTGTGAATCAATAGGTGGTCAGAACAATTGCTTCAGTGGGTTATGTCCTCCATTTAGCTCTGTGCTCAGATAGCTAATTCTGACCCTCTACTTATCCCGATTTACTTGATAGGCAACTATGTGACCAACTCAGCCAGATAAGTGTGGTCTGATAATTCCACTAAGTAGTTAAAAGAGGTTAAACTTTGTTCTACCATTAGACCAATATCTAAATAATTTTGGAAATCCTTATCCGTTCCTCAGCTGTAAGACAAAGAGAACATCAACAAAAATCTGCAGAGGATGTAAAAAACATTGAGGCATTCAGAGGCCACGGTATTAAAGACTGCAGCATTATTATAGATTTACTGCTATTACATAGCCATAATATTTTACCACTTCTGATTACTTCTGATTCCTGTGTTATTGGCCTAGATACAGTAGTGGAATGAACTGAAAGACAACTAATTAAAAAAAAAATCTAATGCAAACCACATGAAATACTGTTATTTTGTTTACATGCAAGTGATGTTAAAAGATTTTTCTCTAACAACCATGGGTAAAATACAGTTTTTAGTACAATCTGTTTTCTCATTTTCTTTTTTTTACCCTTCTCACCTCCAAACCTCCTTCATGCCATTGTTATCTGTTCAGTAACCCTTGCAACCACTATTCCTAAGGGAACCTGCACTCTGTGTAAGGGAAGAATGGCCACGTGTCGTGGTCTAACCCCAGCCAGCAGCTAGGACCACGCAGCCTCTTGCTCACCCCTTTTTACTCCCCCCCAGAATGGTAGGGAGAAGAGGGAGAAAAGGAGAGAAAAGGGGAAAAGAACCCAAACTCACGGGTTGATATAAAGACAGTTTAATAGAACAATAATGGAAAAGGAAAATAACAATAGTAATAATAATAGTGGTAAAAGAATTTACAAGACACAAGTCACTCTCACTGCCTGATGAATTGATTGTCCAGCCCAACCTGAGCAAAGATTGTGGATTCCACCCCTGCCCCCCAGCCAACCCCCATTTATATACCAAGTATGACATCTATGGTACGGAATATTCCATTGGCCATTCTGTTATTCTGTGTATGCTCCTTCTCAGCTTCTATGAGAAGCTGAAAAAAGTTCTTGACTAGTATAAACATCACCTAGCAACAACTAAAACAATATGCATTATTGACATTCCTTTCATACCACATCTGAAAACACAGCAAATTCTAGAAAGAAAATTAACTGTATCTCAGCTGAAATCAGGACACCATGGTATGGGCAGAGGTGTGGTGGACTACCTTTCAGGATAGAGTTAGTGGTGTCTAGTGGAATGGAGATGGACAATGACATGAAAGAGAATTAGGGAGGTGGCAGAAGGGACAGGAGAGCTGTACGCACCAGTATCATGTCTATGTTACATGCTAACACTACCGTTAAGGGAATTAAGATCCTGCACCATGCTTGCCTTCCGGTTAGAGAGCACACACTGCCAGTTTGAGGTAGCTGGCACAGCCGTTCACTAGCACAGCCAAGGAAAAGGAAAAGAAGACTGTATGAGCTGGCTACAGAAAACAGGAAAAGTTCAAAAGACCCAGAACATGTACATGCATTGAACATGTTCTCATTTGCCAGTAAAAGACATATTTTGTGGCTTTAAAGGGGTAAATAACACCTGATACATATCTCAGTATTTCATGGAGGGCCTTTAGCTTGATTCCTCCATGCTTTACATTTTGGTGAAGACATTTACAGATACGCATAAAAGGATAGGTGGATGACAAACTGAGTGAAAATGATGAGGTATTGCATTCACTTCACTGACATATAAACAATCTTCTAGAATTTGAGGCAGAGCAGAATCATGTCCCCAGAGGTCTTAAAGATCCCAAGGTAGGCTCTGGAAGTACTAACAGTAAGAAATGTATTTTGCTTAGGGATTCTGGGGAGTCATTGATAGGAACTAAACAAAAAAGAATAATGCTTTTCTACCTTCTGCCATATAGGGAGCTGTTTATCTGTCACATTCGAACAGCCTCCAGTATCTCTAAAAAGACTTTGTTAGAAAGGGTTTTTCTGTTTGAGATGTAAGACTGTTACACAAAAGATACAAAGGCTTGATTCTCTTTTCCCTGCTAACTTTACTGAATGTAAAGAAATTACCCCAATTTGCATCAGCATCCATGAAGACGGAATCAGCCAAAGAATTCTGATCCAACCAGGAATTGATCAGCAGGAAAAAAAACCATACAGAGAGAAAACACACAAGTAAGTGTGCAGGTATAGTCCAAAGTGTTGCATATCTCAAAACACGTATAATTTCCATTTGGAGGCTTTTTGCGTTTTGGGGGTTTTTTTTATCAATGGATGAGTGAGCAAACCAAAAGCCTTGATGGGCAGATAAGAGTTGAAATGGAAAAGGACAGTAATGTTAAGATGAGTTAAAAGCTCTTTTTGACCCTATCCTTAACACCATCTCCCCAAATGCTTCCCCTGTGAACTTTTTGTGTTGTATTCAGTTTGCTGAAATAAGGGATAGAGAGGCCAAACCGAGGATCTATCCCGCTTCATTGAGTAAAGCTAGCCTACCAGAGAAGGTGATGGGTTAGAAGTTAATACAAATGACAGTTCTAAGACAAAGTTAGCCAGCGCCTTCCTGTGGAGCCCAGTGCCGAGAAGGGGACCCCCTGCTGATCCCACTTCTTTACATTTCCTTTTGCTCTCCTTCCCCTTATCTGCAGGTCCTGCAGTGCCAGGCCAGGGGATCCTTATTAAAATACAATGTACTGTCACTAATAGAAGTGAGCAAAGCCTCATTAGCACAAGGGTTAGAAGAGGACTAGCTCTAATTACAGCTCACTTAGAAGACACAATCAAATGAATAGATAAACCCTTCAAGAGAGAAGTCAATTTTTTTCTTGCATTTGACCAAGAGTGGATTTCTTTTATACACTCCCTTAAAAGGAATCGAATTCATCTATTGACAGTTTTTTCCTGCAGAAATTCTTTCATCATATAGTTTCCACCAGAGGACATTTAAGTTGGCTGGGTGGGTGGCTAAGGGGCTGCTTGTGTTATTCGTGCCTGTGTTGGCCAGCAAAGGCACACTCTACAGCACTTACCTCCCATCAAAGGTGCAGCTTGGGAGGGGTAGCCTGGTCATTCAGATCCATCACATAGGAACTGTTCTTTCCATGAGCACACAATTGGTAATCAAATGGTCCATTGCAATGTCTGGAGCACAGCTGTCACAAGGCAGGCAGGTTACTGCTTCTCCTCTGGGCACACATACCGGGAAAAAAAGTTAGAAATGTAATGAGCACTGTGAGTCAAAAATGTCCCTTAAACATTGGGATTGTAATTTTTACATCTTTGGTTTCACCTTCTAGCCTCCCTGAAAGGCTAGAGTGAAGAGCACAGGCATAAAGTGATTAGGAATAAGCATTTTTTTGAGGTAAGATAATTTTTTCATAATTTTACTGGGGAATCCTCAGATTTTTGTAAAGCTCTACAGAACTTTCCTATTTTGCAACACATTATTTTTGTCCAATTCTTTTTAATTATTTTTAGCAGTAAAATCCCCCCAACAGTAGGTCCTGGATGACCTGGTTCTGTCTGAGTTCCTGACCAAAGACATCCAAATTCTCCCAAGTTCTGCCTCTTAGGACTTTCCCTGTGCTTGCAAGTTCTCTCATTCCAACAGAAATGCTCATCAGATGTCTGCACAACAGTCACCATAAGATATGCATTTCGAAAATATTTTTTAGACACACAGTTTGTTACTCTGTTATGACTTGTGCTAGTTATAAATCTTATTTAAAGTCTTTATAATTGAAGTAATTTGCAAGGACATGGAGGTTTTATGCCACGCCATAGGTGAATTTACCAGAGCAGATGTTACAAAGTTACAATTTAGAGTCCTATTGCAAGTTATTTGGAAGCTTCTGGATCAAACCCAGCTCTGACAGTGCACGTTACTGGCCACAGATACAAAACGCAAGAGGACTTTTTCTAAGTCTTATCCATGACTCGGCTGTCGGTTTGTGCTGTACTATCACATCCTCTGTGCGCGGGGTCACGCTACCTTCTTTCATCTAATTTAGGAAGCCTACAGGCTGGTTTTCCTAAGTGCAGCTAAGAAAAAAGCATTGCAGCAAAGAGTGTGAAAATACAATGGCCACAGCCCCCTTTCACTGGTTTATAAACGGCTTGCTACATGAAAGGAGGAGGACTGTTTTCCTTTTGCGGACCTGCTTTGACATATAAAGAGAGGAATCTCCTCTATGCTCCTCCACCACTGCACTAGTACTAGCCACCGACTTTGCTGCTAAAATACAGACTAGGTGGCGTGTTTGGGTTTTTTTTTTTTCAAATGTGAAAAGTTATGAGACCTTCTTCCCAAGAGGACCAAACCTCTGCAGGATACTCAAATATTCTGAGTGCCCATCTAAGATGAGTAATATTCTCATCTAAAACTGTGCCTTATTACAGGGTTTTTATAGAAAAGAGCTTTTTTAAATGAAAATGATACAAATAATAATTAGTTATAGAATATTTTGTGGATAATAGTAGTGTTTGCATTACAAAAGTTGTCTTTTGGACTATTCTCATCTTTAAGGTATTTGGTGGCTCTCAAAGGGCACAAGACATCTAAATGTTTGAGTGGATCTGAGGCGAAACACAGAAAACTGATTACACATGCTTATCAAGCAACACCTTACTAATAAATACAATTCTCTGTATGAACAAATGGTTGCACTAGGACTTTAATCAACTGGTCTTACACTATTTCTAAAGAAAATAGATGACAGCCATGAAAGCAGTAACCATTGTAACCACTGAAGACAACGTGCCATATAACCTTTCATGAACTGAAGTCACCAGCACATTCAAGATCTAGATCCATTTGCTAAGGCGGAATAATTCCTTGCAGCATCATCTCCAACACTCTCTGCAATCTACCTATTAACTATTTATTTATTCAAAATATCCTCTCAGACTATATGAGAAATTATGGCCCCTTTTGTCAATAAACAAATTTAGATATTTATCATAACATGGTCATAATTTATAGGGCTTTCCCCCCTTTTTATTTTGTGTGTTCATAGCGAATTCTTTCTTTCTGCTAAGGCTTAATGAAAAAAAAAATCAAAACTAAATCCATGGAAGTTAAGTTTAATGCAACAAATGATCAATACTGGGTGAACACAAAACCATGGATAACTGCATCAGCTGGAACCTTTAGATGGCAAAATGTTCATAATTAAAGAGGCCAAAATTAAATTGTTTTTCTTTAATTATAGTTATATTAAATTCTGTTGTATGGTATACCAACCAAATCAAATTAATTATGTCTGAAAAATAAAGTCTGAACACAACTGGTCTTGAAAAAAGAGAGAGAGATCAAAAAAGGATTCATTCTTGTTCAAGTAATGAGAACATTCTTTTAAGTGCTTATCAATATGGAAGTTAATTTGCACAGCATATTATCTATCAAAACTCAGAATATGATTCAAACAAAGGGTTTTGTCTTCAAACAATAGGCTATTAAACATTGTTCTGTGGAAAACTCAGTTTTGCAGTGGTTTGGGTTTTTTTTTTTGTATTTCGGGAGAGATTCTCAGCTGGTGTATATTAGCCTCATACTGTTGATATGAGAAGATCTAAGATGGTTTTCACAGCTTTGAAGAGGAGATTGATCCATACATCTAGCTGAGAAAGTTGATATTTTTCATTATAATGTTCACATAAAAGGCATGCCTTAATTCATGTATTATTCTAAAAATCTTTTTTTTCTCTGTAATTTTCCCCAGGTCTCCCTAACACTTTTGCTGCCTTCAAGAATAAAGAACTGGAGCAGAATGTTAGCACTTCTGAGTCAGTATCACTCTACAATGATCTTTAAAGACATAAAGGACAGAGCTTTCTTAAGCGCCTTAAATTCCATTAGAAGTCAATAAGAATTTGGAAACTTTCAACATATTACTAGGGAAATTCAGCACTGCAGAACCTGAAGTGAAATGCAGAAACTTTGTCTCTGTTACTTATTTTGTATTATTATTATTATTACCTTTTAGAGACACCAAAACTGCCTCTGCTCTTTCCAAACTGAGAGTGGCATCACATGTTTGGATTTATAGTTGCACCAAGTATAAAGCAGAAAGCAGAACAAATTACCCCTTTTTTATGTTTATAAGAATCCTCCAAAATCTCAGCTAGGTTATAATGCTCCCATATCTTACTGTTTTTCTCTACATTGCCATCAAAATAGATAACTGCAGGAATAAGTTGACCTTATCTTGCGGAAAACTTTGAAAATGTGAGTGAAAAAAAAATCAAAACTATTTGTCAGATAGTCTAAAACATCAGGTCTGAGCAGCAGGAATCATGATACAGGAAGAAAGCCAGCAGTTGAGAACCTAAAAATATCTTTCCTCTTCCACTTTGCCATGGTCCTATTATAGCTTAAGCAACAAACACTGTGTTTTTTTCTCTATAACCTTTAGCTTAATAGCTGTCTGTAAAAACTTCCTTTAAATGCAAATACACTCTTTACAGTAAAAGTCATGACCCTATACTCTATTGCACACTGTAAATCCAGAAGAAAGCTATCAAAACCTATGAAACTATGTCCGTAAAAAGTTACAGTAAATAAATGAGAAATTGAGCCCTGTATATTAGTAAGCTGAGTAATATTTTAATGGCTTGCATTTCGCACTATTAATCAAGTGGTATATACAAAAACCAAAAGTGGTCTTATTTTTCACTGAAGTCTTAGAAGTTGTGTCAAGTTATTGCAGTCTCCTTGGGATATGAAATTTATTCCTTTCTGCTTTTATTTGTCACTAGAGGTACGTGGCAGAGACTGCAAATTTTACACAATACCTCACTTTTTCAGGGGATCTAGTATAACTGATAAAATGAATATCTCCTTAACAGAGTAGAACGATCTGCTTTACTATACAAATCTGTAACATGCTTGCAGATTGCCTTGCACCCAGAGGTAAATTACACCATAAACAAAGCAAGCATGGAAGTATCCACAGAGGTATCCACAGCTGGATGTAGCCAGTGGGTGCATTTGAAGAGGACATATGACCAGGATGCAGGAGCATCCCGGCCTTCCCCAGTTGTCAGCAGCCTGTAGCTTTTGCTGGCATGCAGCAAAAATGTAAATCCCCCTTTCTGCCAAACACAGAGGTGGAACAGTGCAAAGGTTATAATTTCTTGGGCTACACATGCTGTTCTCCAGTTATATTAAATCCTGCTCAGCTGTCATTAACTGTTTGTCCAGGGCTGATTCACGCTGAGAAAAAGGCAGGATAAGTGAAAGCACAAGAGCAATTACAATGTAAACTAGGTATAAGAAAGATGAGTCGAACCACCATACTTCAGCAGCACTAGTGTGAAAAATATTCTCCTTATTATAATGATTTTCTGACAATCCCAAATAAATGAAGCCCCTAATTTGGATTTTTCAAGTCTTAAGTGCAGAAAAAGGGTTTAGGCCATAAGTATTCCATTCAGTTTCTTTCAAAATGGGGTGAAAAAACATGGTACGTGCATATAGAGATATGGAAAAGACAATTTTTCAGGCTTAGTAACTCAGCCAGACTTGGTGAAAGCACAGTGGGCCCAATCTGGAGAATTACTGTAATCTCTCAGATCCCATAAACCCCCTGTGAGCTTTTCCTCACCCTTTTCCCACAGATTTCACATGGTATTTGGATGCTGAGAGGTTGCGTACCTGAGCAGCCTCTGCAGAGCTGCGTGGCCTGTCCATACTTGCTGCCCCCCAGGAGCCACATATTTGCTTGCGGATACAAATATGATGGTTGGCTTGTGGGTTTTCCGCCCCGTGCACGGGATAACTCCAAGCACGCAGTCTTCCTTCCCACCAAGTGCTACATTTGCTTTCCATGATAATTATTGTTGTACAAGATTTATGACAGCTATTCGGAAAGGGAATGTAAAAGAGAGAGGGGTTTTTTTTCTTGGTTTTGTGTTTGTTTTTCTTTTTTATAATCCTAAGTAAATCTTTGTCTTTACTGGATGGCAGGGAGGAAAGACTTTATCAAAATAAGCTACACTTGGAGTTCTACCTGGCTGCTAAAGCAACTCAGTCATTATCTTTAACCTTATCAATATCCTGAATGTCAGCCGAACAAGGCAGCTAGAAAATTTCAGTAAACAGAACAGGGAACAACAGGGAGGATGTGGTAATCTAAATCAGAAATCAATCATCCAAGAAGCTTTTTCAAATGGAAAAGAAAAAAAAAAAAGAGGCAATCAACTGCCAGCCATTCTCCCCCCAAAAAGAAAGGTTTTTTTTCTCTGAGTCTCTTTCATGTGCACCACAGTGTTTCTGCAAACAAAAATAATAAGGGCTCTCAGGTCCTTCAAACAAAGTGAAACATAATCCCTTCACAGAGAGTGCATCAATAAATGAATGGAGTTCCTCGGTCTGTTTGGAAGAGCAGTATCAGCTACGCTTGGGGATCTTAATAATACTCTTATTAAGAACCAGAGCAGTTCAGTTGATTTGTTTTTCCTGTAACACCTGAAGCAACAAAAGTCCAGTGAGAGCACAAGAAATGGTTTTTCTTAGGTCAGACTTTGAAAATCATTTTCCCTCCTTGGCAGCACCCTGTCAGTCAAACTCCACAGGAGAGGAAAGGGTCGTCTTGCCAATGCATTTTCTGAGAGGAAAGAAGTGGAGCTGCATGTTACAGAGAAATTAATATGCCATTGAGAGCAACCTCCAAGAAAAAAAAGTAATCTGATTTATTAGTTTCCAAAATTACCTTTTTATGATGGGAATTTCATTTTCTTAGCAAAGCCACAATCTGTACTCTAGTGGGTGTAAAATCCAGATGCTTGGGGTTTTGTATTTTTTTAAATCTTTCTTGCTTATCTAGATGTAGAGATTTTTAAGGCAGGGACGTTATATAACCAATTGTTTTGAGCTGTTCTCACACAACTGGCACTTGCTTGAGCCGACAGACATTACCGCAGTACAAAAAACCACGGACCAGACCTCTAGCTGGTTAAACAAACGCAGCTTCATTAAAAACAATGGGTCCTCACCTATATCTACCAGCTAAGCAACAGGACCCTGATTTTCAAAACACTAAAAATTATGGGTTTATCAATAATTTCTTCTTCTTTATTTTATTATAGGTAAATTATAATACAAGTTTGTAACTACTTCCAACCACCTCTCCTTCAGAAGCAGTTATTTAGACTGAGAGCCCAAGTCCAGTCTTTCACTACAAAATAGAGTGAGTTTCCCATCACACCAAATAAACTCAGGAAAGCTTGGCATCAGATCCTGAAAAATGCAAAATCTTGGAAACTGGTGGTAACTTACAGGTGAAAACTATTTGGAAATCTAACTCCCAGAAGCTCAAAGGCAATACTTTAGCACCAAGCTATTAAAAACCCAGATAATGTTCTCTCTCTCTTCACATATTCTTTCAGTGATTCTACTGCATCAAATATTAGCACTGCAAATTTAATGTTGATTTGATGCTGATTGAAGATATGTCTCCTAGAAAGTAATTTGTTGCAGTAAAAAGAGTTCAGTGGATCGAACCTCGTGCACGGGATGGAACACATGCAATAAAAACAGATCAGTAGATCAGCCCCTCCGTCTCCTCAGGGGATTTATTTCAGATTATCCTAGTCCCCTGGACTCAGTATCCCTGTGACACATAGAATTCAAAGATGTTCAAAAGAGGAGCCATTGGTCTAAAATCTTATGGCCTATTTGGGACTTGGACAACACTGGTGGAGAGCAGTCTGGTGTCTCTGGTTCAGTTTCTTTAAATACATGCAAAACGTGGACCACTATCAAGTTATTTGTCTTTCCCCACACTGCAAAATTAACTACTGTATTTTAACATCTGGAAACTGGGTTATTTGTAAAGATACCACAAGTGCATGTTACACCTCTGCAGGGAGGGGTATACCCCACAAGTTTCTTTTCCTCTAACAGCTTTGCAGCCTCTGAATCGTCACAGCTTGCTCCCGGTAACTTCTCACACAACTGTTTTACCAGATTAGGGTGATCCAAAGGTAATTTCTTAAGCCACTGTTTCACCAGATTGGGGTGATCTGAAGATTTTCATTCAAGGAGTAGCACTTCTGAAGGAGTAAAGTTATCTGCAATTTGGGTAGTATATATAAAGCTGTGGTATATAACTGTGGCAATCACATCTGTTGTTCTGTAAATTATTCTCTGAGAAGTTCATTCCCAAAACTGCTATTTCCTGAAAGCAAAGGGTGTTTTTCTGTTTATAGACAGACCTCTTTCACAGTCACAGGTAACTCAAGACAATGCTATCCCTATGGTCAGTTTGAACATCTACAATGTAATGTGTTTCCACAAATAACCATTTGTCATTATTGTTTTAATGCTGATAAACAGGGCATCATTAAAATCTTGTTGCTGTTTACTCACCACTGCTACGGTATGCATCACTTTTTTTAGATTGCATTTGGGACTATAATAAGGAGAGCAGTAAAACTGGGATAATGTTCAGTTCTTTGGAGTAGGTATTTTACGAGTTGCGGTTTGTGAGATCAGTCACAGAAGAGAAGTCAGAGCCAGTTTACTTTGTTGTTTTGGTTTTTTTTTTAAATTTTGTTTCTGGAATTTCAGAGGAATAAAAAAGAGGTTTGGGCTTTGATTAAAAATATGCCACTCAAATTATTTTAGCAGATAAAACGTGCATAATACCCCAACACAAAACTGTCTTTTCCATAAAACCGTCTTTTCTATAAAACACTCCTAAACTTTTCTATTAAAATAAAAAATATATAAGATATCACAGTTCTTATCAATGAGCAATGACAGAGCTAATTATAGTACAGCTCATCCAGCCTTTGTAATATCTGAGAAATCTCACTTAAATTAATGGAACGACATGGATCTCAATAAGCACAGAATTAATTTTGTGTTTAATACCAGCTAGTCCTGAATCTTTCATTCCTTAGTTGTTCGCTGCCACTTGCAAAACTAACAAACAGTCAAAATGTTTGAATCTGAGAAGCTATGGGTCATGAGCATGGCAATTTTTTATCCATGAAGTCTTTGAAGAGAAATCATCACATAAGATGCATATGCCATATTTTCAGCAAATACTTGACAAGCCAAAAGCCTGTAATAGTTGTATTGCTAAAGGAAAGAGGTTGTACACTTATTAATACCTGTCCTACTTTCCTAACCCTATCATTTTGAGCTTTACCAATTGTATATCACAAATTTAACAACTGAAGAAATCTGCACCACCCTTAGTGTCACTCTTTGGGAACATTTTATACTTTGGTAAGTACACATTATTTCCCAAGCCATCTGTGTCAGCAATTCTATAGACCTTCTATAATTACCATGTTAATAATTTTTGAGTCCAGAGATGTAGTATTTGGTTGAGGCATTCCTTAAATTTGGCTATCGTTTAAAGTTTAATCACATTGCTTCCTCATTTTGTGGTATGCACGCCACGGACCATAATGTAAAATGAAAAGGCAAGACAAGAACTGCTAATCCAGTAGTAAAATTTGTTCTTCTTTGCATTCTACACACATGGCCATATGGACACACAAAAGCCTGAAGCAAAAATGATCAACTGGTATTGAAGATCTAACACTGATTGCTAGCAATAAAAGTGCTCCCTGGACAGACAGCAATAATAAAAACAGGCCACCATTCAGGGCCCATATAGCTATTGCTTTTAAAGGTAATTGCAGCATCTGCTTCTTGAAGTAGTTTAAAACCAATGTAAAGATCTTGCTTCTGTCTCACTGAATGGCAAGCAGCACTGAGTAAAGAGTGAAAAGGTTTTGAACACAGCTATACTGGAGTGCGCTACCAGGTCAGAAGTGAAGGCAGAAACAGCTGCTTTTTCAATAGACTCATCAGAGCTTCTCCATGCTCGCTGCACTTGCCCACAAGACTCCAGCACAGACTATTGTGTTGTATTTTTTTTGCTGTGGGAACTTCACTCTTAAGAAACAAATGGACTGGCTTAACTATTAAGTGTCAATCAAATTGACTATAAGGGCGGGGGGGGAACTATTTTAAAAATTTAATTAGCTTTCATCCTCTGATCGTTCTATGCATTTGCATGGTTCAGATTGCCTCATTTAAGTCAATGAAATTCTGATGAGGAGAGATGTATTTTCCACCTCAGAACCTTATTTGTATATTGTAGTAACATTGACAACAATCTCTGCTTTTGCATGAAGATTTACAGTCTTCTGACAGCCTCTCCTATACAGAAGATGATAACTGTTATAATCTGCTGTACCATATCCATTTCCACTGATTTTACATCACACTACTCGTTCGGAGTCTAGATGAAACAAAACAATTCTTTTTCATGTTCAGCAATACAGATGTTCAGGAGCACTTCTTGGGTGTAAATAAGAATATAGAGCATTGGGTAGCCCTTCATTTTCCCTCTATTATTCAGACAGTGACATTGGTCTTAATAAATATTTTTTGCTCTGTGTTTATCTCCTTACCCTAATGCCCTGGGAATAAGATTGCCTTACCCAGAGATAGAGAGAACATCCAGGATTCTCACCTAACCATAGAACCTATTTCACATTTCATTGGTCGCGTGAATGAGCTGTGAAAATTGCTTCCTGTTTCTCTAAAGTATCAGGACAGTGGTTTGCATGGGAGAGATTTCTTCTGGTTACATGAAATAAAACTCATCCACTGAGTTCATTTCAAAGTCTTAAAACTACTGTGCATCTTGTTAAGTTTGAACAAATCTTTTCTGCTCTGTGAATACCTACTCCCAAATCAGAGGCGTTACAGTTACCTCTTGTTTGCAGCAAGCTATCTATATAAAGAAAGAAAATTAAAAAAAAAATACATTAATCACAACAGGAAAACACACAGCCTTACTCTTTTCTGATAAGTGTAGTCTTGGCTTTCCCAAATTGAGAGGAAGCTGCTTTCAGTGTATCAAGGGACACTTGAACAAGGACAGTCTATTTTAGTAAGAAGCTGGTTTTGTCTAACATTAAACACACAGAAAAAAATAGCTTAAATAACAGTGGTGGGAGCCTAATTTTGAAAGCTAAGTTAAGCACTTCTCATCCTTTTCTCTACTAACATCCTTCCACCTCACTGAGATATTAATCAGATTTGAAAGTATCTAGTAAGCCTGAGAATATTTAAAACCCATGAAATGCAAAATCACAGATTCTACTTAAATCCATGAAACTATATCTATATTTCCACTAATAGTAGGGTACATGTGGACTGTGTATTTACCTGTGAGTATTCAGGTTTAGGACTTTCAAATTACTTTAAAAAAATAGAGAACAAGATTTTTGCAAAATATAGAGCTCAATTCTGTACAATTGAGTGGCTGAGAGCAGTGAGATTTGGGAAAATATTTATATGAAGACCTAGGTTCAATTTAATCCCATAAAAGCCAAAGGAATTCATAGCAACTGTGAACCCAGTCCTACCTTCAAAAGTGTGTGTGCAGCTCTGAACAACCAAAATCATACCTGCAGTACACCTACAAATCAGCATATACTGTAGCAGCCTTAATGTCTTCTATCTAACTTTAGTTCTGAGAGGTTTATTTTTACTTTCTCATGTGGGTTTGTTGGTTGGATTTTTTCTGTTGAAAAACAGTTTATTTTATTTTTGAACAAAATCCATCACAAGCAGGAAAGTAAGTGCCAAAATGGTTCATCCTGGTTCATCTCAGGCCATTTTATAGCCTGAGAGATGGCAAGGTAGCTAGAGGAATAACATTGGCATAACTCTTGCACAGAGGAATGTCAGAAATTCTGTAGTACAAGCTTTGAACTGACGAACGCTATAATTTACAATAAAAAGGGGGAAGGGGGGGAGCAGGATCTGAATAATCTGTATCAAAATACATAGTTACACCATCTTTCTGTGATATGTCACATTGTCAGGAAAGACTCCAACTAAAAAGGGAAGAGCAAGTTTATTCTATGTCAAATATGAAATCCCGCATCACAGACAACGTGAATAACAAAACTATATCTGAATGTTTTAACCTAATACTGAGCAAACTAATGTCTTAACCAATGAGTTAGCCAACAACTGACTGGAAAAAAATCTGAGCTCTACAAAACTAAATTATGGTGTAAAATTCATTTTTGACCATTCTACCTATCTATCCTTAGATGTCAGTGAGGCGTGACTTCTGTGTTGTGATAAAGCTTGGCCCAGTTTCACTTTCATCTTTACAAAGCTAGAAACAAAAAACCACTGAAAATACAATAAGCACAGAGATGGAATTCCTATCTTAATAGCAAAAATGAAGGTAGCCTGCACATTATTCAGGAAGAAAGCAGAGATTTCTCCTTGTGCTACTCAGACCAGCTTTCCCTTGGAATAAGCCTGGTGCTCATCATCTCATCAGAGCATTGGGAAACAGAGCTAACTTGACTTTATCCAATTTCCAAACAAAACGCCTAGCATTATATGTGGTAAAGTTCAGTAATTAAACAATATTTGGCTTTAAGCCTAAAAATCCGGTTCTTCAGATGTGACCTACAGAGGAGGAGCTTCGAAAGGAGGATCTTCCAAAGGTGACTACTACAGTACTCTGGTTCTGTGAGTGAATCTAATAATAGCGCCAGAAAGTAACATGCTGCTTGTTGCGTGTCTGTAACTGGAAAAGAGAGAGAGACCATGAGGTGCAAGTGTTAGGGAATGGGAAGGTATATTCCGTTTCTTTAACTGAGGAAAGGAAATCCAACACTCCAATTCTCCTGTGAACAGGGCTTATTTGATTCCAGTGGAAACAACTGAAATTTCAGTTTCAGCAGAGCTACTATTTTTCTTTCAGAATTGCTGAGAATATCTAGCAGTGAATAACTCTTAATCAGACTTGTTTATTCACGTTAAAAGTCAGTGCAGGTCACATTGTTCACTTGGTGCCGTTTGGTCTGCACTTAGTCCTTCCTGAACAGGAAGTCCTTAAGATTAAAGATTGTATTTTTATGGTCCCATGCCTGCCCACCCCTAGCTATTACCTGAAGAGCAATGTAACCAGGACTCAGTTTCTAGAAAGGATATTAACAACCATTAGTGTGTGTGTATGTCAGGATGAAAAATAGGAGGAAATCAAAATAGAGTAACATGGTGAAAGCAAAATTGTAAGAAACAGCAACGTAATTGTTCACAATATTGGGAATAAGGTGTATTCAGACAGAGGTACTTTCTATCTAGAGGTCAGCAGAGTGCTAGATCACTAGAATGTATTTAAATTCAAGCAGCAAATGTGATTTAAATACCCCAAAGCTATTTGCCTCTGGACATATATTTACATCCATTTTATAAGGTATGAGGGATCTAAAGTGCTTGTTGTTCAGAAAAGCTAGGCTTTTTCCCCAGCATTGCAGAAACCGTGTAACGGCACAAGAACAAGAAAGAAAACTCCAAGCAGAGTAAATGGAGCGCCTAGAAAGGTCAGGAAGACTGCTTGCTTTCACAAACTAATCATTCTGTCAGCTCTATTATTATATGGTTGTTCTTATTTTGATTTTGTATTTCTGCTTCACACTCTATAACTCAAAGAAGTACTTGACAAGATCTTAAAAAATGAAATAAGCATTTGAAATTAAAACAGCTATACTATTTCAGTATAAACATGTTTTGCCATTATGTTTTAGGAATAAAATCCAAATGATCTTTCTGCGGACCGATTTTGTGACCGATTTGTGTACGTACACTGGACTTGAATATCTATGTTCCGTATTGAATCTGTGTATCAGGTGCCATTAACACATTATCTGAATCAACGGGGCTCTAGAGCAGCAGCATGAGATGGCTAGACAAAACTGCAGGCTGGATGCTTAACCTGCCTGATGTCCAGTGCATGCAGTGGGACAGAGGCCACTGCCAGACAGGTGGTTGTAGGTCCCGATCTCTGAGCACATTGGCTACAAAAAAAAATCCTGAGACTGCAAACCCACCTGTACCAGCCCTGTGAATTGCCAGGTCACATATTGTTTACATTTGCCTAGATCAGGAGTGGGTATATGAACACACTTCTGTTAAATTTGCTAGCATATGTTGATACAGAATTTTATTATACCAGATTTGCAGTGACTGTGGGAGGACAGCCAATATTCAACCCGGAATAAAGCTACATTGTAACCCAGCGATCATTTTCAGCCAGCATTTCCCCACTTCCCACCACCACAGTCACCACTTCTCACTCCCACGCTATTTTCTCCGTTGTGGTTAACGCCATGTTTATTCAGACACCCAGTTAGCCCAGGTTAAATTAACCTTTTCTTCTTTCTTCTGGCATTCAACTAGATGCGTTCCTAATGCTCTTCGTTAAAGAAGGGTGGGTGCAGAGGAGAGGATGAGCAGCTGGGGAGTGCAGGGCCAACTGCATGAATGTGGAGCAGCCCCCTTTGAGTGGTGCGGGCAGACAACTCGTTTAACCTGAAACCTGCTGGTATGAAGATAAACTATCGATGAGAGACAAACTGTGTTTGTCGGAAAACTGCATGACAGAGAAATTCTCTGCTAAGATGATCAGGCGGTTTTACTTCTCCCTGTGCTTTTGGAATAGTGCAAATCAAAAGAAATAGGGTGATTTAGTACTGCGGTATTCAGTTTTACAAGCATTTTTCAAAATCAGTTCTATCACAGTCCACATTTCAGCTGCTAAAATCTCTCTGAAGACAGAACTTAATGCCTTGATGAGTACTGGAGTCTTGTATTCACATATTAAGGCAGTTAGGAGTTAAGAATACGAATAGGGAAGTCTGGAGGCAGGACTAAAACTCCCCGTCTTCCCCAGAGAAGACACCACGCTAGGAGTAGTAAATCATTTTTCGTTCATTATGTAACAACGATCTCCACCGCCAGTATTTCCACAGAAACACTATGGACTGAGACAGAATCTTTCCTTTAAACATCTTGTAAATGTTCATCTCAAAATAATACTTCACTCTTAAACAGATGTAAAGTTCTTTATGCTACAGATATTTATTTGCCCTTAAGCATCTCAGTCTCTCTTTTCTATTAAACCTTTGCAAAGAAGTGGCTTCACTAAGCAAATGGATGAGATGAAATCTAAAATAAAAGGGTTATTTAACTGCAGAAGTTGTTTATGAGAAATAAAAGGTTTTAATCAAACTTGCCATCAACACTTTCAAAAGGAAAAACCATTTTTCAGTTGTGGCTTGGTCAAATTCTTTGAAGTATTAATGTAACCCTGAGAAACTGGCTATTAGTCTCAACCAATTGCTGGACATTAGACACAACAAAAACAGGAAAAGTTCAAGAGTCTCTGTTGACTTTCCGCTTGATTGTAACAAACTACTCATTTTCTGGGTTTTCTTTTTTGAAGTGGAATTTTATACAGCAAGGCCAGGCTTTGGTTGTTTTGTTTTGTTTTTTTCTTGATACACAAAATTCCCACCAACCTGTGCTCTCTCTTTTAGTTCAAACATGAAGGACTGCTGTTTGTACTTAATGCGCACACTGCCAATTCTGTTTAATTCAAAGACACTGCACCAGTGTACCTGAAAGGAAAACCCAGTGCATGGGTCGGAAGCAAATCTGGCTGGTAATTACAAGATGTCTTGAAATATCTTGGCAATTAAATAGTGTCTACCTATCTAGAGACAGAAAAGTACCACAAGTACCTGTCACAAACTTTTTTATTGTGCACTACATTGTTGAAGTGTAAGCACTTAGATAGCCTTAAATAAGGAGCGCTCAGATACCCTTTGCCATTATTGCCAGGGAAAAAAACCAGCTGAATAAAATATCGCCCCATACATCTAGAAATGCTAGAGGATAATCCACTAACGTCAGTTAACCTCCACTGCAAACCGGAGAAAGAGAGGTCTATTAGCACCAGGATATTCCACACTGAGGCAGTCTAACTGAGAAACAACATCCCATAAAGCAGACACACACTTCACACAGTATTCATATGCTTAGAAGACTGTTCTTTTATGAGTGCTTTAATACTTTGGGATTATGTGTGTTGTTTTAGAGTTGCATTAGTCACACCCTGGGGAAATGTGAGCTTCCATGCCTGCCCATTTCCGTGCTGCACTAGCTTGACCCACAGAATTTACCACATTAAGAAAGGATTTAAATCTTGATTATTTTCACCTGTTCACTTTCAATCTTTTTTTTTTTTTCACCTAAAAGGCCTGCCCTCTTAGCATGATACAGTTCATAAAACTGGTGACCTTTGCCTGGCTTCTTGATTTAAGCAGAACGGGGGAGCAAAGGGCTCTCATGCACTGGTAAGAACCTAAAAATAAAAAGCAAAACTGTTGCCAGTTCCTATTCAGGTGAAAGGGTTGAGAAAAGCTCTTTCTTTCCCATTCTTATTATGAGGGTGGGCACAAATGCTTCCCATGCTTTCCTGCACGGTCCAGCTCCCCACTCCAGCCCTGAGAGCTGGGAGGGACGCAGCACCCTGCTTGTTCATGCCAGCCTGTTGCACATCCTGCTGGTTTAGGGGTTCATAGTGAATCTGTGCTGTCCTGTGTATAGAGACATTTCAGTTGCTCCCGTGTTTTCTTTCCAGAGACAGAGAAAAGGAAGCAGAAAAAACCAAACATCTGTTCTACATTTTTATTCCTTAAACAAAACCATCCTTAAATTTTCAAGAATGCTTAAAGCTTCAGACAGTTATTTAGAAGAGAAAGGTGATCACCGCATCCCACAGAGATCTCCCCAAACCCCTTTGCTGTAACTGCATGGTAGGAAAAATTCTGTTCAATTCTGGGAGTAGGTGAACACACTTTCAACCTGATAAGATCTGGATTCCCAGCCTTGTAACCTGCCAAATGGTGATACACCACTTCATTCATATTTTCTATGGCAGGAAGAAAAATTTGTGGGAAAACTGAGAGGACATGGAAAAAGAAAAGACAGAAAAATAAAAGAAGATAAAATAATAAAAATGTGTTCAATTAAATGAAAGTCCTTCTGCTTTCACTTCTTTACCTTAGAAAATTCATCACATTTTCCTGTGACTTTTCCCTCTTAACATTTTGTATTCCAAATTCTATCAAAATAGTATACAAAATGAAATTTAAAAAAAAAAACCCAAACCTTTCTCACTGTTTCCAAACCATAGCATCACAAAAAAATACACTTTAGAAGGACTCAAGAACTTTTGAAGATTCACGAACATGAAATCTTCAGGTTCACTATTCATCACCTGACACTTAGCAGAGGTTTAGTAAAATCCAGTCAAAATTAGATCAGGTAGAAATAAACAGGGAAGGAGCTTTTGACAGTAGAAAAGACAACAGAGTCAGTGGAGAAGGTGAAGGTCAGTGGTCAGAGGAGAGGAGGGATGGTAATATGAGAGTACAGTAAAGGACAGGATAAATGGTCCTGCTGCGGTAAGGATGATAATGATGTAGTTAGTGGAAATGGGGAGAGGATATTTAACAATCAGCATAAATGAATAGATTTTGGAGGGTAATCAAGAATGCAATTGAGTTGGGAGGAGTATGGGAGGAAGAGAGAAGCCCTTAGAGGTTTTGGAGAAGATTTATTTGAACTGAAACTTCAGCTGATTTACATCTCAAGAGAGAACTATAGCTTAATAATTCAAAATATGCCTTTTCTTTAATATTGCAGAATACAGTGACAAATGCTATTACACAAACTTCTCCTTAAATGACTATGCCAAGATATCTTTAATGCAGTTCACAATATTAGATTATCTATATTAAGCAATCACATCCCCATCTCAGGCCTGTGGAAACATACAGTGGTACTCTTCCGTTTGAGATCTACTGGACTTCTGTAATTCAGAACCTATAAGGCAAACAAGTAATACAAGAGATTTTCTGCATCCTTAGTTTTGTTTTTTTATTTTAACTAAAATAAAATGTCAGCTGTTAAATACAGATATCCAACCAATTTTCTTTTCTTTTTAACCTCTGAAGAGATGTCTTGACTAGATGTGTAATACAGGTTTAATTGAACACAATGCTGGATTCTTTCTATGCCAACACTTCCTTTTTCTTCTAATGATCTGGTTTTTTTCTTCTCATAACTGTTCCCATTTCCTCTTGATGTCATTGCTACTGATGTTATTCTCTCAAGCAAACTTTTACTATTTCAGCTCTCCCAGCTGTCCTTGCTATTGTTCTCCTCCCCCTTGTATTGCTGTCCTTCTGTATCTTATGACCTTATTACTGTGCAACTCTCAGCCTTTTCTTTTGGCAACCATTTCCAGGAAGGACATGAAGGTACTGAGCTCACCAGCAAGAGCTAAATGTCTTAACTCTCATTACTGACAGCTAGTGCCTGAACTATAGGATTTTTATGGTAGAAATGAGGGGCAGGCAAGTACAGTAAACAACGCCTAATGATAAATGACAATGCGTTAGCCTGTAGAGACTGGCCAGTGGTTTAGTGCAGGGACCACCGTTACACTGATTTTTATTTAAGGTTTTAAATCATGACCTGAAAGATGACATGCTTAATTCAGCTCACAGATGTAGCATACAAGCAGCCTAAGAATTATTAGACTTGAATGGGATCAAGGTATACCAAAATCTGATAACATCAATGCAGTTGAATGAGAATATGGAGAGAGAGTGGAGACAGACAGAAAAGACAAATAGGTAAGGAAAAAAAAAGGCAGAAAACATTTTCTCTGAAATGTCCTCTCACAGAATTTCCCACAAGTGATAACGGGCAAACAAAGTGCAAAAACAACCTTCCCTGTTCTGTCCCACTCCTAGCTCCTTCCTGGTTGTGTGGTTTTGAATAAGCCATCTCACTTCTGTGGTCCAGAGTCCCTTCAATACTAGTATGATTCTGTCCCTGGTTAGGAACAATATCACTGAACTCAATCTATTATATAATGGCAGAGGAACCAAACAGGATCTGCAAAATTAAGGTCTTTAGAAAGACCATGCCATGCACTCCTCTCCAGCAGGCTAAAACAGCAGCTGCTCTGCAAAAGATTTGACTAAATGTAAAAGTGCACAGATAAAAGATCATCTACCCATAATTGCCCTCTACCTTGCAAAAGCAAACGACAAGTTACTTTGGTTCCTTCTGTATGCAAGGACTTCTGACATGCAGATAGCCCCTTAAGTCATGGACTATTTCCAAAAATTTAGAGTGTACATTCAGTACTGGGCACCATATACGTACCAATGGGAAGTGGTTAGTGAACAGGCAGAACTTGTGGCAAAGTATATACCTATACTGCAACTCAAAGATCATGTCACAATTCATGCAGTCTTACCTGAAACAGTTCTAACCAAGCTAGGTTGACGATCAGTAATGGTGGACCAACATCAGCGTGATTCCCAGGTTGGTACAGCGTCCTGAGTGAGTTTTGCAGAAGCTGCCAAAACAAGTTTTCACAGGTAGGTTTCTACGAACCTGCAAGCACACCTTTGAGTTTCAAGATGTGCATAGCTGTTTGGATATGTGTTTATTAGAGAAATGAAAAGTGAACAAAAGTTATAAAAAGTCCAGAGTCTGGACAAATAACGGAAACTCAGTCTAGAGAAAACAGCATCTCTTCAGTAGAAACCTATGAGAACAGTAATTTCAGCAATTTTGTGGGTAATGAGGCTTTTTCTTCCTGCACTGTTGTCATGGTTGCATGCTTACACATTCATTAGTTTGTCCTTTGCTAAAAATCACTGGTAAAAGACAGAAAATACTCTCCCATCTCCAGAGGGCCTTCAGTCTTTCTCAACTCGCTTCCTTCCTCCCACCAAAAAACCCACCCCTAGGCTAACCTTGAAGTCACTGAAGTCTAACAAAAGGTAAAGGAAAAAAGATCAGTATTTGTTTATTGTGATATTACCCACTTATATTCTGATGTTATTCTCTAACAAGTGAACAATTTTCTTTCAGTAGTTGGTTCATTTAAGAAAAGTTAAAAAAATCTTTTTGGTAATTATTGCTCAGGCACTCTGCCAAGTCCATCTGCAGAGGCAAAGACAGTTGGATATCAGGTGCTACATGAAGCTACATTATTTATTTTTCCTCATTTTTAAGTTATTTTGTTTTGGTTTGTGTTTTTTAATGGCTACCCTACCATATGAGCCTTGGTTGTTTCACAGCAACAAAGACTGCCCTCTGAAAGCAGTTCAGCACTTCTCAGCCAATGCAGCAGAGTATCTATAACATTCCCAAGCAAGACACTGATAGTTACACAGAATCTAAAGCAAAAGGTCAAACCCCCTGCTATAATCAGGGGTGTTTAAAGTACCCAAGAAAACAGACCTTGAGTAACACATAGATGAAGGAGAAAGGCAGTTTTCAGTGGGAAAAGAAGCTGTAGAATAGAGTAAAAAGTAGAGGGAAGGAAGTGTGAAGGCTTTGAAGTTGAGCCACAACTCAGCTAACACTCTGATTTATACACACAATCTTTCTTATTCTTTCCCACAATAAATCACCACTGCACGACAGGTTCTGGTATCTAATGGCTGCACAGGAGGAATTCTCATGCCATTTTGCTTTTGTACTAGGTAAGCCTCCCTTCCAACTCTTCCCTTCCAACTTCCCAGAACTTTGAATCTATATGCAAATTTTGCAGGCACAAAATAGGCTAAACAAATCCACTCAGAAATATCTCTGCAGAGTGATATTGTTCTGAGTATTACCTCCAGATTATGTTTTCTACTTTATTTGCTGAATCAGACCCTTAACTAGTGTAAAATTGGCATATTTCAATTGTATTTTCAGGTCTAATTTATCATGTCAATATAGAAAACATAGTCCAGTGTCTATTTTGATAGTAGGAATGTAGGGGAGAAAAAAAATCAGTGATTGTAGTTTTACAAACTTGAAGCCTAAGTCAAATGTTCTGTGTTTAGAGATGTTAAGAATCTCCTACGTTCACTGACATCACTGTAAATTTCTCCACATTGCCAAAATTCAGGCAGCCAGAGGAGAGTTAATTCAGTAAATAAATTATCACTCTTGTATATGTAACCTGAAAACACGCTGTAATTCAGAACTGAAGCCTGAGGGTACACAGAACTATTGCAGTGTCTTCTTGTTACTCTCAAAGTATTTTGCTGTGTCTTATGTAGCACCCGTTACAAGTATTCAGTCTCTATAGTGGGTAAGTTCATTTAGCTGGGAAGTACTGTGTTATGGGAGATGATGATGCAACCGCACACTATCTGAAGCCAGTGGTGCTTTTGAAGGATCTGAGTGAGACTGTGGAGGGAAGTATAGCAGTATCAAGTTAAAACTCATTAAGGCAATGGTCATAACATCTCTGCTTTGCATCTGGGGTATCTGGATTGCTTACAAGCCTATTGTACTGGTTTTGGCTGGGATAGAGTTAAATTTCTTCAGAGTTGCTAGCGTGGGGCTGTGTTTTAGATTTGTGCTGAAAACAGTCTTGATAATACAGAGGATGTTTTAGTTACTGCTGAGCAGTGCTTACGCGGAGTCAAGGCCTTTTCTGCTTCTCACACTGCTCTGCCAGCAAGTAGGCTGGGAGTGCACCAGGAGCTGGGAGGAGACACAGCTGGGACAGCTGACCCCAACGACCAAAGGGATATTCCATACCATGTGATGTTATACTCAGCAATAAAACTAGGGGGGAGGTTTGTTTTTTCCTCTTGTCCTTATTACTACTACTACTACGATGACAACAACAATGATGATGATGATGATGATGATTTCATTATTATTAAACTGTTTTTATCTCAACCCACGCGTTTTCTCACTTTTACCCTTCTGATTCTTTCCCCCATCCCACCTGGGGGAAGTGAGTGAGCAGCTGTGTGGTGCTTAGCTGCTGGCTGAGGTTAAACCACAACAGCCATGTTCAGAACCATGTTAGGAAAGATTCTGGAAATGTGCAGGAGCCATTAGACATGAGAAAACCCTAGACACTGAAAACACTAGACACTGAAATCCCAAAATCAATAAATTTGCCAGGCAGTCAGGCAAGGATGGAAACAAGACAACTTGGCTACTCAGTCCAGTGCCTAATGTTAGACAAATACCTAGGAAAGCAATCTATCATTAATCAAAAATTTACAATGTTTTTGTCATTGTCAGCCTAGGAGCTAATGATTGCCACAAGTCAAATGTTAAAAAAGTGGAATGTCTACTAGCACAAAGAAACAATTTGCTTATGACAGAAAAAACAATGGGAGAAGATAGTTTATGATATTTTACTTACACTTGAAATAACTTTTATCTAACTATCTACATAACTTAGATTCCAAAGGCAGTGTAGGAGAATATGATCTTCTATCAATTTGACATTTTCTTTCTAAGTATGGAAGAACAGTACAAGAAAAATATTACAGTACAGTTGAACATATACATATAACTTTATATGTGCATAAGTGTAATATACATTAATATAGGCACACAGCCAGTATCACTACACTTGTGATACTCCTACTAAATGGCAAACAATTTCTGGTGATGGGAATTTCAAATCCTTCCCCAAACAGGAACAGAAATGCCTTTCCCCTAGTGTCATGACACTTTTGTGGGGGTGCCTGCCCATTTGGGTAGCACTTTCTGTATTCCACCGTACAGATTCTGAGTGTAAGTACTGTGACAAGCACACAGGCATCAGCAGCAGCCACAGCCACTACGTATGGAGACATTGGTAACCTCCCCAGCTGCAGCCCAGGAGAGAACACAGACTGCACCTTCTCCCTCCCCGTGTCACTCACGCAGACAAATGAGCAGGGATGGGCTTCTGCACCAGATTTTGCTCAGCTGTAACCTAGCTCAGTTCAAATCCTGTCATTCCCTTTCTCATTGTTACTGGTAACTGCAGCAGACATGGGGAAACAAACAACTTGCTTCAGATACTTTCTCTTAACTGAATTCATGGATTGCCATAGATTATATGCAAGTCCTATTTAAACTGAAAAAAAGATCTGCACCATTGAAGAGTCAATCCTAGCTCTCAATAGCTCTTGCTGAGCACACAGGAAAAGTTAGTCCAGAATCACATTATTGCAGTCTTCTGGAGGCAGAGCGGGTCATCGCTCTGGATCCTGATCTTGTTCACTGGAGGACATGCTTTCACTTTGATCCCAGAGTAGCTGTATTACAACAGTGCAAATTCAGTGATAAAGTCATCATATTATTGCAATTTAATGTTGGTGAATCAGCTGAATCATGGTAAACAATTACATATTCTTATCTCAAAAATCTGATGAAACACGTTCACTTAATTTTTTTAATCTGAACTTTAAAGGAATATATTCTCTTATTTTGCCTTGGAAGCCACAAAAGTTTATTCATAAGGCTATGTCCTTTGATATGTAGTCACATCATTAAAGAATGCACAGCACTCAACATCTTACAAAAATGTGCCCGTACATGGTGTGAGTAGTATCTTAAAATGCCGTACCCCTACCTAATCAGCACTGCTGCTGATTCAGGTCTGTGCATGATTTGGACATGATTCTCAACAAAAAGCTTTTACTAGGTGTTAGCACAGCGGACAAAAGTAAGAGAAAGGTTATTTTTGTGGAGACAGCACTGCTCTGGGACACCAGACCTAGTTTTAGTACCCTGTATCATCCACAGAGCTTCCCACAGAGTTTCCATTTGACTTCAGGCGAGATTCTTCACCTACCCTGTGATTCAGTTCTCCAGGCACAAAATAAAGACATTTTCTTATCTCACTGGGATGCTATAATGACAAAACTGAGTAACTGTGATACACTCACATGCTAGGGCAGACAGCCACGGAAGTACTTAGACCGACAGTAAGACATACAACCCAAAAGTTTAACTCAAATTATCTGATACATTCTAAGGGCTCTTATCTTTAAAGGGAAGCCTTTCCATAAGCAAACCAAATGATCTAGTCTCAGGCTAACTAGGCTTTCTTCTTTCCTTTGAACAGGTTTCAAAGTAAAACAAGATAAGCAGAAGCTCCTTAGAGGACCTCTCTTCACAGAGAGCTGGGATGTGACAAGAAGCGCAAAGTATCTCTAATTTCAGGAGCAAAAGCTTTAGTTTGGAAGGGTAAGATGTAGTGTTTACACCCACAATAGATAAAAGAAAGAAATTCCCCAGTCCTCAGGGGATGGGCCACAGGGATTTTTTTTCCCTTTGTTTTTCCTTTTGTTTTAAGTGTAGACAGATGCCAATCAATGAAATATTTATCGTACAGGAATTTACCGAAGAATTTCCATACAGGACTGAAACATACACCTTTGCTTTCTCTTCAGAGATGGATCCATTCATGTGTGATTTACAGCTGCTACTAAATAAATGAATCACCTTGAAAATTATTTTTTATTAATCAATTAGCACTAAAAATATACCGCTAGTAAGATTTTACAAGAGTTGTTTTGGCTGAAAATTGATACTTAATCTAATTTAAATGCCTGTCATGGTTTTTTTTTGACAAAATAATGACAATATTGAAGTATGAAAGCGCATTTCTACAAAAAGTATTTTTAAAAGTTGGGATTTCCATCATGTTCTTAAAGATGACTTATATTTTGATCCATAATAACCTCATCCTACTCTCCATCAAGTAATGCATGGATTAACTTTTGCGTATGCACATTTTCTTTAGAGAGAGACATTCTTCTCAGTAAATTTAACAAGTTTTTCTGTTCTGTGAATGACTGCAAACTGTTTATTCTTTCCTACAGAAAGGCATTTTCTTGGACTGTAGACTGAGTCTTAATGATTTGCTTTAAGTATTTGATACTCCATACCGAGGTAGTTCCCCATTCCAACTAATATTACACACACTATCTTCTCCACAATGACACACAGTAATTGTGTGTGTGCTCAAACTCCTGTCTCAGTCAGTTAATCATTTTTGTACCAAGTATCTCTGGAGAGACTTACAGCACCTGCCAGTAGTCCTCTCTCTATAAAAGTAGACTAATAGCTATCGTTCTTCAGCACACACTGAAGAAAAACAGTTATAGTTTTAACAGGTTGGTCATGTTTTTATGTTATCTCACAAGTTCATGTCCCATCAATACCAACTGTGAATCAGCCTCATCGCCTGACATATTTGCTGTTCTGCAGGTAATCATAAATTGATATGTCATCCTACTGCTGCTTTGCCACTTGGGTGGATCTGAAGTGCGTCTTTTGAGGTCACAGACCTGTTGTCCCAGAACAACAGCATGAAGAAGATTACCCTGATGTAGACGTGTTATTAAGCCAGGAAGACAGTTCAGCAAGGGATGATACAGTCCAAGTTACAGTGAGAGATGCTGCTTTTTTCTGTACCTCTTTTTTTTGGTGGAGTGGGGGGCGGGGAAGAGGTGTCAGAGAACCCATCTATGCAAGCATGTTTCAATAAGCTGCTCAACATCTTTCAGTCTCAAAAAAAGGCTCAACTCTATGTCTCTCCAAAATTTCGAAAAATTAATACATCAGCTGTATAATAGAACCTAATGACAATAAAAACAACATCATTTATGGAATTTAAGTACCTAATTTTGACATACTAAAATGAGAGTATTAGCCTAGATATGGACCAGTTTTGGCCAGAATTTACTAAGATCCGTAAGTTGTGATACCTCCTCCATTCACAGTTTGCACAGAGGAGCACAAAATGCAGCACTTGGCTGGTCTAAAAATGAGAAAGATAAACAAACATCAATCTGGTCCAACAGATCTCAATAAAATAACTAAGTAACTGACTTAGCCTGTGTCATTTAGGAACACGGCTACACATTAAATAACATAAATACAAGGGAAGAATATGCTATATCTTCCTTTGCCCATCATTAAACACCCTCAGATATCCGTATACAAGGGCAAAAAAACACAAAAACCCAAAGAATATTTATTGCACCTGTAAATCTCCTAATTTAGTCTCCTAGCATGATTATGTTATCTAGAAAAAAGTAAGAAAAGGTTCCTTCCACTCTTCCTTCTCTCACATTGCCTGGTCATCCTAAAGCAAAAAAGTCTCTACTAAAAGACATAGCTTTTCAGGTAAATCCCTAGAAATATATACATTTCTTATAAGATATTTAAATTTAGAGTTCAATAGGGAGCTTCATCCCTGCTATCTAATGCTTTTAAAACTCTGGGGAAAAGTTGCTCTCTCCATTAAAATCCATTAAATAAATTTAAATTTAAAACTCCTGTAAATGAATTGCGTGTGCTCTTTTGAGACATTCCCCCCTCTGTCATGCCGACAGCCCTGGCCCTGGGATATGAGATCAACCAGCTCCACCCAAATCTACTGCAAAATGTCCTGTAAACATGGCAGCTGGTAAGGATAGGCCTGACATGCAGGAGGAAATTAGCATTGCCTAAACTGAATTAGTCTAATGAAACATGATGTAACAATCGCAGGAACTTTTTCTCCGAGGCTGACAAAGTAAGGCCCTGAGCTCCTCCACCTTCCCTTGCCCCCTAATTGAGCACGAGTAATGAATAAACATGTTAACCAGCTCTATTCTTCCTGCTGGGTTTCATGGCGGCCAGGCCTGCGGCCTGCGCGCCATTGTTTAACAGAAGGATGCAGGACATAGACTGAAGGATTGCTACCCAGATGTTTCAAGCCACCCACAGAAAGTCGTCAATGGGCTATAAATTTGTGAGGGGAGAGGAAGATTTGCAAAAGAATTGGAGGCATTCACGGGGAGAAGCTTGAATAAAAGGAGCTCTGCTGGTGGTAGGGTACCAGTAGGTGGACAGGCTGAGGGCTTTCCTGTGGCAATCTGTTCCCTGCTAGCCATGAATTTTAACTAGCTGTACACAGAGTGATTGCTTTACTTGTTTAGGCTTCTTGTTTTATTGACACACAGCCATGTAGTTAAACAAAGGTCAGAATTACTGAAATACCATAAACTGCCTCCACACAACCATTCAGAGAAGGAAGTAGCTGGCTTACCGACATGGGGGCTTTTTTAAATCCTTGTGCAATCACGTTGGGAATTTTCTTTTCTTTCCTCTTTAAATTCCACACGGTGTTAACTGTCATTAGTGATTACATTTCTCTCTTTATGTAAATAATACGTGCTGCATTTTTTACCTTTAAGTATAAATTACAAAGAATTCTAATTCTAGACAACTTAGGAAAAAAAAATAAGGTCCTGATCCCACCATTTTCTTTCATACTGAGTAATAATGCTTTACCTACTAAAGTTCAGTCTGTCAGCTCTCATGCAAGAAAGGGCAAGCATTTTTATTTCATTGTAAACCAACCACGGTTGGATTGTGCCAGCGAGAGCCATGTGCACGTGGATGCCGGCGCATCTTGCGCCAGCGGGACTCGGCTGCCTTCCTCTCCCCAGGCCTCACAGCTCCTCATACTAGCAAATCTGCCTCCCACTACAGTCCAGTTTCTGCACTAGAGTATGTTATACATACCTACTAATTATCCACTGATTTTCTATCACTTTTATAGGCAGCAGCAGTAGGGCAAGAGAAGATCACTGCTGCCCTTTCCATCGGAGCTGCCTTGATAAGGGTGGGGTGTATTCCTGAGGTTATAGTCAAAGCAGGAATAGCCACACCTGTCTCCAATTTTCCTTAGATTTTCCTAGGGGATTTATTAGATAAGAACAGAGGCTCTTTGGCTTTTACTCTGGTGCATCACTTTTCTGCATATCATATCGCAATAAATTGTTGCAAAGGAATTTGCCATTGGGATTGTCTTCCTGGGACTTTTCATGCAGGAGATGGCCCTTAGGTTTTAATTTTTAACTGAAGAATCTTAAAAATGATCTGAAACTAAAATAAATTAAAATAAGCATGATATTAAAACTTAAGAAAGTTCCAATATATAAACTAAAATTTTAAATATAATACAATATATATTAAAAAAAATCACACTGAGAGTCAAACCCCTCCTGGTATAATGTTTTTCAGATGATCAATAAAAGCAGAGTGTTGTGTCATGAAAGTCTGAGCAGTGTCATTTCAGAGGGTGCCTGTGCAGTTTGTAATAAAAGCCCCTTGGGGACAGACCACCTTGTTTCTAAGCAGTGTTATTTATCATCAGAAACACAAGAACCTATTATGAAACACAGTATCTGACATTAGGGCCTATGCATATACACAAGATTGAAATACCTTAAAACACCTGACTTAAAACTAAGAAAGTGCATATTAGAGGTATTTGTTTAATTTACAGCAAAGAACACAGATTGTTCACTTCATATGAGGTCTCACCCTGAAGCCACCATACAAGATGACATGATTGCATGACAGAGCACAAACGTCATGCCAACAACAGTGCCCTTTGGCCATAATACTTATAATATGATCTGAAGTTTCATGGCCAAGATGAATATAACCAAATATCGCAGTTGTATCAGTTAAATACATGCTCTTTGAATTTTACAGAGCATCAAGTTAGCTGATATTTTAAGTTAGAAAAGCACTGTCAGCACTGGCTATGTAAGGTTCCTTTTCTTTCTTCAGGGCTAAAAATTCTTTCAGATTTCACTGAATATAAACAAGTAGACAAACAAATAAACCATTAGACTGGATCTTGAGGACAAGTAATTTATAGTATTCGTAGTCCTCAAGCCCAAGCTGCTGTGATTGTGCATGATGTTCCCTGTCCCATTATGTGTCTTCTATAAGCAAACTCAGTGGCTGAGGTTGAGTTTTCAGGTTATTTTTAAAGCCTACATTATGCATTTAGGGTAAGATTTTTAAGGACAAGACATTTTGAAGTACATTACATCTGACTCAAGCCAGCAATTAATTTCTCTGTGGTCTTACTGGATGAAAAGGAAGTCTTGGGTGAACCTGTTCTCTTTAATCACAGTGAACTAATACTCTTTGATTTTCAGTGCATGTCATTCACAGTTATTTATAGGACAATGCTGGAAGTCAAAACAGTCATCAAGGGTTAGTAGATATTAGACTTAACATCATACGTTTTCATTAATGGGCTTAAATGAACAAGTAAAGAAATACTCCAGTGATTAAGGCTATTAGAAAACTAGTCACTCATATCAGCCACCAAACACGAGTTTCAAATTTCCATTAAAAAAGTATTTTCTGTCTTAATGAGTGATTATTTGGTCACAATATGATTTTCTGAAAACAGCTAAATTATGATGCATCACTAAGTACTGATGGCTCAAAAATTTAATTGCCTGTGTCAGACTCTTTTCCTAAAAATCAGACACTAGAATCAAAGCAGCTAAAACTATTATTTCTACAAATATAGCTGGGTTTAAGCAACATTACAGTCTTTTAAAAGCCTATTGCCATCTGCTCTGTCAAAGTAATAAATGAAGAAGTTGGATTTACATGTGGCACTCTGTTAAATGAGGTAAAGTTCAGGACAGAGTTTCACTTCCCAGCAGATGGGGATCTCCCAGCAGGGATGGAAGTCAACAAAGAGGGTAGCAGGGGGTTTCCATAAATTCATGTGATCCCTGGGCAGAACTAAATGGATTAAATAACAAGGACTCTAGGAGTTAAGCTGTATCTTGTTATACTAAGATGTCTCTGCATATTAGGTACACAACAGTTATTCATCCTTTCTTGATACAGTAGAGAAAACAAGCTATCCTTCTTTGAATTTTGAGCTTGTTTTGCCTTGTGTCTTCTGTTGGAACTCCAAAGCACAGTACAAACTATGATTCTCTTCTACACAATAAGAAGGTATTGAAAAGTCTATATCATCATAGAGAAACGCAAGAAGTATCTGTGGGTACTATTCAATGACTTGCCTCAAGTGTCCTAAAAATGTTACCATTCATTGTTCATTAATATTTGTGTCACAGGGACTTATTGCTAGAAGTTGTTAAAAATCTTTTTCTCATTATTTATCTTTTTCACTGGAATAGTGGAAAATTTTGCTACAGAAGTTTCCCTTATTTTGCAAACCTCTATTTATCACCTGGATTCATTGCACTCAAGGAATTTACCAATTAAATGGTAGTGTTTAAAGAATGAAAATATACATGGAAAAATGCTTGGATAAGTACAATATATATCTTTAAGATTATTTGTATGTATGTGGGCAAAGAAATCTGTATGCAGAGTTTGGGATTTTATTTTAGGACCATTGAGCTTGAACAAAAAATTGAATAGCCAGTATTATAATGCATTACAGTGAACAGATATGTTTGTCTTTGAATAGACTTTCATGTTTGCTTTTGACAGCATTCCAAAATAAGTCTCTTGAATTTTTTATGCTTTCCCTGACATGGCTTCTGACATTCCTTGTAACAAGCACCTGATCTGGAGTGAGAGTTTTGAGCTTGGGTTGTTTACTTGTTTGTTTGTTTGCTTGTTTAAATTTACTTTGGCTGAAATAATTCCATTGTGGGGCTGCATTATCACGGTCACTGTTTCCTTTACCATAGCATGGCAAGGCTGTTCTTTATTTCGCTGTTTCGTGGCATTGGACTTTCAGGAGATGAAAAACAAAATTTGCCTCCATGTGGTTTCTATAGGTCATATAAACTGGGTATTTGCAGTGCAGCTGATTTAGGATGTTGTATTTCACTCAGTTTCAACTCAGGCAAACACAAAGAAAGAAAAAGTATTTGCTCCTGTAGCAGAAGTAACAGACATTTGTTTAGTCTGAATGGTATTTTAATTAACTGAAATGATTTGAAATTATACTTGGTGTTTATATAGAGAGGTGTATAGTTTTAGGCATAATACAGATGGTGCACATCCACACAGATGTATACCTGTACATGAGTTTCAGATGGTTTTAATTAACGGCATCACTATGGGGCCTATGTCACCTTGATTGTCTCACTGCTGAAAAATCTTTTCTTTACTTAGGAATGATGATTGATTAAATAAGATAGAATAATTAACATGAACATTATAGATCTTAAAACATTATTGTTTATATACTTTTCTGTTATAACAGTCTTTTGTACATCTTCTGAGACAAAACCTTGTGCAGAAGAATCCTTTTCCTGAGCAGAGAACGTGTTTCCAAAAGTCCTTTGTTAAGATGACAGGCTAGTAATTCTACCCCCATCAGGCATGTTTTTCCCATATTACCAAGTCTTAGCATGTAAAAGAAGTTTAGGGGGAGGATCTCTTTGTCAAAATGAGTTAACTTCATCGTAACCTCAACCAAAATCCTGGCACACATTCATTTTCATGTCTCCTCTAAAAGCGTACAGCAATTTGAACAGCTGTTAACTTTGAACTGCCTGGCTTTGGGTCTCCTGAGAAGAAAAAAACCAAGTCCAGCAGAAGAGTATAAGCTGATAGAAATAGATTGCCCAGTCTCTGCTGCAGTAGGACCAATTTCCTCCTTCAGAAAAATGATGAGCTATTTAGTGCCTAAACACACAATGGGATATTTCCAGTTGATTTGCCGATGAGCATCTACAGACAAGATAATGGTGACGTGGGGGTAGAGTCAGGCTACGAGCTTTGAAGCTCTTGCACACTTCTGTTTTCACACTCAGCTGGGCTGTGTTTTATATCTGTCTCCCTGCTTCCTAGCATTACCCTTGTTATGGGTGGGTGGGATAGCAATTACAGTTTGGGCATTGAAACACGTCCTTCTGCTCCTATTTTGTTTGCAATATGCATATCTATTTCAAGGAATATTTTTGAAAGCCTCAACTTTTTTTTTTTTTTTTTAAGAAAGCTGCAACAATAGAAAGATGGGTCTTTCATTTGCTTCCCCTGAAGCCAGCCTCCAGCTCCTATTGTTTTCAGAAGTGAAGGATCAAGTTCATGACATGTTTACAAGACAATACAAAGGGAAGGCAGAAAACATAACAAAAGTATAAATACCTCTATACAGCTATCTATATATAAAAGTAAAAACTTTTAAAGCAGTCTGTTTGTTCCTATTTCAAGAAATACACAAATGGTCCTATTAACATCTGAATACGCTGTATTGCATTGTTTGACTGAAAAGGAAGGAAAAGAAACAACAGAAAGTTTGAGAGCACTCAAAAAGCGCAATACAGGATTGTGCAGTGCTAGAGAAGGGAATATTGAAGACAGGCTTGGATTCTGAAGTCATTTTGTGAAAGGCTCTTTGTGTGGACTTCTTCAGAGAGCATGGGGCTGTCTCAGAGCATCTCCCTGACTTCAGAGTGTATCTGAGCTGCGGATCTTCACAGGAACCACAGATGCAAGCTCACATAGCAGCATAGTCCCTACAGGCACTTAAGGGAACACGTCCTGAGGTCTCTACAGTTACTTTTTGGAATGTCTTCCTAGTCTGATTGCATTTTTAGCGGCGTTCTGCTTTTATTAGTCTCAAAAGCCCATAGCCCATGCTCCATGATCACGCGGTATTATTCACTGACATGGACTATTTTGAAGTGACTACCAATTTGTCAAATCCCCATGAATGCCTGTGACTGTCAAAAGTGCCAGGAAGCTTAGTTCATGTCTGAGTGTCACAGCATTTACCTCTTCAGTCACCCTCCTGTCTTTTGTAGTTTCTTAGCCCTCGCCATATACCTTCCAAATGTGTATTACAGCTGGGAAAAAGGGCAGCCATGGGTTACAATTGATAGTCCTGGTGTTTTTATGCTGCCAGGTAAAAAAATTTTACCCTGCCATTTTCCCTTGGAATAGTCATTGATACCATAAGTAGGGGTACTTTCAAAACTTCCACAGTTATTGGCTCTCTTTTTTTCATAATAAAATCTGATATTTTGCTCTTCTGTGTCAATATCATGTATCTTGCCTTAAAATTATTGAATATTAATAGTGCAATCTAATTAAGAAAATAATGCATTTAAATTCTACCTCCCTTTTGGAAAAGGGAGGGTTCCAGGTCCAGGAAAAGATAGGTTTTGTTTATATTTTCATCAAGCTATTTTTAAGTGCCTTGGGTTAGACTCACACAAGGACTCAGGCAATGGTGAGAAATGCAGGTCATATCTTCTAGACAAATTTCCTCTTATTAGGACCCACCGCCCTGAGTCAAATGAAATTAGATGTCTTGTACAGAACACATGAACAACACATAGTTTCAAAGGAGTCTTCAAAAAAAAGCTTAGTCACGAGGCTATAGATTACTCTGAGGTGACAGAGTCTGGGCATTAAGGTAGTCGTTTAGATGCTAGGCATCATCAAGACTTAGGTAAATACATGCGCAGACAGGGGCAGGACTTTAAGAAACATCACAGGCAGATGCCTAGCTATTTTGGTCCCTCAAGCACTGAGATGCAGAAAACATATGCTTAAGGTTATTAAAATCTTGTGCTAGACATCCAAATTAGTCAGCAAGGTCTAAACTCTGTCCTAGTCTTTTAACAGAATTAACCTTAAATTGCTTCAAATGTCAATTGTTACTTTAACAGAGGTGAGCTGTGCAAAATGATCCATATATTGCCATTTTAAGGTGGAAGCACGCTATTTCAATATTCTTTCCAACAGAAAGATTGAAACAAACCCCCACCACCACTTTTTAAAGACAGCAGCTACCCAAACATTTCTTTGGTAGTTTAATTATCCTTTATGTTTTTCCCTAGGGTCAAATTTCCCTTTACGTAGTACATACAGAACTACATTGAATTTGCTGACAAATGCTATATGCAATATGACAAAGCTGTGAAATAAAGGAGTTAATGTAATCTTAAATGAGATGTTCATGGAAGACTTTTTACTTTTTAGTTGGCAGATTCCATTGCTTTGACTCAGTGCAAATCTGTAAAACGAGTTTCAGATGTAACCTACAGTATGGTGTCAGGTTAGAAGAAAAATATCTCATCCAGAAGTGTGTAAAGAATTAAAACAATATTTTCCCTCAGCTGGCTACTTATGAGCAAGATGCTGAAAAGCAGAATTATCACTTCTTGGAAGCAGCTTATTTTTAAATTAGTTTATAATTCCATGGTGAAATAAAAGTAAGTTTTACTGTTCTAAAAGATAAATTTATTTAGAAATACAAAACCAAGAAAAGATTTATTTTAAAGTGTTCCTAAAGTTACTTTCTGAAACCATAAAGTATGGATTTTAAACTTTAACATTTTACACAGGCATTATCAGTAAAATTGATTCCACTTCATACATTGCAGATCAAGGACAGAATTGGTTCAACTATCCTATACGTTGTTCATGATTTTTCGTCCAGTGATGGTTATTCATGGTTAATGTGAATTTTCACATACACAATAAAATGGAAGAAAAACATATAAACACTTTCTATAACTGAGGTAAGCCTTTCATCGTGAACTTTCTACTCCACATGAGCAACCAGAACCTAGGAAATGTGATTGTTTTATCAACATTGGCCATAAATATTCATTTACACAGAAGTAAGTTCAGAACAAATCTGGTAAATCCCATGAACGTATACTGGATTTTCAGCAGCCTAAATGACAGTAGAAGTGTATCCCTGGCTGCCCCTGACAGCATTTCACTTAAGTGTTATTTAAAACAAATTTCCAGTGCAATAAAGCTTCTCCCCTCTGCAAACGTAAATTATATTTAATATGCCTGGGAACAAGTAAGGCTGCCAAAGTCTGAGGCAAGCCAGCCTTTATGACTTCAGTCCGTTCTCAGCCCTTGATTACAATTTGATTTCCTTTGGCATCAAAAGACAAACTATTTTAGTGAACAATGTTCTTCCTTTACCAAGAGTGAGCTCTGGTTACTTGGCAGAGGGCCTATTTACTTGCAGACAACATGTCCAACCTCCCAGCACTAGCAGACCCGTGGACTTTGATTTAAAGCAGCGCAAAGTAAGAAAAACAGAACAGAATGTATATTGCTCACTTGAGAGGCTTATTGTTTAAACAGCCTACTTATCATTAGACTGTGCTCCAATCCTCAACACTTTCTTTTGTGTACTTTATGTCAGACATATGGCCACGTTGGGATGCTGACAGCAGTTTTAACACTGCTGCACTATACATACTACTTGTAATTTGTTCTATCTTATAGCTGGGGCTTTCTTCAAAGAAGAAAGTGAATTTTAAATGCTGCAGTTAATAACTGTAACCATCTGATAGGAAGATATAAAAGTGATGTGCTTGAAATGACGGCAGAGTTCATTCATCTGCACTGGGAGCATCGTAGATGTTAAAGCATTCAAAATGAAGCCTCTATTATAGTAAGAAATGAAACCCACAAAGGCACCTGAATTCAGTAACACAAAATAAAATGTTCCCATACTCTTAACTCCCCACGCCCCCCATGTCACCATGGAAAAAAAAAAAAAGGGGAGAAACACATTTCAGACAAATTTCACTCAGCCTTTTTGTTTACCTCCACCTTTCTGTAACCATAAACCTCCCTCGGGCTTGCAATAGCATGCTTTTCCCCTTCTCATCACTATCTGAGCACCAAGAATGCTCTTTTACCTCTTTTTCTGTTTGTTTGTTTAAGTACCTTAAACCCGATCTAGTGATCAGGAGGGAAGAGCCAGCACCCAGGTCCCGGGCGGTCCTGCCCGCCCATCCAGGCAGGAGCCTTCCTGCCTCCAGAACAGCACCAGGGTTTCCTTGCTGTTTCCCCCAGTCTTCCCCGGGGCCAAGATGCCTCCTGAATGGGTTAGGGTCCTCTGATTTCAGCTGAATTCTACGCCTTACAAGACCTTATCAGTTCCACTGTAGAGCAAGAAGCTTCCAACAAAAAAATAGTTCTTCCATTAGAAAACATTGTTTCATGCACAGGAAAAAACCCACATGTGAGGAAATATCCTCATTCAGGGACTGTTTTGTTTAAAAAAATTCTGATAGAAAATATTGATAATATCAAAACTGTATTTCATTGTTAATGATTTTTTTTTTTAGTCAAAAGTGGAATAAAATAATTACAGGTCTGAATCAGAGCACAGTATTTCAGTGCTCTCTAAGCAGAACATATCCGTGGGTCTCCCATTATTTGGTCAAAATTGCACTCAATTTTTGAATTTACAAAAAGCAGCTTAAACCTCAGAGTTTCCCAAAGAATAGACATTCCAAAGTTTAATCAGCCTCGCTCAAGATCAAAATCCATCTGAACAGAAGAATGAGATTATATAACTCAACCTCCTTCACTACTATAGCAAAGAGGCACTAGACTGAAACAGAAACAAACATCACATAATTATAATACCAGGTAAAACAAGCAAAATAATTAGGAAAATGACATGTTTACATATCTTGTTGAAAAATTCAAAAGCACATCACTGAGGAAAAGGAGGAAGGAGAAGAGAGGGGATTATATATGTGTCTGAACTATTATTGATAGCAAAATTGAAATTGCATAAGATCATTAAGGGCTTGAGCATTGTGTCACTGTCATGACGAATAAAGAATAAGGTCTGGGAAAAAAAATACGTCTCCTGTGCACTCTGAAGATTGTCATAAGTAATAAAAAGAAAGTGCAGCTGGGTGTGCATTCTGAGAACATGTTCATTGTCAGTCTGCTGGAGTAGAACAAGAAGGTAGGCTGGAAGGAAATAATGTTATTATATCTCAGCTGGAAAATTACTGTAATATTTAAGGGAAAATATCAGAAAAAAATCCACACAGATTTTTTTAACCATTTCCAGATTTATTGAGAAATAAGAGTAATAGAGGGTAATTCAAAAATGCTGAAGGATTCTTGCTATGTAGGTTTTAGGACAAGTTTCGTAGATGTTTAATTTATTTTATATGGAATCTTACTGAGCTAACCCCAACAAAATATGGCAGATTTGACTTGCTGGCATAACTCTTAGAAATCTCTGGACAGCTTGTTGGTTCTGGCAAACAGGAATAATCGGAGAATCGCTATGCTGCAGCCTTGTTCTGTTTTCCATTGCTTTAGCCCTTAAGCATGGACATAGTCAGATACCTCAAAATCTAGCTAAGCAGGATTGTGCACAATTTAACAAAGAGTAATATTCAGAGTCAATACTTATGCCCGTGTCACACTGATATGATCTATGCGAAGGACCAGCCGATGTCTCTCTGCAGTGAGACAGATTGTCAGGCATGAATTTACTCTAAGGGCATTTATGTCTAGTTTTCCCTATCAGTGAAAAAACACAGAAAGACAGAGAAACCATCAAGTAGGTGTCTTCTTGGATCATTCACCTGTGCTTTGAGAGACCTGAATTTAAATAATCTGTCTTGTAACTTCACAGAGGCAGTAATCTGAACTCACTTTATAAGAGATTACCCTTAGCGGTTAGTTACTGAATGTTATGTTACTGAATATTATGTTACTGGTCCATGTCATTCTCCCAGTTAGAAGAATTCCATTTTGCTCACTGGACCACAGATGGAAAGAGTTGCTGTCCCCCAGTGCTTAAGACACATACCCAAGATGCTGGTGCGAGTCCCAGTTCCAGTAACTACCTCATCACTTACATGAAATAAAACTCCAACAGCTGGATGGCTGGAGCTCTCACCAAGTTGAATATGAAGTCTTGTCATCAAAAGAAAGGACTTGGATACAGCTCATCACAGTCAACTTGGACATGCTACTGTCAAGGACAAAAACCAGAAATCAGCACAAGAAGAGTATCTTGTGTATATTTTATGCATCAGGCTCACAGGATACAGAAGTAGATGAATGGTGGATTTGCGTAGCCGTGTTTTGGAAGCTGGGAAGCTTTTTTTTCAGTTAGGAAACCTATTGTGGGATGGTCAGCAGGCACAGCGGCTATCTAAGACACATCAAAGCTGTGTACACTTAGACACTCAAACATTGACAAGGTATTGAAGTGGATCAATGCAGCTGAGGATGACTTTGAGGACATCAGTCATGCCTAAAGGTGAACCTGGGCACTTTTTAGGGCAAGGTAGGTGTCTTATATTTTTCAGACTCTGGATTGCAGATGACAACAGTTCCTCCACATACAGAAGTGAAAAGTTAATAAACAAACTTTAAATAATGATTTGGACAAGGGCAAAGAGATCTAAAAATGAACTAGCTCAATATTCTACTCTGCATCCTCCCTATCGCTCTGGTCTCCATCAACCTTAAAAATATTCTTTTCTTAGGCTTCCAAAGCTAATTCGCATTCTAAGCAAAGAAAATTACAATAACACCACCGTTTTAAAACTTCAAATACAAGAGCCAAATTCATCCCTGATGTGATCTCATTAGCTTAATGAGATTACACCAGGGATGTAATTGTCCCAAGGAATAAATTAAATGAACAGTAATATATGTTTTTTGTAAAATCCTGTAATATGCTTTCATTAACTTTGTTCCCCATACCACATATTTAACCTTTTTTCCTCTCTCCACTCATTGTCAGTGTAAATGCAGCTCATCACCTAGGTAAGATTAAGCACATTAACTACATGAAGGAGTCAGCATGCTGAATTTACCTATTAATCTTCTCTCCCACCCTCCTAATGGACTGATTTCAACTACATGAAACAAAAAGCAAATATTGCTTCTCCCCATAATGGAAAGTTTAAAAAAAAAGCATTAGGTACCAGGTGCATATTTTAATTATATTTTTTTTTCTTCATTCTGTCTTCCTCTATATCTCCTTCAAACTGGCAAAAATCCAGTCACTGTTTTGCTGCATCATGTATGAAATGTTTCGCTTCATTGTAATACCAAAGCTGCAATCCTTCTTTCAAACTGTGACTATTAATATTTATTTCATCCTCTGGCTTTCCTGAGCCAAAGCAAATGAACTGTGGCCTCATTGAAATGATACGGTCTCTTGACCCTTTGTGCAGTTTAAAATGATGTAACCTGAACCATTTTAATCTGAAGGCTGGAACAAGTCAAAAGCTGTAATGAGTTCAGGACACTTCAAGACATCGGAAGAGCTATCTTGCTATAAAAGATGCAGTTTTTGCATACAGAAGCTATAACATCATATACCTCATGAGTGACACAGGCATAAAAAACCTGCCCAGTAGCCGATTTTTCCACCTCTTCCCAGTGATGACTTCAGAGACCAGACCTTGCACAAGGGGTGAAATAGTTGATAGTAAAAGTGACACCAGAGTTAAACACCTCTGCCAACTTTTCCAACAGAATAAACATTATGATGAGGGTTTAAACCTATGCAATTTCTAAACTGTCAGACAATTAACAGCTTAGAGAAAATGCTGCCTTTCCGTGAGACGGGTTTGTTACAGATTTTAAGAATAACGTGTTTGCCTCTCCAGCCCACTCTGAGATGCCACTTCCAAAAATAACCTTCAGATATGTTTGGAGTTCCTTCCCACTTCCACTGTGATCATATCCAGAGATCTCATGGACTCCACAGATCTCAGGGACATACTTTGACTCCACTGAAGTCAGTGAAAAATGAACAAAATAAATGTTTACAAGTCGGTTTTGTTTTCTTAAGACCACTAAACTTTTTATAAAATGGGAGGAGTCCAGTCTCACAGGTGCAAAAACTTAGGGATAACAATCCCAGCCAGGGAAGCAATTAAACTAGGCACAAAAACTCTGCCCCAAATGTCAAATCCAAAGGATGGTCCTATCTTCTTTAATGGTTTAAGAAAGAGCTTCTGCTCATACTATGCAGTGGTGAGTTAGTGCACTGTTCTCATCTGGAGAGCTAACAATCTAATGGCAGAGGAAAAAGGCAAATTAAACAAGGCAGAATGAATTCAGACTGCAGAGCATCCAGCAGAGCTGAACGTAACAAGCTTGAATTAAATAATTAGAATACCAAGGAAAAAAAACCTTAGAGAGCAAAGGGTGTTCTTGGTCACTGATTGCTATTTAAATTGGTTTGGCCTCTAACGATTTAGAGATGGTCAAAATGCATAAATTTCCCTGAGCTTTATGTGCTTGGCTGTGATGACTGAAGAAGGGAAAAAGTCCAATTTGCATAGTACATTTTTATAGATGGTTAAGCCTTTAAGTGGATTAATAGAGTTTGTTACTTTTAAAGGCATAGGTTTTTATTAAATGACAGGCATTCAGGTTAAAAATAAAATGAAAACAACATACACACACACTGATTAGAAACACGTACAATACCTATTTACCAAGGTTAAGGTCAAAGAGTTATTATAGTCAGATAACCAAAACATCTGCACAGGAAAAGCTTTCAAATTTCACCAAATTATGTATCAAATCATTTTATGGCTCTCATGGTACTGTTGAAATCCTTGAAGACTGGTATGTGCTGAAATAGCTTGCCAGCTTGCAACTCCAGCTAAAACCCTTCTGATAGTTATTCATTCACTTTCCAAGTGGGATGCTATTCAAGCTCTTCACGTTAACTCTCCACCGCAATATTTTTCCTTTAAATGATGGAAATTTTTTTTGTGAAGTGGTTTGAGATCAGAATGAGAGAAATAGAAAAATACTACCTGCCTTCAAACAAAAAACCCTAAATCCTATCATGCAAATTTCACCCCAAAAAGTTTTTTGCCTGTAGAGAAACTGTATATTAAAGAACAAATTATGACTGGACTGGTAAGAGTACTTTTTTTTTTTTAGTTTCTGGTTAAATCAGATAGAAATTTTGTGACTTACTTTTAAATCATTTTGTATACATTTTTGACAAAATGAAAAGAAAAAAGAAATAATTTGCAACAGGATAATATTTTTTTACATGAAACAAAGTGGTTTAATTTTAAAAATCTTAAAAATTAACTCTATACCGAAATATCATATTGAAATGACAAAAAACAAATATTTCAATTATAGGATGTTAAAATGAAAGTTACGTTATCTCATCAAAAAATTGTGGTTTTTTAGGACAAAACAACTTAACTAATGGGACAAAAATTCACCAGGTGTGATTCAAAACAATATTTTACAAATTTAAAAACTGAAAACTAAAAGTCTTGTGCTGTTTTGGCAAACATTACTTTGGGCTACCTCTGTCAGCAGATCAAAATTGTCATGGCATCCTCTTGGATAAGAACTACTGTGTAAATGCAAATTACACTTATATCTTGTAAAACAATGTAATTAACAAAAAAAGGAAAGTACCTGTAGTCTGCCAGTGTCTAAATTCGGTATATTCATAGTTACAGCAGCAGACCTGGTCTCAAATTAATCTAATATTCCCTACTACTCTGTAGTGCAGTGATTTGAGTGTCTGAATGACAAACTGAAATTTTCCCTTTTATTTTTTACCCATAAGTCAAGGCACTTAATACTATTTTTATGTATAGCTTTACTTACATAAAATTACATTACTCAGAGTTTGACTTTTATAAGCACACAATGAAAAAGGAACATGCATTTCCATTACTTAAGGTCCCCATATTATATGCCCCAAATACAGAATGGGCATATACCACTCAAAAACATATGTTGCACAGACCTTTCTTTCCAAAGAAAAACATTTAATCAGTAACAGAATGTGAATCTTCAAAACATAGGGAAAGAACCCTCAAAAAAGGAGCCACTCAAGAAAAATATAAAGCGCAAGGTATGGAGGAGCCCAAGGCCTGCCTCAGCCCCCAGAATTTTCCTAAAGAAGCTTGCTTAGTGCAAGCACGATGTCCTCCTTCTTTTAAGCAATTGAACATCACATCTGTATAGAAATGCTGGTATAATAGAATTGGATGGAGTGATCAATTTAGGTAAAAAGACCTCTATGAAGCCTTTGAAAGACAGTAATGTATCTACGCTATTAATCAAAATAATAAATAACTACACAAAGTCACCGATTAACAGTATTTTAAAGGAGCTATTGGCAGGAAATTCGGTCTTAGTGGAGGCTCTTGTACTAGCAAACTTAAATTCAGGCCCATGGAACACTGTTGCTTGGAGAGCATGGAAATGCCCTGCAGGGAAGCCAGTGCAGCCAGGGACCCAATTTGCCTCGGTACCTCTGGTACCAACATCAACGCTCCAGCTGTTTCCAGTTGTGTTCAGTGTGCACACAGCGAGGCTCTAAGTTATGACACCGCGCTTTGTTTCCGAGCTTGCATTTGGAATGAGATTGCAAAGGGTTAGCCAAATGTTAGACAGGTGGTGTCTGCTTTGGTTGCATAAGTTACTGTGACTATCTGGGAATCCCTGAGAAAGTCAAAGGAAACTGCTTTGTGGGCGTCGCTTCAAAGGGCTGGGATGGACAGTGTGCTGGATTCTTTTTCCCAACAGCATCTAAATTTATCTCCATTGTTCTTTTTTTTCTTTTTTTTCTGCTTAGTACTAAACCTGGATCCCAGCCAGCAAGGGACAACAATATCTTGACAGAGAAGCTCATACATCCCACACGGGTCATCTACATTGTCCGGGATCCATGTGCATCAGAGATTACAACAGTGGAAAACAAAAGAATTACGCAACAGAAAGGTCTTGATGAGAGTAAACAAGAGAAACGTGACTTACTGCTGAAGCACTTTCCTGCCTGTAGTTGAAGCAGAGGGACAAGGGGAGGTCCACCCTTCAAATCTTCTCAGACAGTAACATTAAAAAGCAGCGAATAAGCAACTGGAGTCTCATGTTCTGTTGTCCGGTGTTTCTATTTAGTCAGTAGTGTTCCTTAGAGCAGAGATAAAGGAGTAAATCGTATGCAATTTCATACAAAAACATGCATTTGTTTTAAGATCCAGCTGATAACATTGATAAAGTCTTAAGTAAATTAAAAGTGTGTTACTAAAGTGAATGCTGGTTTATTCAAAAGGAAAATCAACCATACCCGTGAGAGAGCTTGACTGAGAGGAAGACTGTGGGACCGTTCAAATCCTGGTCTGTTCTGAAAGAGGTCACTTGACCTCACGTTAGCCATCAGAGCAGTATGGCCAGCCTCAGCTAGCTCAGAGCCCTTGGCACAACCACCCCTCTAAGCACTTGCTCTGCAAAAGGTTCAGCTGGCCAAGGCTTCGCAGGCTCCCCAGCCCCAGCAACGTAAGCCCACGGCACCATTGCCCTCACTTTTAACCCTGCCTTTGGCTCTGCACATGCCAGCCGTAGACCATCCCAGCTCTGAAGGAAGGGGATTGCAAAGAAGGGAGTATTAAGCTGGAGACCAGATCCTGCTCACGCTCTTTCCTCCTGAAACTTGTCGTCAACAGCATATTGCTTCAGTGGGCACAAGTACATCTGCTCCCTGTGGAAAGGGGATATTCAACCAGAAACAGGCTGAGAGTGAGATTGAATATATAAAAAAAATGGTGGGGAGCTTACTCTCCAAAAGTGCTTGGAAAGATGCTGCCTAGTGACCTAAGATTTTGGGAAGCCTCAAGGCACACCAAATACTGTATTTTTCTTACTTGTCCCTATGCATGTATTGACTATTTGGTATAGTCAGTCTGTAGTCTCTTGCCCTTTTTGGGAGGAAGCTTGTGTTACCTGTGCATGAGCTGTGTTCTGAGATATCCCTAAGGACAGTGCAAGCTGAAAACAGAGATAGCTCGAACGCTGGATTTAAGCAGAATTTAGGCATATATGATAAAGAAGTAATATTCTGAAAAGCCTTTTTCAGCTGCTGTCTAACCCTGGAGCTACCTAAATTCCTTTGGTAAGTAGATGGAGTTTTGTGGTAGTCCAGAATGCACAGAGGTATCTCAGCTTTCACAGGACTAAGTCAACAAATACATTCTTCTTACCTAAACCAGATCAGAATAAAATGATCAGATGCTTCTCTACCTATTTTGACATCACAATCCAATAAGCATTCTCAGAGCATTCCTAGCACCCACACACAGCATTAAGAACCACACAAAGTATGCTGCTTCCCTTGAAGATAAAACCTAGATTCAGCTGCCTGCCTTAAAGGAACAATACAAATCTACAAGTGTCATGTCCCCTAGAGAATGCTATAACCACCAGGATACAGATTATTCAAAATAAGCGTAGTCTCAGACCAATGCTGTTGAAGCAGTGCCACTGTGCACAATAGTTAATCGTAGCCAGGAGGTCAAAAGAAGTGTTTATTCTCCCTTATTTGGTACTTGTGAGGCTTCATCTACACTCTCTGGTTTTAGGCACCCCTCTGCAAGAAAGATGTTGAGAGATTAGAGCGCATCCAGAGGAGAGGCAGCAAGATGAGTACATGGTGTATGAGGAGAGGCCAAGAGAACGGTGTTTGTTCAGCCTTGAGAGGAGAAGGTGAAGGAGCAATCTTTCTGCTCTCTGCAGCTGCCAGATGGAAGGATGCAGAGGTGACAGAGCCAGGCTCTTCTCAGATGAAGAGCACCGAAGATCTCATGCACTGATGGCGTGAGAAATGATGAAATGATAGGCACAAGATGGAAAACAGGAAATTCTCTTTAGATGGGGAGGGGAATATACCATGGGAGATGGTCACACGCTTGAGCAGGTTGCCCAGAAAGGCTGTGGAATTGCTACCTTTGGAGATACTAAAAAATTTGCTGGGTATGTCTCCCAGCAACCTGATCTAACTGAGCCTGATTTGTGCAGGGGACTGGAGATGATGACCTCAGAAGTCCCTTTTAACCTCAGTTTTTCTATGATCTTGTGACTCTATGAAAGGAAAGAAAAACAGATGAAGCCTAGCTGTAACCTCATAGTTGGAGCACTTGGTTTGCAAGAGGAGATCTGAATTCCGGTCCCCAGAACCAAATGTCTACTTATCTATGCATATATACACACACAGCCACAGAGGGAGATGTTAAAGCTCTGTTAAAAACAATAGACAAAAATGAACATTTCCTCTTTAAAATGTCATATGTTTCTGCCTCCTGGACAGAGCTTGCATTCTGGGCTGCAGATTACACATGAAGAGAAGCATCTCTACAAACTGCAAGTGAGAAAAACAGTGAGTGAGATTTGAGACATATCTCCAGTCTTCCCACTGGTTAGACTTAGGCAGAATTACACCCATTTACTGACTCCGAGTAACTCCCCCACTTTATTCCAAGATGCCTCATTTTCTCCATGCTTTTGTACAAGAAGCCTGGATACCTCATTCCCACCTAAGTCGTTGGGTGCCTTAATTAGACCATTCCCTAGCACTTATCAAATTTCCTACAAACATACAAACAGTCTTGAAAAGATTCTGCCTTCCATGAACTAAATCCACAAGCTTTCACCTGTTATATGGTCGATTTCTTTATTCTTTACAAAAAAGCATTAACCCCCGATCTTCAAGACAGTGGATGCTTTAGTATTCAAATTATCAAAGTGGACACTACCTCATTCAGAGATAGCCTGATCTTTATACAGACATGCCTTATTTGATACCATTGTTCTCTTGCAGTCTGCCCATAAGTGTGTATTATCTGTTATCTCTTGTCTTACAACGTATTCTCTTGAGAAACTGTGAAAGGGAAAACTAATTTCCAGTTCTGTGCTTTTTTTTTAAAGACCTCACCACATGAGGTCTTTGTTACGGCTGCAGGCCCCAGGTGTTATAGTTACATGATATTATTTTATTATAATCACTGATATTATTATAGAATTTGTAAGAAGGAGGGAAGTGTAATTACCAAATTAAGCAAGAAGATGGTATGGTCAGTAAGGACAGAATTGTAAGGAAATAGTTTCAAGAAAAGGGAAAAAGACATTAAAACTATTCATCAGTATTTCAACTTCTTATACATCCGTATAAATAGAATAGTCTTCACCTATGCAAAAGCCTGAAAATGAGCTCAGCATGAAAATAACATTTTGTGCATGCAAATCTATTGTGAATCATTTTTAAAAGGTTTTCACCTTTGCTCCATGTAATTAATTATTGAAATAACGCTTCTCTTACTGCTCTTACCATTCTTACTGAGTGTGGAGGTTTTGAACTATATATTGCACATGAATCAGCACTGAATTTGACACTAGTGATATAAGAAAGTAGAAGTGGATGTTTAAGAGATTTCATGCAGGCAGGAAATGCTGACATGTTACAGAACAAAATAAATTTCCCACTATAAGAGGTAGGTTGGAGTTTATTTCCAAACTATAGCAGAAGTCTCCTTCTTAATGTCGCTAATCATATTAGCTAAATATCACAGCAGGTAAAATGAGTTTTCAATAACACTGCTGAGTAATTTTCCAGCTAGTTTCATGCTTGGGATAATCTTATTTTTTTCTTTGTAAGTTTTGCATGGATATACTGGGGCAATTATCTTCAGGCATTTGGAAACTAAGCTAGCACAGCAGCTTGCCAGTCTGCCTTAGTGTGACCCACTGTGGTGTTTATGTTCTGCATGCCAGTTGTTATTAGCTCACATGTGCGTGGAATACCATTTTCCTCTTTATTGGTTTAACATAATGGTATACCACGGGGAGTGTTTTACAGAAGGGACAGGATCTGAATATAAAGGCCTTCCTTCAAAGCAGGTATTTATTATCCATACACAGGAAATTTCACTCATTCCTACCATTTTATTTTATTCATGGACACCAAAATACGTATCATAGAGAAGCTTAAAGATTAATAGATAATGGAGAAAATAATTGCAATTATCTTCTGAGCAATCACAGTTTGATCAGCATTGTATAAACATTTTCCCAATCTGAGGCATTGGTACAATAAAGGCCAGATTTTGACTGCCCACCATAGGAGAGGATAAATTTCACAGTAAATTTCTCAGTAAATTCAACAAGTGCAGGCACACAGTGCTCAGTGTCCTCCTCTAATGCCGTGGTTACATCCCTCTCAGAGGTAGGGTTGACTTAAATGTCTCGTTACTTCCCCACCATAAAGATTCCTCCAATCTGTCCTTTCAGCTGGGCACGGTGAGTCAGGTCAGAGAACCATCCGGGTTTAAAAAAACCCAAACAAAACCCAAAACTCTTACAAAAGAAAAGTTATTTTTCCTTTATCCTAGTCTAGTGCTTACTCTGTCTCACAAACAATGGTAGCAGGGTAACACAGTGAGCAATGCACGGGAGGACCAAAAAGGCAGGGACGGCAAGGTAAGGGCTGTTTACATCCACAAAACTGCAGAAAACTGCACAGGGAAACAGGACCCAAAAAGAGAGAAAAGAGAAAGATGTCTTGTCCCCAGATTTGCCCAGAATTTGAAGTTTTCATTAAAAAAAGAGATAATATCCTAACACTAATGAGGGAAGGGAAGCCAGACTGCATTCTGCATCAGATCACACAGCCATACCTCAGGCTAGATCACGGGAGAGAGCAAGCCCATGGTAAGGGACTGCAGATGCACAGAGGTCTCCTTTTTCTGCTTTTTCTTCACTCAGTACAGAAGGCAGAAACCCCCACACTGCACTGGGAACATGCCAGCTCCAGTGCTGCAGAAGAGTGGACAAGTTGCCCAAAGCCACTCGCCGCTCTCACAGACGTGCCAGGTATGGGGAGGGGAGCCTGCTCCTTTGGGTCCTGTCCTTGGACTCTTCGTGCATTAATGCCTCAGCTTGGCCTAAGCATGCCAAAAATGTGCTGGGACAAAGGAGTAAAGAAGTAAAAACTGCAGGGCTAGAAAGTAGTCCACAACTTGGGAAAGGACTAGTAATGCAGCAAGAAACAATTTTTTTGTTCCAGTCTAATGTTACTCCGCCTTTCTCCCCAGAGCCCATGAAGTTTCAGTCCAATCATGCAGTTCATGTCCAAAGCCCTCTGCAGTATCTGGCAAAAATGGGAGGAAAATGGGGTTTGGCCTAATGTCCCTCATCATATGCGAGGATATGCTTACATGGAAGGCCACAACAGTTCAATCAGTGCTGGTATGATTTGAAATAGATTATAAATATGCATATCTCATTTCATTGTATGTTGTGGGTTAAATGTTAAAAGGCAACACAGAGAAAATGCTTTGGGAAGTGATTTGAATAAGGACAAGCAGTAAAATTGCTAAACGTAAAGAAATTAAGAGATCCTGAAACAGGCATTATTGTAAACACCCAAATGGACAGAACCCCTCTAATTTTAACCCACATCTACCTCTTGATCTAATGTGAGACTCCAAACCCCAAAAGCCTAGTTTCCAACAGATTTGTACCATGTGGGTTTTTTCTGTTTTAACTGAATTAGAATAAAGCAGCAACTTAATTTTTAGACATACTTTTTATATACTAGGTAGTCCACCCAGCAGAAAGACAATTATATGTCCTAACTGTGGGGAAAACTTGAGTCAGTGTTTGTGCCTTATTAGACGTCAGTGGACCAGCCTGTCAGCTGTGAGTAACATCATGTGTGGGTTTCTTGATCTCTAAAAAAAAATTACAAACAATGACTAGGAAGATTTTGTTTTGCTTTGCTTCCCCCCCCCCTCCTTCTCCCAGTTAAGCCTTTCATAACATACTTGTCCCAAGTTCTCTGATCTTTGCCTGAGTTCATGCCCCATCCCTTATCCTCACCGAGGGCATTAAGCAGGTTCTCTACTTGGCTGCTATTTTTAAGAACCATGTGAGAAGTTTGTATCTTTCATACACCTACCTCTCTGCCTGATTTGGAAGTTGGCCAGTGGGTTCCAAAGTTATTAAGACGAGAAAAATGAGAGTGAGCGGAGTCACAGGCAGCATGGTGACAGCAGCTTCACTTCTTTTGGAAACCAGACAAAAATAGATACTTGCATATCCTAAATGCCAAAATTAAGTGGAAGGCAACTTTTCTGGGCTTCCGGTCTAAACGGAAACCAGATGTTTCAGGGTTATTTTCTCTGGTCCTTCAGAGAAGAGTTGCTTTGTCAATAAGTTGCTTCCTCTGTCACGGCCTAAGACTTTTTCCGCTGGTATTCAAGTGCACTTAAGGCTGGGGGGGCAGCCAACAAACCTTTCTCCAGGATTTTGGAAACTCATTATAAAAAAACATGTTCAGCACAAATAAGTGTCTGCTCATATTTTTGAGTTTTAAATCCGTTTTCTTCTTTCAGATAAGAACAGTCAAATCCTCAGCTTGTCTAAATCAGCACAGAATCATTCAGCAGCACCATGCCAATTTAAACCAATTGAGAGTCCTTGTATGTAAAACCAGATGATTTCCCACGCACATCAGGTTTGATAGTTGTGCTAACAGAAGTGTGGAAGCCACTTCTTGTTTGGATGTTGCTACTGAAATAAAGAAACTGGTCTTAATTCTCCAGCCTACTGATTTTCTCCCACAGACAATCAGGTGGCAATCCCCAAGGGTGGGAGTGTTGGGAAGGTACTGGGGAAGGAAAGCACGGAGAAAGCCAAACTAAAAAAAGAAACTGCTTTAACTGGTCTCTCCCTCCCAACTAGGTGGTGTTTCAGAAGAAATATTATCTAGTTTTATTTTTTAAAAAAAGAAATCTAGGATAATATGCATCCCATCAGACTGTTTTCTGATGGGAAGATAAGAAATAAAATTTTATTGAGGAGGACAAACATCTATTAATTCAACAGATTGTTATTACATGTTTGAGATGGGTAGCTCTAATTTGGGTTTAACACACTGTAGTTTGGAGGAGATTGATGCAAGAGCTTAATTTTACATGCTGAAAATGATCAAAAGACATTCTCACCATCAAGGAATCAATCTTCAGAGGTTTATACATGCATTTAACCTTACATATTACAGTCACAAGACAAACCAGGATGTGTAAAACTTGAACTACCACTTCTTTTGCAGGAAAAGGACTGTAACTGGAAAAAATGAAGACATGTATTTGAATCCAGGTCAGTTCCAATATCGATGCAAGCAACAATAATTCATTACTCTCTAACGTGATAGGCCATGTAAATGACTTTTCTGCCACTATTCTATTTTTCTAGATCAAACATCACTATGAATTACATATGAAGATCTGGTGGTTTTAGCATATTTATTAATAATATTTCCTTTATTAAGAAACAACTTGTAAACTGAAAAGAGAGAACAACATAAATTACATGAAATGCTAAATTGCAAACTATTGCAAAATGTCTACCAGGCTATTGGGGGTAGTAGGACAAGAAAACAAAATATGTTGAGGTAGATTTGACAGTATTTAACAAGCAAGAGAGGAATGTACACACACAGAGGTAATAACCGATACAAAGAAATAATTGCTTTTGAACTTTTTCATTTTTATTTATAAGGAAGTACGTTCCATGTATCTCAGCAGATCCTTTACAAAGATCATCACAAATACATATAAGCACAGAGAAAAACAAACACAAGATGAATGAATCTTACTTTGAGAAGCATGAGGTCCTTCCAGGAATGTATTATTTATTTAGTTTTATTCTACAATGATAGCAGTCTTTTGACATACTTGTTATGTGGCTGAACAACATCACACTTGGGTTTCCTGCTTCAATACACAAGACACATTGATATCCTAATAATAAGCATTCTAAAATGCCTTATTACTACACTAAGTCTGTTGGTTTCTCAAGTCTCAACCCAGAAATGGAGACACTAATTTTCTTTTCATAAAAAGAGAATTTTATAATGGCTGCTATGTAAAAATCAACGTATCCATTTTTTAAGGATCCCTTCTATGATTCTATTATTTCTTGTAAAGCTGGCACTTAGCTTGCTGGCATTCTTATTTCTTGATTTGGGACCTAGCAACAGAAATAATCTTCTGATCTGTATTTTTTGTATCCTTCAGGAAAGTCATGGGAAAATGTATTGCACATGTAGGCTCCTTTTTATGACCATGGTCATTCAGTCTGAGCCAGCTGGGTTTGCTTTTTAAAAAATAGAGGCAATGTTATGCTCTATCTTACAGTAACGTTGTGCAACTACACACAGGCTGAGCCCATATCAATGTTAAAATGAAGTTTGACAAGTGCCATGAACACATTATTAAATGAGGCAATGACAAGACTTAAACTAAAGAAACTACAATTCCTCTGCTTATGTTTCAGTGACCAAATTAAGCAGTCTGTAAAGGGTATTCCTATACATGTACCCTCCTTGTCAATTGTCCAAGCTCATTTTTTAGGTGAAATCAGCATTTCAGTAGCAAAAATGTCAATATAATAGGAGACTCTATTGCGTAGGAGTCATAAAAGGTTTCCATCTTCTAAAATGTCTTTGCCTATGACACCAACCTGTGTGGTGCGGTCAACACGCTGGAGGGAAGAGATGCCATCCACAGGGACCTGGACAGGCTTGAGAAGTGGGCCCATGCAAATCTCATGAAGTTCAACAAGGTCAAGCGCAATGTCCTGCACATGGGTCAGGGCAATCCCGAGCGAAAATACAGGCTGGGTGGAGAAGGGATTGAGAGCAGCCCTGCTGAGAAGGACATGGGGGTGTTGGTTGATGAGAAGCTCAAATGATCCAGCAATGTGTGCTAACAGCCCAGAAAGCCAACTGTATCCTGGGCTGCATCAAAAGAAACGTGGCCAGCAGGTCAAGGGAGGTGATTCTGCCCCTCTACTCCACTCTTGTGAGACCCCACCTGGAGTACTGCGTCCAGCTGTGGAGCCCCGAGCAAGGAAAGACATGGACTTGTTGGAGTGGGTCCAGAGGACAGCCACAAAGATGAATAGAGGGATGGAGCACCTCCCTGATGAAGACAGGCGGAGAGAGCTGGGGTTGTTCAGCCTGGAGAAGAGAAGGCTCCGGGGAGACCTTATAGCAGCTTCCAGTACTTAAAGGGGGCCTACAGGAAAGATGGGGAGGGACTTTTTATCAGGGAGTGTTGCAACAGGACAAGGGGTAATGGTTTTGAACTGAAAGATTTAGATTAGAGATTAGGAAGAAATTCTTTACTGTGAGGGTGGTGAGACATTGGAATAGGCTGCTCAGAGAAGTTGTGGATGCCCCATCCCTGGAGGTGTTCAAGGCCAGGTTGGATGGGGCTTTGAGCAACCTGGTCTACTGGGAGGTGTCCCTGCCCATGGCAGGGGGGTTGGAACTAGATGATCTTTAAGGTCCCTTCCAACCTAAACCATTCTACGATTCTATGATTCTAAAACTCCTACATAGTTTTGGAACATCACAGAGTTTCAGAAAGACCAGGAGAATTTATCTGAAAAATGTTTCCTGACAAACAGAAATAGACCTGTCTCTACTAATGTCCAGGTTCAGACCCAGAAGTAATGGGTCTATTCAAAATTGAAGGTAGAAAGCACAAGCAAGCTAGGACAGGGAAGGCATACAAGGAGTAGCAGCACTCTAAATTTGATTAAAATGCATACCATTACCTCATGCCTCCACTACACGCTGTCATTGGAGACACGACTCTGGGCTAGACAGCTTGTTCTGGCTGTGTTGTATCTATATGGCTAAATGCATCTGTCCCAGGGAATGATTGCTCACCTCTGGGCAGGTGCTGCAGCATGCTTTCACATACATTACTTGGCTGTCCTCATCTAGAGCAGACTGGCCTCATTCACACTGCATTGCGTTTCCCATGGGTCTCCCCTCTGCCCCATTTTGGTGGCCCTAGAACACAGTATTTTTTGTGTGCATGTTGTTTTCCAGTTCAAAGAGTTCAAAATATTGTGAGATCAACCCTTCTGTCCACCAGCACAGGTGGCAGTTATATATCACACACTAAGGAAGTTGTTGCAGGTCTTGGGGAATGATGTGAAGGCATTTGGGGTGTCTGAGAGTGCAAATCTTGCCAGGAGCACCAAAGAAGCAAATTTATTGAAATCTTATCTATTTTTACTATAATAAGGGGCTTTCAAAGTGAACTATCCCGCAAAAGATAGCTGAGTTTTGTCTCACGGAGAGCTACTAGCGTACTTCAAAAGGAAGTCAGGGATTGAATGAATAGTTCCAATCTGCAAGACTTCAGCCCATTCACTGTGTGCAATTTCTTATATGGGTGGACAAAACAATGAAATTGCAGCTGTGAGAAGGAACGAGAGTATTTGGGACAGTATCCGAGCCACACATCTGCAATCAGCACCCTACTACTGGTCCTTTACCTCCACCCACATGTCCTTGTTTCGTTCATACCTGGATGAAAAGCAAAGCACCATCTAGATCAAAATGACTTCTAAAGGATGTGAACAGGTGCCCTGTTCAAGCATTCAGAGCTAAGCATATCAGGTAGGGGTAATGAGGGAAATAACCTCATAGCACTTGTTCAGAAGCTTGTCAGATCAAGTCATAGGGAAGGCATGGATATTTATATCTATAAACACAATACCACTAAGCAGAGATTAGATACCACTATGTAATGCCAATGGATTGAACGTGAACAGCAGTATGCCATGTGAGACTGTACAATGAAACCACAAATGTAAATATTAAACTTTGCCCAGACAAGCACATCACTGGTGCAGGCAAGTTATTACTTCCCTAAATACTATTTACCGATGTCTAACTACAGTAACCAAATGTTTGGTTTGAACATGTATTTTAAAGGTTGCCTTAGCTCAGCTATTCCAGTAGCACTATTGCGAACAAAACCCCAGCCTAGACAAAACCTGCAGCTGGGAATTTTTAGGGAAGGACTTCATGTATTTGTACAAAGCATTGAGGCTGAGGACCTGACTAGGAGTGCTGGTGGGTGACTGCAATTTCAGTGATTCTTACACTTCTGTTTAATTGCACTGTTCAGGCAAGATTCCACTCTTTACTGGAAACCTCTGCCTATACCAATTCATTAAGCATAAAATAACCAGTTATTTTTCAAACATATTTTTTCAAGGTGTGGACCGACTACATTTGTGAATAAAGATTGGAATAGAAAAAAACCAAACAAACAGCAAAACGAGGAGGAGGGTGTGTGTGATTGAAGTTAAAAAGTACGTAAATCACTTCAGAAATATAATTTGCAAATTCATTGTGTGAAGTAATTAATCAAAGCATGGCTGAGTTATAGTACTTGAGAGACTTTGATCTGACGACTGGAAGAAATATAAAGAAGCTACTGGGTATCAAGCTACCGTGTTAGAACGTAAAATGTTTCTCCATGCTAGTCACAAGTTTAATTACTTCTTTTTTTCCGCTGACAGACCCAAATTAAAATAAATGGGCCACATCGAGACAAATTTCAGATGCATGGAGCGCCTGAGAATATATTGTTCCCATAATACAAGAATACCATGGAATTTATTAATAAAGCTGTTCAATCTTTTTTCTTTTACTGGGAAATCTATTGGGAAAGTAAAATGGAATATATAAGAAGTGCTTAACATTTTCTATTTTAGATGCTTAATTTAGAGATTTTAAAGTGTTATTTTTACTTTTACAAGAGTATATATGTCTACACAGATTTACAGCAGTGTGTGACAAGAAAAATAGTTATGGTAAAAACCACAGACAGTACTCAAATATTAGCTGAACTGCCTTACTACTGTCATTCCTTACTCTCAATATGAAGAATTTCAGTCCGAGTAACACAGAGAAATTGTTCTGCTAATCTGCATAGGTTTGAGATTGCTGAAAGTGACTTGAGATACTTTTAAAGTAACTAAATGCACCTTTAGAGTGACTAATTGCAAGACTAAAAATGAAAATATAAAGTATTTCTTGTAAAATGTATGCAAATCTATGTTACAAATTTAAAGGTTTTAGGAACTAAATGGCACTGTTACTAAAGGAAATTATTAAGTCAGCATGTACTGCTACCATACCCTGTGAAACACAGCTGGGGCTGGTCCATCATACTGGAACTCATATCAATAAGCATGCAGTCAGAAACTGTGAGTCAAGATCAGCACACCCAGCGTCAACGTTTCTAGTCATTTGCCTTAAATGAAAAACCACAAAGTTGAAAAGAAATGTCATTCTTACATCACCTGTGTTAGGGCTTTTAAGTAGCCATAGAAGTTTATTGCCTAGTCCATACTCGATAGTATGGATGATTATCATGTATCCAAGAAAGCAGACAAACGAACAGCAACACATAAGAGCATTCCCCCTACCATCCTAATCCTGGCTGATAGGAAGAGGTCTTGAATTGCTCTTTAATCTCCAGGGTAATGATCTCACTCTTTCCCTTTCCTCTTTCTCATCGTCCCAAAGCTACCTTCCAGTATTTTTCTCCTTCTGTTTCACACAGTCTCTTACGTTCTTCTCACTGTTTTCTGACCTGAGTTATCTGTAATCTGTACATAGCAACCAGCAGAGACAACACATAATTGCTTACGTTAACGAAGAAGTAGGAAAAAATCCTCCTTTTTGTCCATTTGAGTAGCCAGCCAAATACAGGTGCTTCATTGGCTGCTGCTGCTGCTGTTATTTAGCCATAACCCCTCTGCATACGCTACACACAACGGCAGCGAAGGAACCTCATTGTCCTGTCCCCGCTGACTAAATTGCATGAGCGATTATGCAGTCTTACAGCAGTGGGCTCCAGAAACACTCCTTTTTGTGCGTGAGCCGGTGGTGCCTGTGGGTAGGCTGCAGTTGTAGGAAAAAAGCGAACTGTGTAAGAGAAGGGGAGTAGTAGTTACTGTACTAGCGCTTCCTCTGGAAAACGTACCTCAAAGCCAGGCAATTCAGAGGATGTAAACACCTTTTTTCTGTGTGCTTCACTACTGAAATTATCTTTAAATAGGGTTGTTTTAAAGCAGACCCTTCATTCTTAAGAGTCTGAGACTTTAGGGTCCCCAGCACCTGGGATGCACTGGCGTCTTCAGACCTTATTTACTTCACAGCAACGAAGGAGCCAGAAACTCACATAGACGATCAGGCCTGAAGTATCAGTCCTAAAGCAAAAAAGTATAACCTTTCTTTCTGCAGACAAAACCGAAACACAATCTTAAAGCAACGAAACGTCTCAATTGCTGTTCTAGACACAATGTGCTTTGCAAGCCCCAGCCTCACCGTATCCTTCCTGAGGCCCTGCTTCCTTCCAGACATCGGTGCTGGCTGGCAGGCGCCCGATCTCAGCTCTCAGACTACGATTTGCTGAGTTCTCGTGTCACCAAAACTTTGTTTTGCAATCCACCCGTTCCCACAACTTTCCAAAGGTTGCCTCGATCTCTTGCAAGGCTATGAAAGACGGTACAGCAGGGGTGAACAGGAAAAGCAGAGCCTGTTTGGAAATTAAAAAAAAAAAAAAAAAGAAGAAATGAAACAAACCTCTTGACTCCTTCCTTGCTCTACACGAATTGATACAAGCAAACAAGACTAGGGAAGACCATCCCTCAGATGGGATGTACTCTTGTCCATACAAGTTTCTTTAAAATGTATATGTATGTCTGAAAGCCTAAGACATAAGTAATGATTTTCTTTTTCAAGATTTCCTTGTCTTCCACACAAGTTCAGTGAGAGAAAAAAAGTCATGCAAAAAAGCTTGTCTTCTCACTCACAATAAGGAACTAATTGAGTAGATTTCTAGAAGAACTTCATCAAGGAAAAAAGGATTGCAAAGATGCTTGAAAAATAAAACATCAGACAATCCAAAACATCATTAACCCTAGTTATATTTCTCGGAAATTTATTCTTATGCACTTTCTCCCCCACCTTACAGATAGAGGGAAGATTTTGTGACTGTAGCCTCCTCCATCCTGCCTCAATTCCATTTTCTTTCAATAAATTTTTTGTTTACTGTGAGAAAATAGAAGTATTTGATTTAGAAGACAAACCTGGAGGGAGGATGTAGAGGCGCAGGAAAGCAGTGAAAAGCAGGCAGAATGGGGAGCTTTGTGAATGAAAGGAAAAGGTAAAGGCACACAAGAAAGTAAAATGCAAAAGGGAAGAAAGGAGAAACGCTGAAATGTCATATCAAATGGGAGACAATATTTTTGGATAACAACCTAACTTTTAGCTTTAAAGGACAATGTCTAAATGTTGCATTAACTAGTGCTCAGAGCTTTATTCTGTCTGTATAAATAAAACTGTCATAAGCACTGGTACCTCTGTAGCCACTATTCTTTTCATTTCGGATCTGTTTCTTTTTGTTTGTCACAAAGAGATGTAATATTCTTCTCTGTTAGATGAAGCACTTTGAATTTTTGTAAACTCTTATGTTGTCTTATTGCAAGTAATGTGTGTTACATATGCCTGCAGATATTTAATCCTGATTTCCCTTCTATTGACATTCAGACTGCATAACCCTCTTTTCTCACACAAAACTGAACAATGTTCCACAAAAGCAACTGTCTGTTTCTTTCATCCCTTCACTTTCACAGCAGGTTATTTCCAGAATCTTCTGTCCTCTATCCTCTTTTGCTTGAAGGAAATTAAAAATTACTGATATGATTGCTAGGAATTCTTCTCCTTTAGCAACCTTTGAGGCTCCTTGAAGTTGTTCATTAGCTGCGAGGCACCCAGTGAAATCAAGTCATTACAGAGGATGTAGACCACCATCCGTGGTTCTCCACTTTCTGAATTAGGAGTCTATATGGATGGTATCAATATCAAGCCTCATGAAAATATTGTTGCTTATTCTTAAAATAAAGTCTTCATCAAAGATCATCTCTCTGTCTTAGGTGCCTATGGATATATTTGCTTCTTTTGTTTTCAAAATTGAGTAGTTTTCCACAAAATGTGTCATTCTATATCATCACCTCAGAAGACGTCATTCAGTTTCTATGCTGAGGACACAGTAAAAACTGAAAACTTTCAACAGCATGGATGCAACCCCTTTTGATATCCTTTTCCCTCATAGTCACAGCTTGCTCCTCCTCAGTACTCCCTGATTCCTTTTCCATGGGTTTCCATGGTGCTCCTCCTTGAAGCTAAATTGGTGAAATTTCTTATGTCCAAGAAATAATTTTATTCTTTTTTTTTGCATGTGAAAATTCATGGGAAATTTTAAAAATAAAATTGCCAAGGTTTTTGTGAAATTCCCTACAGGAGGAAACTTTATGTTCCTCATCTTACAGTCAGAAAACATAAAAAGGAAGATTAATGCCATAAGCCCGAAGTCAAACATGGGAAAACTGTGAATGCATGTGGAATTGTACCCGAAAGTCTTGGGCAGCATCCCCTCCTCCCCGTCCCCTTAGGTTCGGCTTACAACTTCAAGCTTGTGGCAATGTACTTAACTGGCACTGAAAAGTGTTCTCTGTACTGGTATATCATACTGCAGAAAAAATGGAAGACACCAGAAGTTTGTGATTTCGAGGTGTGAGACCTGCGAGCACTTGGAAGTCGAAGGAAACAGGAGGGGGAGCTCTCGGTACACTGCCCGACGACGCAAGGACGCTCGGGTGCAGCAACGCTTCCCAAGCCAGGAAAGGAGGATCAGCTCTCCCTCTGCTTTCAGCTGGGAAAAAGTAACAATTTTCGCACCTGCAGAGCCTGACCTTCGGCATTTACTGGCACAAAAGTTTTCTTAAAATCGCGTCTTCCCTTCATCGAAAGCTTTCTTGATCAGTGGTAATATGTGCTACCTTGTTTGTTGGATTACACAGGAAAAACTGAGCTAATTATCTTTTCACCTTTGCCTTTTTGATAAAACATGTAAAATCTAACTTGGTTCAGCAAGCAACCATAGCAAACAGCTGGGAAAGAGCAAGGACAGTATCGGTAACAAGTCAGAGAGCCAGGAAGCATCGGACAGCAAGAGAACCACAGGCGACTGCTTTCTGCCTTACTCAGGTCTTTACTCCACATCTTCGCAGCTCAGCACCACAACCTTCTCCTGCCCTGCGGCCCCATGTGCCAAACGCAAACCATGCCTTGGTCTGTGATTTACCGATGACGAGATCGCCACGAGAAATCACAGTTCCTCTTTGCAGCTCTTTCCTTGTTTATTGCAAGGTGCTGCACTCACTGAACTTGAAATCAAGTAGAGACACTTGGGATGTCTGAAAAGGAAACAGCTAATTATAGAGTAGCTACAGATGCAAGTAACAGGGCAAAGAAGTTAATTTTATAAGCAAAACCAAAATACTACTGAAATTAGTCAGGAATAATTCATCCAGCTATTGCTGCCTAGCAATTTTATAGCAGGTAACAAGAAGAACACGCAGAAGGATCGAAACCAAGTTTTAATACACATAGGACAGGCTAGACATAGAAGGTGGACTGTATATATTTTGAAACATCAGCCATCATAAATTTGTAATAAAACAGGATGATTTCTAGAGTAATAACCCTAGGCAAGACATGTATGACCCAGAAAAAAATCTTTAAATGGTTCTAAAATTACCTAATTTTACTCCTCTGGTAATTCTGCAAGTATTACACCTTCAAAAGAGAAAACAATGGGACATTTTGTATCCTTTCATTACAAGTTGGATTCAGCCCACTGAATACTGTAAAATCAATAGATTTTAGGTAAGCTACAATAAAAAGAAAGGCCTAGAGAAAGATTATGAATAAAGACAATACTTGGGACTCATCAACACTGAATGTTGATTATTAAATACTTACCAACTGCTCATGATTGGTCTCTGAAGTTTGAAAAGACAGCTGAATTAAGTCAAATGATAATAAAAGTAAGAAATCTGAATACATGGAAAAAAGAGTTCCTAGGGTGGTCCAGGGAATAAAAAGAAGATTTAGATGACACTTGCTTAATTTAGTAAACCAGATGCTGAGAAATGAGTATACACTAGAGAAGACAAAAAGCTAGTAAAGCTGAAAAATCAAAGTTCATCCAAGAATGATCAAAAAAAAATAGTCTTGGGTAAGATTAGACTGGAAAATTAGAAGAAGTTTTCTAATTGCCAGAGAAGTAAGATAGCAGTTTAACTCCTTTTAAGATCAAACTGGCTAAGTTTCTAAAAGGAATTACATGATGTGGCTGCCAGCAACAGCAGAGAGCTGTTACCCAGGAGGTCGGAGCTGCTCCCCATTACCCAGGACGTCCTTTCTTATCTCACGTCCTTAGGAAACAGAGGCCTCACAGCACTGGTTGGTATTCCACAAACAGAAAAAGAGGCTAAATTTGTCAAATGTACTATTGAAGTAAATTATCCACTGCAAATTATTCACTAGTTTTATTATTCTATAACTCATTTAGTGAATGAAATTCATCTAATATTAATGAATTCTCTTAGTAGGACTAAATTAAAGATTCGTGGTTAAGCACTCAAATGTCACACATCAGATTCTCAAAGAATGCTGGCTACTATTTACTTCCCTGACATCAAGATTTTGCAGTTTTCCCTTTTTTTTTTTTTTTCTTTCTGAGACATATATTTTCCAGCAGGGATTTATGTAAAAACTTCTGTGGTTAAAATGTACTTTAAAAGTAAGAACTGCTGGGTCCAAAACCTGTGTTTATTGATCCATCCTCAAGACACACCACTGACCTAGCACCCAGCCTCTCTAATGAAAGCTATCTATATATGATGAAAGATAGATATAGATATAGATATATAAAGTGATAGGGAAACCTCTACACTGTGGTCCCGAAGTTGTAGATAAACAAACACAGTAGTCTTATTTATCAGTGGAAAAGAAGGAGAGAGCATCAGTAATGGAAAACACTAAATGTCGTGGCAAAAGCAGAGACCACACTAAATCAACCTGGAAACGCCTGCAGATAGATATCAGAAATGACAAACAGAAGCTCTATATCCTGACTTAAAGAAAAGAACTAGAAGGTTGCTTTCAAAAATGCTCAACCACCCAAACATATGCAAAAAGAATTTGCAGTTGGCTGAATATTAGAGAAAAAGCAAAGGGGATACAAAGCTTATTGTAACAATTTCAGTTTTGAGATGGAAAATGAGAATGTTGCTAGTAATACAAGAGAGCAAAGTCTCTTCCGCAATGGATGATCTCCATTTTCTTTCCCAACTTTCAAATATTTTGACTGAAAAACGCATATATAAGATGATTTTATTTTCAACCAAATTTTGGGTCAACCACAAATGAAAAAAAAAAGTATTTATTTTCAGGCTATGAATCTAATGCATCACTTTTGAATGGATTTGATAGCAGAATGGAGGAGGATAAACTGAGATCAGAGAAGAATGCAGAAGCTTAATGAAGGCTCTGTTTCTCATCACACCTGGGGATTATGAATTTGCTAAGTAAGGGACTGAGCTACAGGTTTAGGGGTTTGGGAGTTCAATGTCTAGCTGTATTTAATTGATAGAAGAGCTTTCAAGGGAAAGTTTTATTTTCTTTACTTGTAATTGCTCCTCATTTTCTTTCTGATTTGGATCTGGTTTACTCATTGTGGTATACAGATAAGAAATTACCGGTTTAGTCATGCTGTTGATGGGAATGACATGGCTTTTTGTTTCATTTGTTCGTATCACCAGCAACATGCTTGCTGCCAACACTGTTCCTGTATTTTGTTCAAGGATGGTTCAAGATATTAAGAAGATATTAACAGCCCTAGAAGCAGGAACAGAGGCCACGTATCAGGTACACATCCCGAAGATTCATTCAGTCTGCTGCTCTTTCCAAGCCAATGTTTGTCTCTATTTCTGCAAAGCAGCAGAAATTTGGAAGGCCCCTTACTGAAACACGTTACAGAACAGCCTTTGGGCAGTAGCTGAGACATCCTGGGGAGCTCTGAGCTCCTGGAAGCTAGATCGCACCTTTCCTGGGGTGCCGCATGCATGCTTTTTCACATGGCTACTCTTCCTTTTTTTTCACAGAGCTCATTCCTGGCATTCTGTGGTGTTCACAATCCAGACCAAACTTCAGGCATGCAGGTGTGAATCACTGAAACGAGCGTGGGCATGCTATAGTTAGCCAGATTTTCCCCTTGTCCAAATCTTCTGAATCTGCACGGCCCAAAGGCAGCCAAGGGGAGAAAGTGGAAGAGTCTGCCCTTAGTCAGAGATACTTAATTTACAGTCACGTGTCTTTAAAATTAACTATCCATTTGCAGATGCAGGTCTTTGTGCTCTACTGTTTACACTTATAAATCTAAAGAACTCTTCACCTAGCAAGTTTAAGTGATGTTACTGCTCTGTAAGTGGAGTGACACAATCAGAAAGAGAGAGAAGGAAATAAAATGCAAACAGTGAAATGAGTCCCCTCATTTCCTATGAGAGGGAGGGAAGGGAAGGTCTGGGTGGTTTGCAGATTTAGTTTTGGAGCTCGTTGGGAGGTACTCAGCTACAGCGAAAATGGCTGCCACTATAAAATCTTGGGTAGATGAGATGCATAGTAGATAAAGTGGTAACCAGTGTCTCCCTTAGAGCACTTAACAACTTGGTTTGAATTTGTAAGCGTTCTGATTGTACATGTGCAAATGCTTCCATATAAAGGTTAGGCACCCATTGTTATTGCAGCGTCTGTTAAAAAATATAGCCATATCGGTTGCTAGGAGATGGCAGACTTCTTCTGGAGAAAAATCACTCCTGATAAAAAAAAAAATGATTTTACATAAAGACCCTCTTAAATATAAATATCTTTGACAGCAGCTATTATTATTCACTGAGTTCCTTCACAACTGAATAAATGGCAGAAAAATATATTATTTGAATACCATTATATCCTAAAGTGTTAAATAGATTTTTCTCCCTTTTCTCCCCTCCCTTTTTTTGTTACTCTGAAGTGATATTTGCTTCCAGCTAAAATTGCTGCCTTCCTTTTTCTATAGACCATTCCATGAAAGAAACGTTTGGAGAACTGAGCTCAAAAATTGAAGTCGCTTGTCTTCCCTTCCACTGTAAAACCAGCTTCGCTTAAAATGAATTGTACAATAGGATAAACACTTTTTCGGGAAGGAGCCTGGATGCAAAAAGACGGAAAAAAACCTGCAGCAAGTCTTCACAAATGGGTGGCTGGGAGAAGGCAGGTGGGAGGCTATGCCTCATGAAAGCAACCAACCATCCAGTTTCATTTCAATAATGTTTGTAATTTTCTTCCTACTGGGGTGGCTGGAAGTACAGCTGCCCTATATTTGTGTCCATGTGCCCAGCTTTTGGTGAAAATGACCTTAACAAATAAAACATGAAACAAACGATATACTTGCTGTTTTAAACTTGTGTAGTCAATAAATGAAACAATAATCTTTCCTAATTTAGTGTGCTCAGACTTGCTATTGTGGACATGAGAACTCCCCAGCTGCAGAACACAAAGGCACGCTGCCTGCACAATATGGGGCTTCAGCAGCTGTGCCTCCCATTGACCGGGGCTGGGAGAAATGTAGATCAAATACCGACAATAAGAGATCGATGTTGTCGGTATTAGCATGAGAAAGAGGGCACTAAACTCTGAGTGCGTCCTTTTTTTATGTGGTTGTAATAAAGTTTCTCAAGAATTTTGCATGCGGGGGGGGCGTGTGTGCACACGCATGTGTGTGAAGTGCCTCCAAATCAGGCGGCAGCATGTTTCCTTATACAAATATTGACAGGAATCCCTCGGTTTATTTGGAATTTTCCCGAGAAAGCTGCAACAATACGGTAATACCTCTTCACTACTTTTCACACAGTTGTTTCAACTGTTGGCACCAGGAAATCCTTATTGTTTTAATCAATACCACTTGGAGCGATGACATGTTTCTTTTTCTCTTTTAGTGACAGACACGGTGCATTTCCTCGCACAAAGTTCTCATGAGAGACTTTTGTGCTGTGCTCAGTATATCCAACAGCAAATATGTATTTGCCAGAGGGCTGAAAGAAGGGGTCACTATTTTTTCCTCTCCCATTTTTCATCCCGATCCTTTATGCTTCATCGCTGTACTTTCAAATTCACAAATGACCCCGAGAAAAGCAATGGGACTACTGTCAACGGTTATGATGAAACATCTGAGGAATATTTGGAAGACTGGGAGTCGTTCATTTAGTGAAGCTTTGAATTTAACCTTGATGCTGCCTTCCTCCTCAATCTTCTTTCTACCGCTTACACTTGAACAAAAAACCATACAGTAATACTTTAAGCACATTCTTTAATGCTTTACATCAATTACAGACTTGATTAAAGTTATTAAGGTAATTTGAAAGTAATATGTGTATACCCAACTAATATACTATGATGAATGTTATTACAGCACCATACTTTGCTCTGCAAGTGGGTGTAGTATATAGCACAGACAGAAAGGAGAGGTAAGAAATGTCTTCTCTTAAGGCACGTGGAGAAGAACTTAGTGTGTCACGGTGCTGAGGACAGCAAGAACTGCTCCGTTGCCACTGCTCAGAGAACAAGCAGGACCCTCACTCCCTGTTCCCACAGACCCCAGGCAATGAAGGAATTCACCGTCCGCAGGACTCATGTCAATGTTTGGGACCAACAGAGAAAATACACTTGTTTGCATAGTGCTACACGTGTTCATCACCCAGCACCATGAATAACTGTGCAAAATAAACACTTCTGACTTCAAACTCTTACAACTTAACACATGCCCTTTAAAGAGCTTAATTGCAGCAGCTGCACATCCACTGATCTGCTGCAGCTTATGTGTTTTGACATCCTCTCCATTCTTTTTTTTTTTCTGCCTTGATCAAGTAAATTTGTAGCTTCCAAGCTTCATTCAGTTAAGTATTGCAAAGCAAACAACATTTTGTGCTTTCTGAGGGGTTTTTTTTCCATTTCGCCTCTCTTTCTGTGATTGAGACTTCCTGTTTACCTCTCACAGACTTCGGCATCATCCTTCAGTCTCAAACTTCCTCTTTATGAGCCATCCTGTACCACTCCAGACAGCAAAAACTTTGACATTGGCTTTAATGAAGGTGGGATTAAAGCCCAAATTTTATTTGTTTCACCCGGCTCAAGCCTGTGTGCTGCTGAATGCATTTTCCTCTCATTGATGCTTGAGTGTGACTGCACCGTGGCCCACAGCTCTGTAATTGAGGCACAAGATGCACTAGAACCATCCCATCCTACTTTGCTGGTGCAAACACAACGCGGGTACCTGACGGAAGCAGCAGCAAAGCGTATTTTGGTTTCTGAAAAGATGCAGGTATGGTGTGGAGCATACAAATGGCTGGAATGCCATTTTTTTTTTTTTCAAACTCTGAACTCATTTCTCTGTTTTGAACAGGACCAGTCTTACGAGATGTTCTCAAACAGCCAGTTCAAGGAGGGAAAAATCATTATTGGCACTTGGACCTTGCAGTAACATAACAAAACAGTATCGTTTTTCCATTCTGCTAAGTTATAAGTGAGTCACTGGGTAAATGCCTGAAGATCGCTATTTTTTAGAACAGTCATAATTAAACATCTTATTTGGGGCAAACACAGGGCCTAATTCCCTAAAACAATGCTTAAGATCAAATACCCGTATTTATAAACAGCAGAGATCATGGTCATTTTCCTGGAAATTCTTCCAAAAGAGAGAACTGTGTGAGTGATAAGTTATTACTGCTATGTTACCCGATTAATTAGAAACTTTTTCAAAGGTTTATAAACTGAAAAAAAGTGTTAAATCATGCATAGTGCTTTGTGTATTTGTAAGACTTAAATTCAACAGTAAAAAACATAAATATAAAGGGGAAAGAAGCAATATATCAGGAAAACTACCTACAGCCGTAAAGATTACCTTCACTTTTTTTTTTTAATGCACATAGATTAATTGCTGCTACATACACAGAAGGAACTTTGGACAATGGGACTGTGACTGTAAAATGCTGTTGAAACAGAACTTGGTGAGACTTGTCCATGTTAAGCTTCAACAACTTTTTTCTGAAATTCCTTTAAAAAAATAAAGAAAAGAAGAAACAACTCCAGACATGCAGGAAATACCTGGGTTTGTATTGTAGTCAATCATGACAATTAGGAAACACATTTTAACCTGTCTTGAACTACAGCCCATACGACTATGATAGACATTTGACTTATATCACCGGTGTTTAATGCCGATTCTCTGACTAATAAATGCAGGTAGCTGGGTAGGACACAGCTGGGTGTATGGCTGAGTCCAACACAAAACTTTCAAAGTGTCAGAGATGGTAAAATTACCTTTGACTTCAGTGGAATAGGACATACTTCACTTAAATAACTGACTCACAACACTTTTGACATTTATCCCATCCATCTCTTTAAAAACACACATAATTAGCTGAACTTGATCCAGACATCTTTTAAAAATTACAATAAAAATAAATAAATCCCCTGATAGTCCCGTTTTACTAGCAATAAATACAGAAAAGACTGAATTTAAATGCTAGCTTTGACCCCTGCTCCTGGCACAAAGTTAATGTGAAAAAAAAAAAAAAAAAAGAGAGAGAATCCAGTATGTCTTTTATCAAAAGTCAATTCAAAGCTCGATATAAAGTTCAAGCCTTTTGAAGCATACATTATCATTAAGATGAAATATTTAGTGGCTCTGTATTCCGGTCATCTTTTGACAATAACCTACAATGTCTCAGAGGTGGCGGGTGCTGGAGAATTCAGTCAATTATTAAAGAATATCTCATTTTTCAGGAAGAAGGGCTGAAAACTGTTAATTTGTATTAGCATGCCATCGATTAAACTGCGCTTTCCATTTTAAAGTCTGGTACAAATTCCACAAACATTAAAAATTTTAGCTGCTTTGAATCTTTTACAGTAGCTTTATAAAACCTTGAAACATTGCTATTTAATAGCCATCCCCATCTCTTGCCCCAGTGAATGAGTTTAACTCTTTGTCCTGTGGACAATAGGAAGTCATATTTTTGGAGTTCTTCAGAGATAAGCTTGTCACAAATTATAGCTACTAATAATGTTTCAGGCTTCCCTATGTGATAGTTGCAAGGTGATCACAAGGTTGGAGTAAAATTAAAGTAGAACTGCTCTGACAATTTTTTCAGATTAAAATCTCACTAATATTTAATATTTGAATTTAAACAAATGTTTAAAAAGTAAAGCTCTTGTGATTATTAAATGAGCACTAAAGCAAAATGGAAATTGGATTGCTAAACATCCCATCGCATTCACATGGATAGGCACCCAGGCAATGTTACATTTTAGAAAATATTTGCCAAGAGAAAAGCTTTTAAATGCTTATTTTTGTTTGAAACTCTACTCATGGAGTTAATTCACACCACGCACAGGGCAAGAAGAAAAAATACTTCTCCATGGGGTTTCAGAGCAGCACTCAGAGACTTTCAATATCACTATACGTTGTGTTATATTTCCACGGGAGTTTACCAACCAAATAGGATTAGGCTGATCTGGTACCAAGGGGTAAGATCTTGGAGGAACGCTACCACATTTCATGTCCACTGTTACCAGCCATGCTTCCAAAGAGTGTCTTCTCCACGAGCAGTCCCACTCCATTCAGCAGGCTAAATTGTGACAGCCAGACGTAACTGGAGCGGGTGACGGTACAGTCGTGCCCTTGCAGGAGACAGCGGTAGGAAAACCTCTGCCTCAGAGAAGTACAATCCCAGGTCTCTCTGGCTGGGAAGCCACAACCTTGGATACTTTTGCCAGATCTTCTCATAAGCACGGCTCTGTCATCTCATTCATTCATTCCCTTCATCTTTCTTTTCTGTGATGTCACAGAGAACAAAAGAGCAGCTATTTTGCACTTGCCTGAATGGAAAGTTCTGGATAACACTTACATGGGCCACACTTGAGAAGATAACCATAAATTTTAAGAAGAGATCATTTCTATAAACATCTCCACCTGAATATATGCAGAGCAAAACATTAACTGAAAAGGACGGGAAAGAAGCTGAAGTAAACTTACAAAACCAGCTGCATTAACAATGGAAAGCTTCTTTTTTCTTTTTCTTTTTTCTTTTTTTCTTTTAACTTCCTCTCCTCTGGCAATAAGGCTCCAGAGAAACCAGCTTCACAGAAAATGAGCAAGTGAACAAGTGCCCAGTGACTTAGACCTACACTGGAAATAAGGACTGCCCAGCTGAGATCTAATGCCATTTTGAGGCTGACTTCACAGAGGAAATGAACCCTTTGATTAATATTTGACTGACTCTGTTTCCTTGTCTTCAGTGATATTTTTCAGTCTGAGAGAGTAAAATCCAGATTGTTGTGACAATTGTGAGAACAAATTAGTCAGTATTTATAAATCACTTGGAAGAAAAAGTGCTATTGCTGATAATTATGAAATTGGATGAAATCAGCAAAATATGTTGCATGGGAAACCAGTTGTTTCCTCTTCCTTTACATCTCAAAGTTGGAAACACAGAACTGCAGTAATCTATTGGTGATGCGGTGATGTAGGCTCTAGTACTCCAGTCAAGTCTACTGGACTCCATACTCCTACCTGAGTATTTCCATAACTTTGCCTTTCCAGTTTTGTAGAAATGTGAAGACAACTGACTCATTTGCACAAGATGTCAGCAGTCTGAAAACTTTAGTATTTCCCTTTTGCTCACAACCACCTAAACTGCGCAAGAAATAACTCTGTATGCTTTGGTCTTGAAAAAATGCATCAGATGACTCCTGGCTTCTTAAATGTATAATTCACACGTCAGCTAACCCATCTTCCCTTGAAAATACCAGCACTTGATTGTGTGGAAATGAGGGTAAAAAACTACTGGGGAAGGGCAGCCTCAGGGATCAGCTTCCCCTGGAGCCAACCAGCCACACCGGTGCACATACCCGTACACACGTACAACCCACGTTGCTCACAGCGGGGTTTTGTTTGCATTTTGTTTTATTTTATTTTATTTTATTTTTACAGTTAAACTGAGGTTTGCGTGCACAAAATTACAATAGTTCTTTCTTAGTTGCGTGATGAATAAGGTCCACTGTTTGTATGTTTGGTCTTGAGTGACAAAACACTGGTACTAAAATATTTAAGAATAAACACTGGAAAGAAGGGATAAGTTTTTGGTTTTAAACATCTGTTTTAAAGTGATATGAGGGAGTGAAATTAAATTTAATAATCTCTCTTCCTTCCTCTGCTTTTGAAATCATAAGACAATGTGGTAGGACATGTGTTTCAGATCTACTGTGGTATTTTCAGATGTAGACAATTCATTATCCGTGGTTCTCCTTTTCTGCATAAACCATGATTTTTCTAAGTACAAAATTGTCTGCTAAATTGTCCCCAGGTTACACAACACAAAACAGCATTTGTGTATAATAAGACATTACCTCCACCTGCTGTAGACAGTGTTTATTCTGCACATTTTGTTTTCTCTGTTGGATTGCGGCCAGTAAACTCAATAGTTTGTTGGAAAGCAAAGGATCTTACATGTCAAATTGTCCAATTTATTTTACATAAGTTTAATCAACTGTCAGCCCTTTTTCAAGGAAGTAGAAGGGAGGTTCTTCCATGCTTTCTAATGGACGTTTCTCCAGTGAAAAATTCATTTTTAACATCTTTGTCATATCCTAACTCACATCTGTGTGTGCTTAAATCAGGCCGCAGCTACAGGACTTCTGCACCCACATTAATCACGCACTTGAAAATGCTCATTAGTTGTGCCAACCACCTGCTCGTTATGATTTACACAATGTTTTCTGGACAACTTTGATTATACTTGTGCCCATCTTTATGCCTATAGCTGTATGCCTCAGGACATCACCCCTTCTTGGACCAGTGGATCAGCCTAATCAGAAGGAGAACTTTACCACACAGAAGCTAAATCTTTTGACTGACTGTCCATTTAAATCAGTCAGTTAAGTACAAAGCAGCAAGTGAGATAACATTTTTTCTCTCCAGTGCAGGACAGAACTGTGCTTAATTAGGCATTTAAGAGAGACTTAACTTCTACAGTTCTCATCACACGTTATTTTCAAGCAGCTCAATGATCTGAAACACCAATTAGTTTCAATTCACACCTATTATACTCCTTTAGTTCACTGTTAATTCAAAGTCCAAATTCCCCTCCTTGTCAAAAAGTGATAATTTTGTGTTTTTGTAAGTGTTTCGTCTGAAGTTCTGAAAACTATAGTGCCAAATGCCATTACTTAAAACCTCATACGGATGCCTTATACCATTTGCCAAGTTTCCTGTTTTCAAGTTTTTATGCCCAGCATATTTTCTTGCTTTCCCTCCATTAACAAACATACTGTTTCAACTCCCTTGAAACATACTCTCTCTTCAGCATTCCTCTTCCTAAATCAGTTATAGATTTTTATGGGACACCACAGTGATACTGCCAAAGGGGACTAAGATGACTCCAGTCTCAAAAAACACTGCAAATAAACATGTAATAGAAGTGAAAGCAGAAAGGTTGAAACATCACGTCTTCCCCTTTCTCACACATCACAAGCCATTCTGCAGTAACATCAGAAAAACACTCAATGCTTAGTATGAAAAAAACCCCAAACCAGAAGTCTTCAAAACCTACATTAGTTAAGGATGCCTACAAAAACCAAAAATCTCCATTATTTATCAGTTAGTTTTCAGATCACTCATATTCACCAGTCAATAGTCCAAAGGGTGAGGAATATTCTTAGCCAGGTTCTTACCATATATGCTTACCAGCCTATAAAATCAGTGATACCTACAGCTCTGTGGGCATAGCTTATGGTAGTCCCTTTTTGTTCCAAATATTACTATTACTTAATAGCTGAAAGTAATGGGGAGGAAATAACTTATTCCTTAAATATGCCTTTTGTCTGAATGTCTTTTCTGCAACTTAAATCAGGTCACACTTGGAAGAAGAATCAGAAAAAACAAGTATCAACATAAGCACTTTAAAAATGCATTTGTTACTACTATACCCTATTATTTTTTCCTTTTGAAAACTAACACTTGTAAATTCTGATGACTGATTAACTTCACTTCTTAACTTTTTTAATAATTTATGCTATATAATCATAAAATTGTTCAGCTGTTCCTTAGTTTGTGAATGCTTATTTTGAATTTTGTGAGAAATATAAGAGGTGGGATGACATTCCAAATATCCTGCTGATGACTTGACAGTACAGAATTATCCATGACTACCAAATAACTTTCTCTCCCTATACAGTACAAAGTTACTTACCTGTGCACCTGCTGATGTTCTTTCATACACACTGCCAATACAAATTAGCATGTTGCATATACTGCTTCCAGCTACTGCAAAACCAAAAAATCAGTCAAACATTAATCTTTTCAGTTAAGCTGCAAATGTTGCTCAAAATCTGTTGGAGTGCTTTCTCAGGCCAGCCCACCATCAAATCTCTACACATTTCATGTCTATCTGACAAGTTTTATACTCTTTATTATGGCGACAGACTGCATAAAAATTTATTGTTTGTAATTTTTTTTTAAAAAAACAGGGGTTTGTCCAAAAAGTGGAGAGCCATTTCTACACTTGATGATGGGATTTTCAGAAAAATATGATGTGAATCTGTTGGTTTGGCTGGAAATCTGGAACTACCTCTGATATGAACTATGGGCATGTCTTATTTTGGCACAAATGTAAACCTCAGTTTATATGTATGCATGCTATATATTACTGCCAAACAAAATATCTCCAAGCTCAGTCTTATAAGTCTCCTGCACACTTGCAGTCAAATGTACATATGAAAATCACTCAAAGGAAAAATTGAATTTTCTCTCATATCAGCAGCTGAGAGATCAAGTATATGTACAAGGGTCAAAATTTGCAGGTGACTCTGTTAGAGACGGAAATAACCTCAACGCCAGATGAAATCTAAAAGCCAGACTAGAATACATCCGAGATGGACTAAACACTTGAGACAATTTTTATTTAGATTTATAAAACTACCTTCTCAAACTAATTTTCCAAAATGGAAAGGCTAGAGAGTGCAGAGTAACGGTAAGGCATTCAAGTCCCAAAAAACTGTTAAATAAAACAGTCCTTCCCTATGTGTGAACTTGCACAGGCCCTCCACAGCATTTGAAGACAACAAAATAAAGCCATAACAAATCTTACCCACAACTGTAATTAATAAACTTCATATTTGTATTAAGGTACTGCAAAGCACAGCTACAGGTCATAACCATGTCTCCAAACCAAAGAGGAATGTAACTGTGCTTGCTTTGCCAAGGGTTAATTCTGGGTATCTCAACAGCACATTTTCTGGAGATTTTTGTTCCAGATTGCAGTTAAATCTGGCCTATCACCAGGGATTCAGCCTCTCAAAATCAAGGATGTTCAACCTCTAAACAGTCACAAATGCTCAGCTTTTCATCTACAGTTCCTATCAAATATAGAAACATCTTTCATATGTTTAGTTTTTACACAGATTTCAGTACTCCTCAAACTTATTTTAAACCATTTCATAGCTATCCTTCCTGCCTGTTAAACACATCAAGTGCTTCAGTGCCAGCTGGTGTCAGAAAAGAAAGTCTAAAACCAAAAAACATACTGCTGGCTGCCTTCTATCCTTGCTGGCACCCACTGCTTGAAGACAGATTAAAACACTACTTGTAGCTCTTCCAGCTTTCCTCAGACACCAGAACCGTATAGCGGGAGAGGCAATTAACAATACCGCTCTTTGGCAAGGGGCATTTTCTGAGTTCCTTTCCTCAGGTCTGTTATGACCTTCTAATCTGACCCCCTTTTGTTTGCAAAACAGTTCTCTATGCAGCCAATTTGTATTAAAAAAAAAAAAAAAAAAAAAAAAGACGACAACAACTGACAGGGAAATGCAAAGTGGCTCCAGTGGACTTCATTTTTTTTTTTTATTCTATTCTCGTATGACCAGCCAACAGACAAAAAAAAAAAAAAGCCTTTACATTGCGTGCATTCAAAACTTTCAGCAGATTTATCCATTCAATCCAGTACTGTCCCCACCTTCCCTTCCAGCTCCCCCACGCTCATTGTTCCCTCACAAAGACCAGGCTCTGACCACCTTATTTCCCTCCCTGCTCACCACAAGCCTTGGAAGAGACACGACACCTCACCACCACATCAGATGAGATGGAGGCATGCAACTCAATGTGTACAAAAGTATTATAATACTGAGAGAAAACAAGAGATTACATAAACATTTTCAAACTAACATGCCGGAATTAAGCCCTACTTAGGCATTTAGCAGAAAACTAAATGTCTCATTTACTGCATACATTGAACTTGTTTCTTTTGTCGAACCCATAATTTCTTATAGTCAGTGTGACAATTTCCCTATAGGCAGGATAAAACCATTGCTAAAACACTCAGATTTGCAGTTCCGTTGTCTTTAATCAGATCCATTTTGTGGACCAACTTTAAATGAAGACTATGCAGTTTTTTTAATATATTCCTATGGGACCGGACTGTTAAGCAGTAGCTGTACGAAAATTTTAATACAGCCATTATTTATTATTTTCAGTTATTATTTTTATAGTACAACTGTATTATTTTTAAAAATTTAAAAATTAGATTAGAAGATACCAACTCCCTCTGCCATTAGAAATTTTAAAAATACCTGCAATGCTAATCTGATTAGAAGAACAAGGTCTGATTCAATCAATTTTAAAACGAATATGTAGAAAGATAACAACAGATTAGAAATTACAGTATGTGAGTCTCCTAATTTTACCTTCTAGCAGTAAAACTGAAAGACCTGCATCTAATGTGGTAATTATTTTTGTTAATACAAGTCATGTGCCCTTTCTTCCAGTAAAATGTTTACTATCAGAATTGAAATATTTTCATCCCTATTGCTGTTACTTTTAAGAAATACCTTATATTTTTCACCAATGCACTACAAATAAGTATATAAATAAGTGTATAAATAGCGTTGATAAAAACAGTTGGAGCCGAATAAAAACATCAGTTCACGTAACTGGTGTTCGTGACTAATACTTTTATGAGACACAGAAGCATTAGCTATAAATAAATGTTTTAAATGAAAAATTCAACCCCAAGCATTATTAAAACATTAAATCCAATGTCTTTGGTTCTTTTTCATTGTTGGAACAAAAAGAAACAATAGTAAAAACTTCCACTGGCTATGCCCATTCTGGCAGACAGTCTACAAACCAAACTAATAACTACTTTGCAAGCAGTAAATTTTGAACTTACATAATAATAGCAATTTTGGCATTGCTCTAGTTGCCCTAGTAGAACTGCAGTTGCTTCCAATCTCAGAATTTCTGGATACAGCAGAATACTTCGACACTTCATGGTTCATTCCATCTAAAGACAGCTAACTAAATAAACTACACAAATCAGCAGAGTTAGTATACTTGTGTTACGAAGATACCCCAGCCAGACTAGTTTATCTATCCGAGAAACCAGTTCCAGCATTTCTGTAGGCCAATTTATGCCATTTTGTAGACAAAACTAAGAGTGAGGCCCAAGTGAGGATGCAGGCATCTAAAGCAAAATATAGGCCAATGCAAAGGCCTGTGTACAAAATAGCAGTTTCAAATTGAGCTGCCACCTAACCGTCAGGACAGTTAAACCTACCTGGGCAAGAAAGAGCATTCTCAAGCTTTTCAGCCTATTTTGCAGAAAAAATCCCGACTTTCAGAGTATCAAAAAGAGAGACATGAAGCATGGCTCCTATAGTATTGGCTACAATATAAAAAGTCATTAAAAACCTACAAACTTAAGAAAACATGGTGTAAATTGTTTTCTGCTGTTTCCGGTATTCATATGCGGACAATATCTCTTAGCAGTGGCTTCTGAACTCTGGATCCCAAGTTGATGGAGGTGCCTACCTACAGCCAGAAACAGGTAATAGAGGAGAAAGGTTTTTAAATATATCACTGTACTTACAATTATTACCTAATTCCTTGCTCTGGAAGCCCTCTGCAAAGCCACGCAGGCTCTCAGAGGCTATATCTAAACTAAATCGAGAAGAATTCCCGAGCTCCAAAGTTTGCTTATATTCTTCCAAGGTGGCCTTTCATGCAAATGATGATTCTCCCTCTTTCCTCCAGCTTCCATTTCATAGTTGCCAGTGACGGAAACCTTACTGTATAAGCATAGTTGTCTTTCTAAGGCACTTGGATCTCTCTGTACATTGTATAGGAACACTAGGTGTCCAATTCTGGCCCACCACATATCTGGGCAAACAAAATGGAAGAATTTCAGTGCCTAATTTATATATACCTCAGTACTGAATCTAGACCTGCGAGTGGTTATATTGCATACATAGTTATATATAGTTGCAGCCAACTTCACAATCTTCCTCCATCTAAAAGAAACACTATAAATGTGCCACACTCTGTAAAAATCAGCCTGAATGCCAATCTCAATCTGGTCACGTAAGCAAAGATTGGAGTGCCTATTTCTGAGCCAGTTAAAATAAAGCAAAGGGGCGCTCCACAATCACAGAATAAGATAATTCCAGTCCTGCAAATATAATTCAGGAGTTCAAATTCAAATTGTTCAGATCTAACTTTCAAAAATCATTATTAGCAAGTCTAAAACTTAAAAAATAAAAATTTCAAATTGTAACTTGGGTCAAGAATGCTCAAGTAAGGGTACCTTCATGCAAGTGGCATGGTCTTGCATAAAACTTGTCTCAAAGTACATAAAGCAAAGAAATGCCAAACCAGGAACAATGCATTGCTCCCCACACGCACACTCTTTTCAAGTAACCATTTCAACACTTCGAAAATGGAAACACATCTTATAGCAATAGCTTCTCACAGTTACGGATATTTGCTCTTGCTAAAAATAGCCAGCTTTGACAGAGTAACTTGGACAGAATGTTAGATGTTGATGTATTTTGAACTAATCTTAAGGAAAATAAAGATATTTCATCCTAAAATATCAGAGCAATTTACAAATATGATGCATAGTGACTGATTATGGCCCTGATATTACTGGCTACACCAATAAAAACAGTAATTCAAGACGTCAAACCGTTTTGTGACTAGCCCAAAAACCCTTATGAAACTTTTTTGAAAGAGATGTTAAAAAAAAAAAAAAGTGTTAATCTGAAATAGTATTTTATAGATTTGATACAAAATCCATACATGTACCCAAATACAGGTTGATGCTTAGCAAAATCACTTTTTTAACAGTAAATATTTGTAATAGATGCAAAATCTCTGACTATTTCTTACAGCACTCACTTAGAATTATTAATTTGTTATTTTTGGCTTGGCAATTGCTATATTTTTGGGGAATTAAGAAAACGTCTCTCTGCTGTATCTTGTTTAATATTTTTCCATTGGTTTTAAATGTTAATATTCCCCTTTTGCAAAAGATTTTAGGTAAGGTTCTAGAAAAATATATTCAATTTTATGATCATCTGTAACGTTCCAGCTTCTCAGAGACTGTTCATGTATAGATTATACATAAAATAACAAAACCCAGACAGATTTAAAAACAAAAATAAAGCCACTCAACTTCTGTGAACCAGACTAATGACATAGGTCTAGGATGTTTTTGTCCGTTTCTAGGCATTACATGGTGCCAATGGGAATACAGTTTATGCCAATCTTAATCTGGCCATGGGAAAGAAACAGCCAAAGATATATAGCCAGAACTGTTTACGAGATAAACAAAAAGTTTACTGCTTCCCACACACTAGGGAAACAGTTGGATTACACATCAGCATCTGGTTGCTCCAGACAATACTACCAGGAAGTTAATGAAATTGGAACAAGGAAATTACTATGACTCGGCACTCCATAAAAAAGTGTAATTTATCATCAGTAAAAAAACAATGGGAGCTTTGCTGATAAATTAACAAAAGAAAATATAAAGGCTGTATTGCTGTGAAACAATAAATCAGTTTTTCTGGATAAGTTAGTTCTGTTCCAAAAGCTGATGTCACCTAAAATTAGAAAAACGGCAATCTCACTCTGATGAGAAATGGTGATCTTGTTGGTTTACTACTAAGACGTGAGACAAGGTGTTTATCTGAAGTTTCAAGGTACTCATGACATCATCTTCAAATGAAATTACTAGTTTTATTCTAAAGGGGTTTGATTCCACCAAGACTACGAAACCAGAATCCTATTTTCAGCATTTAGGAAAGTCTCTTCCTCGTACAAAAGGCAAAATAAGTGTTTCTGTTAAAAGACTCTCTTCCCAGGAATCAAACCTGGGCTGTCAGTTCAGTGATGAGCCAGGTGAAATACTCTGAAACTCTGGAATCTGGTCGCCTGAAACGTCCCCACTGGGCAGCCTTCACTCAGTCCACGCTCTCTGTGGAGCGTTACAAGATGTCCCATATGAAAGTTTCTAAGAAACACTTTCCTTTGAAGCCACAAAATTTCTCTTTCAGGAACACCTTTTTCATTCTCTTTGGCCATTTCCACGGTGGATTTATTCCTGACAAGGGTCTCAGTTATGGCACTGCAATGGAGCAGACTATTTCCACTTCAGGCTCTTGGAGTGTCCTCAGACTACCACAGGCAGAGCAATGCCTACGTCAGTACACCCCGAGGAACAGTACTCACCCACTAGTCCTCACCCAGCAAGATTTTCCTCGGCTGGTTCCATCCCCACGCCACCGTCTGTGTGCCAGCAAACTGGCATGCCCATGACCTACACAAAATTCCCTGTCTGACTCATATCAGTAACCGCCAGCACTCCTCAACAAAAGGAGGAAACTTGGGCCATGGTCTGGGCTCCTTATTCATAAGGCACATTTGTTCATGTGCAAACACAGGAGCAGGCAGCACCCTACAGGCTCAGTCTTCTCCCACTTGCCAACTCAGCTTGCCTAAACATCACTTGAAGAAGATGGTCCTATGCAGCATGCCTTCTCCATTATTTCTCGGGCACGTGTCTCAGGACAGGATCCTTCACTGGATCAGTACGAATCAGGACAAGAGGAAATGCGTTCAAATTGTGGCAGGGGAAGTTTAGGCTGGACATTGGGAAGAAGTTTTTAATGAAAGAGTTATCAAACATTGGAACAGGCTGCCCAGGGAGGTGGTTGAGTCAGCATCCCTAGATGTGTTTAAAAGTCATGTAGATGTGGTGCTTAGAGACATGGTTTAGTGGCAGACCTGGTAGAGTAGGGTCAATGGTTGGACTCGATGATCTTAAAGGTCTTTTCCAACCCAAATGAGTCTATGATTCTATGAATAGATCACAGCAGCATGCAGAAACAGAGTTCTTTACCCTAGAGGGAATAAGGGATAGGACCCTATGTATACAAGTTGGGGACAGAAAATTGACTTCATGATGGAGAATCCCAGTTCTCTGGGAGTGTCTATTAGAAAACAAATATATTTTTAAAAATGTCGTTACCTTCAAAATATTTTTTTAAAAATCCTATTGTGTTTGGGTTTTTTTCTGGAGCAAATACATTGCTTTCCTTATTTTAGTCACCGCTGAAGAACAGGCATTCGCTGCCAGCTCCCAAACTGTATCCTCAATGTCCTTGGTCGTCTTGAAATCATTCAGTAGCAGCAGGCAGGACTCTCTTGTCCTCCAAGAAATCTCTGCTCTAAAATTAGGCCTAAGTTGCTTTGCACTACCACAGATTCCAGGAAAAAAAGGCAACACTGCAAAAAGCCTCTTCTGTAAAGACCCTCCAAGGATATTCTCTAAATTAATGAACAGTGTTGTAGCACATACAGTCTTTGGCTGTAAGCAGCACAGAACTGCACTAAAGACAGACATAACAGGTGTCCCTCGGGGCTAAGCTTCAAATCAAGACTGAGACCTCTTTTTCTGACTATCCCACCGCCCTAAGTAAGTGATTTCATTCCACAAGGGAAATTCCAGTAGGAAAATAGCACTTTCCAACCAAGGATCTTGCAGACCAGTGTTTCGCCTCTTACTTACATCCAGCATGTGTTCCCCAAAATTGAGCTCATGGGCTCTTGAGGAGAAGTTGGGCTGTGGGAAAGCTTGCTTCAGAGATGGCGTACGGTTTGTCTGCAGCGCTCTTTTCTCAGACAGTTGTCAGTATGGAAAGTAAGCTGTCATCAGATCCCTTGGCAAGCCAATGCATTTTACTAATCTGGCAGAAAAATACAGCAGAAGAAAAACTGACTAGCTTCCTGACGGACTAGTAAGACAAATTGCCTTACTGCAAAAGCTGACACAAGGGAAGGGGTGGAACTGTATGGCTAGATATTGCCGCAGGGGTACAAAAGAGCAAGGAGAAAGGACTGGGACTTCCAGTTTTCTTGGCAACAATTACATTGGCCACTTACACGCTGGGTACTGACACAGTTCACAGCACAAGACGGTAAGTACTTTGGAGAATGTGCAGTTGATACACGGCAAAGGGCAGGGGTATGCAGCAGCATTTCACTGGGCCACTAAAGTTCAGGGGCTTGGTCCTGGCCCTCCTGAAGTCAGTGGCACAACTACAGTCTTCTCCATCTGGTTAGGCTTACTACCTGTCTATCTCATCAGAGACGCACTGCAGTGTTTCAGAAACAATAGCCACTCAGAAGGGTACTCATATATTGGTTTAAAAATATGCAACTGCAGATAAAGAAAAAAACAACACAGTAGGATAGAAGTGCCTCTTGTACTTAAAGATACAGCTCTCCAGAAATATATTGTCTCATTATCAAAAATGCTGCTTATTGGTAAACTTTTACCAACATTTTGTCACTCCATAAAATTAATACCTTGTGACTGTTCCCACTGAAATTGCAAGAATTTCCACTGTACAAAACGCATGTATAAGTCATTACATGATTTAAGCCACAGATACGAAACTCTCCAGCCTGGAAAATACAAACAGTAGTATTGTAACAACCCAGGAACTGTACTAAAAGTTAAACAATACCTTTGGACATTAAAGATAAGACATAGAATAGGCTAACAAACTACACAGCTGATGAAAACAGTAGTGAATTGAAGACTTGAACAAAAAGCGTGAAAAGGAAGAACATCTGCAATACTGAACTACTGGAGGAAACAGAGGACAAATATCCCTGTTTCTTTAGCTGCAGTCTATATCCCCACAACAGTTAAGTTAAAATTGAATGCATCTAGGAGGTAGTGCAGCCCAGCAGGAAAGCGTACAGAAGCCAAGGATAATCATATGCAATTCTATAACCCCATGGACAAAACACTAATGCTATAGCTATACGGAAGAGTGCAGAACAGTTGGGGGTTTTTATTCCAAGTTGTCAAAAATATCTGTGAAATATAGGAATCATAATCTTTCAGAGAGAAATATAAAGTATCCTTATTATCAAGAATGCTTTGCTGACAACTCAGTCATTACACATACGCTCATACATATTAAAGCTAGGAAGGACCACAGCATTTATTTAGACTGATTTAATGCATAAATTATTATAAAGTTTCTTAACGGATATCTTTTCAGCAAATTCATAACTTCTGCTTCAACTGTAAGAGATCTTCAGGAAAGACATCCATCATACTTGTAAACACTTCAATGGATGGAGGTACAGTGCTAAATAAAGGAGAGCTAGGAAGGGAGCCCAGGCATTAGACCTGATCATCTGTGTTGCTTAACTGTTATTTCACACCCCAGCTCTGTTTTGGGCTGCTCCAACTAATTATCTCCAGTACCATACCCCAAAACCATATGTACTGCTACTCAGAGGATAGCTTACTCCACTGACCACTCACAAAAGCAAAACAGAGATGAAAAAGTTGAGAGAAGTATGTCAGAATTTAAGTAAATTCTTTTCACCATCAAAAAGAAAGAAAAATTAATACGGCAAACATTATTTCAAAATGACAATTTTAATACAGTAGCTTTTCATCCTAGCCAAATTTGAAGAACCTAACTCAAAATGACGTGAGGATGAAAAACTTCTGATTTGAAGGCAACTCGACAATGGGCAGTTAGGTACTGAAGGCAGGTAGGAAGTTAGTAGGTACTGAAGAGTCTCAAAAGAAAGTGCTGCTGAATGTTGTGTACAACATAAAAACATCTTAAATCCCAGTTAAAGCCACAGGATATATTCTCCTTATTAAAGCAAAAGAAAATGGACTAAAATTAAAAGAATAACCAAGCCTCATAATACTATTAAGATCTTTTTGTGAGACACTTAAAAAGGACATGATACAAAGAAATGTAGGGTTGTGACCAAATTGCTAATTATTAATGGGTGGGAGAGCCTCAAAATGCAAGGTAGATTGAAACAAATCTTAGGCCAATTAAAATAAAGCAGACCTTCTCCTGTACTGTTAGGTACAGAAGGCTCCATGGTCTATATTTATCCATTTGATGTTAAAGTAACATGAAACCCAGTGAGAGATGAGGCAAGTCCAACACCTCAGTCTTGCATTTGGTACATTCTTAAGCCTGAGATATAGGTTGGAAAGTCCAAGACTCTGATTCCCAAGTTAGTTCATTTGGCCAATACAGGATTAATAAAGGGCACTGCTTGCTGGTCACCATAATGAAATTGCTTCAGGCGGGATGTTCAGCCAAGGTAATTAATGAACTTAAGAATTTCTGGACCATGAATGCCAGTGAGACATTTGACTCATAAGCATTTTTTTTCTACAAAGGTTTTAGAGGAATGCAGATTTAAATGGATCTACATACTGTATAGAAGACCAGTGCACCCATGTGGATAATTAATCTGTAATTAGATCAATAAGGCCAAACAAAAGGATAAACTAGGAATGTTGTTATGTGTCCTGTATTACTTAACCAAGCTATTGCATTTTTATCTTCAATAAATTAAGGGATTACTGCTGTAGAAGGCATACAGATATCAGAACAGGAGAAAAAGATCACTTTCCCTGCTGATGATGTGAGAGTCTTTGTCAAGGATTTGTAAAAGGTCTGGCTATGTTTATGAAGGCTTAAGGAAAAGTTTGGGATTGTGGTAGCACAAATGAACTATGCCAAATCTGAAGTAACAAAAAAGGACCTCGAGCTGCAGTCTAATTTGTCCAGTGCCATTTGAGTGGAATGAAGAAAAACAAAACAAAAAACTATTTAGGGATTTGCCATTCTCATTCTACTAATGCTGAACCTCTGATCAACAAAATGTATTGTGATCTGAGACAGAGATACTGAGTCTCAGATAATGTAATCTGGTTTAGATGAACACATGTATATGTGAGGGAGAAAAAAAATTCTTGCGTCTATTTACCAAATTCTATTCAGACTCTTGATGTACGTATCTGTACGTGCATAGGCTTTACAAGCGTTTCAGAAGATACATAGCTATAAAATACTTTATGTTAGGAAGAGAAAAAAGGTGCAAAAAATTGCAGCATCACCTAATCCAGTTCAAAAGGAGAAAAGAAAAAAAAAAAGCATAATGGGTTTAGGGTTCTAATCACTATTTTACAGCTCACTATCTCTCACAGTCTGTATGCAACATGCAGAAGTTCTTGTGAAACCTCTGGTAACATTGTCATATATCTATCTTGGAGACTGATCTCTTTCCACAGTGAACTGCCATTGCCTAAACTCCGCAATTAATTGGGAAGCATTTTCCCTCAATGTGAAAAGGCAATTAATTGAAAAGAATTTTCCCTCCAAATTTAGGACCTCGGAGGCACAGTAGTTTCCATCATTTCCCTGTACAGAATGGAAAATGACCTGGCAACACTGCTCCCAGAGAAAACAAGACTGTAACTAAAATTGGGGAGAACGGAATGTCACAACCATATCATTCTTCTGTGTCGTTGCTGCACTAAAAGATTTTATTCCTAATGCTGCCTATAGGAACAGTGTGAGAAGTGGTATCTCTGAATTCCAGCATGTATTCCACTGATGAGAACTGCATCTCCTGGGTGTACGTAACAACAACCTGCTTTTGTACAAACGGCACAGAAGCCCGTAAGGACTCACAAATTATATATGATTGCATATCTAAATGTAAATGAATTACATAATTACTTCTACATTTTTAGGAAGACAGATTTCAACTTCAGAACTTAATGTGTTTGTTAATGTAACAATCCTCAAAGTCCTCTGCAGTAAACACTTTTATGTACAGCAAGAAAGAAATATGAGATACTTCAAATGACAGCCTGAATGCTGCTTTAGCACCAGGGATAATTTAGTGGTCTCCCTCCGCTTCAGTTGCTGTTTAGGTCAGCTAAAGTTGTGAATCCTTAAAAAGAGAGCTGTGATCAAATGAAATATAATTCTCTAATAAAGCCTAAGTTGTTGCAAAGCTATATTTTATATACTAATTCAACCCAGCAGTTAAAACTCTGCTCCCCAAACAATAAGAACGGTTTTGCTGAGCACAGTCCTTCCAGCTTCTTAGCTGCTCCTTCCCCCACTGTCTTCTATGTAACTAGGTGAACACAAAAGAGACCAATCAAACAAGATTTTTGTTTATCTTTCACCAAGAGATAGAAAGTGGTGAGCCTACATATGCTCCTTTGTCCACAGAGAACATACACTAGATTTTGTTTGATACACGTTTTAAAAGTTCCTTTTAAGTTTTTACTTCTTAGAGAATAGTTGTGTTGCTATAGCTTTTGGCCCCTTGCTAACAGCAGCTTTTTCCCCCTCACCAGAAATTGAAGCTTTTGATCTCTTTTATCTTCTGCTTGCTCATAGCCTAAGAATTGCATCTGTGGCAAAGCTTGTCCTCTTAAGAGTCCATTGACTTATTGCTAGAAAGCAAGGAAATAGCTTTCTTTTCACTCCGAGTCCCTGTTGAGATAATACATTCTGAAGGGACACAGTCTGTGTGGAGTAATCAGAGCTATTGTTCACCACTGTTTGAAATGCACAGTGAAAATATACTACTGAGGGGGGAAGAAAAAAAAAAATCAAAAAGAGTGAGCTTCTATCTAAAAGAAAAACACAGATAGCAACCCAAAGTAGCTTTTCTTAAATATCATACAGGAGGTAGCACCAGGCTATGCTACAACTTAGACAACAGCACATATTGGACATAAACAAACAAAGCATAAAAGCAAATAAATACATACAATTTATTTAATTTCTGTGCCACAGGAAAGGCAGGGCGTTAGTAGCACTCCTCTTTCCAATTCAGAAAGGCGCAGCACGGCCCACCAGACTGTCCCATGGTAAGACCAGCCCATGTTTTCAGACTGACTTCCTGAGCACTGGTGACTCTCCCATAGCATCCTTACCAACAACAACAACAAAAAGCAGCGCTGGCCTCTGCTGTACTACTGTCCCCAGAGTTCAGTGGCAGGGCAGCTTCCACACCAGCTTGGCCAGAGGATTGACATTTCCCAGTTTCAGCTGGAAAAGGCATTCCTCTCTTCCATCTTACACTGCTGCACGCTGCCGAGCAGCTAGACAACTGCCACCAAGGAAGCAATCACGGCACTCCGAATGGTTGAGACCAAACATCTTCCTAGAATGAGGCAGTTGTAAAGGTGCTCTAAGTATGACCCAGTGGCTCCCGAGCAGGTCCTCACCGCACAAGAACATCTGTGGTGGTGTGAAATGCTTCTGACACTGCCACTCTATTGCACCACAACAGTGCAGGGACTGCAGTCGTGCAGCTCCTTATTCTGCAGCTTTCTCCTGAGGAACTAGCTTGCCCAGAACAATGCCATTATTTCCACTCAATAAGAGGGGAAAGGTGGTTTGAAACTATACGTATGTAGCTCCTCAGCTGTGATGCGCACTCCTTATAACTGAAAATTTATTTTAAAAATTCTTTGAGAACTACACTCTACAAAAGTAGGATATCATAATTTTAAAAGCTTTTTTTTTTTTTCCTTTTCACTTGCTTACAATGCTGTAGGGACTCTGTACAAATGAAAAGAAATTACAAACACCTAATGGGAAGAAATGATTTACATTTAATAGCCAAATTCTTAATTAACTCCATTACCATGTAAAGCAGGTCATGCGCTCATGTCTTAATAAATAAGAGTGGAAATTGTGTGTTCTCGTATTTGACATCCCCCTCTTTATTTGTTTTCTGCAAACAGATGAAGGAAAATAATTTCATTTTCATTCAGGGGAACAGCAAATTTCAAGCTTGGAAGTAGAGAAACCCTCTGCAAAAATCTGCCAATGTAAACCTACAAGAAAATTAAATATGAAAGGGTAAAAAAAATTAATTTTGTTTCTGATTAAAATGGCAAAAAGAGGATATGGAAGCATATTAAGTCATGAATTTCATGTTCCACATACAGTGCCGTAAGGGAATAAAGATTTAAAGGTTAGCACAGTAAGAAAGACAACCATAGCAATATTAAAGAAATGAGCAATCTTGCCTCCATCTCCAGAAATAAACAAAAATTAGCAGCGCACAACCACTACCAAATGAGCCCTTCACACCTTCCATAAAAAAACGTAAAAAAAAGGATAACAAAAGAGCCTTCCAGCCTTCTATCCCCTCCCAATTACTAAATACTTCTTGGCAAAAGCCACTTTTTCTTCTGAGTAAGGACAGGAAAACTATACAAAGAAAAATCATTTGGCCTTTTTTTTTTTTTTTTTTTTTACAGAACCATGACGACGTTTGACTTTATTTTGCTTGCCAACTCTCTTTTCATAGTTCAAGTCATCAATCATTAGGGTTATTTGTGAAAAAAAATGGCAGCGATATACCACATTTGGACTTGGATTGCTCTTTCCCCTCATAAAATCTACAGGATGAGATTTATTATAGGTCCTGTGTGAGAATTTTCTTACAAAGCCTTGCCTCTGGAGATACGTAATTTTGAGGAAAATCCCTCAGAGCAGTCCCACATCTGTTCTAACTTTGGTGGCTTCCTCAAGGTACAACTCAAGTGAAATCGCACAGCACGGCATTCCCACTCTGGACAGTTGTGGCTCCAGTATGCACCATCCACCACATGAAGAAATCAATGACAAATTCGGTATCACCTGAAGTTGCATAGATCCAGAACAAGGACACTACACATTTCCTCTACCAGTTCTGATCATAAAATGAGAGTCAAAACTGACCCAACTAGGTAGTTTGTGTCATAGCTTTCCACAAGACTAGAGGAAACAGTAGAAAGCCATATTGGGAAGGACATTGAGATAAAGCTCTATTCCCTGCGGATCGTTTCCTATGAGTAGAAGTTAACCTAGACTAGACCTTCAGCTCTGGTGACAACATTGGATGTGAACTTTTACTGCATTTCTTTGATTTTGTCTTTAAGGAGTTAGCTTTTCCAAGACGTGCACTTAAAAATGATGATCCATCAGAAAGTATTAATTTATTGTGTAATATATAGTTCAGCAACAATGATATTAATTTCTCAGCAGTAGTACTGAATATCTCCTTGCAATACTTCTGAAGTCCAAAAATACCTTCAGAGATGCTTTAGTAATCTTTTCAGCCAGGCTTTCAAGCTGCATATCAGTTGGTTTAACTGTTTTGCATACCACAATGCAAATGTATTTAATGTACTTATTTATTGTCTAATTCCCTTTAGATTCTGTTATCAGTGGACAAAAGGCAACTTTTTTTTATACAGCAAGCCTAACAAAAAACCTTAAATACACGTAACTTGTAACATTACAGCTCTGCTGAGCTTTTAAAGGCTGCAAAACAGATACTTTCTGGGCTTGACACAAGGCTTGACCAAGAAAAAAAAATTCCCCAATCAACTAAGAAACAAACAGAAACCTTATCACATAAAGGGCATTTTTTTCACGACAAGAGATCTTTTCTTGCAGAATCAGTCACAGAAAAAGAGAAGTCCCACTGCCCTTGAACTTAATAAGCTCTGCAATGATGCGTTACTACTAGCAATGAGAACATCACTAGTATCAGTAAGAATGATAGCAACGAGGACAAAAATAACATGTCACAGTTACATGGTCAATCCAAAAGCTGTCTCTGCCTAGCAGTACAGATAGTCTTCACAATTGCATCATGATTCATGGGATATTTAATATATTTTTCTTAAAAACTTAGCCCCTGGTGTTTGTGATGATACTACATCCTTCAGGTTTAATTTTGAAAAGTTTCTATCCCATGAAACTTCTAAGAAACATTAAAAAAATAAACTCTATGCATTCAAGAAAAAAACAAAACTACCCCAAAGAACAAAAAGCCAGAGCCAAATATTTATTTTTTAAATCTGCACTTTTTAAGCTGGTCCCCTGATTTGAAGAAGGATTCAAACCTCAACTTAAGATGCTGTTCAAGGCAGTTGTGTAGACACCAACCAACACCCCACACACACCCTCCCAGGCAAAAGAAAGACAGGCAGCTGCCAGGGATAATGGCTTCCACTTACACTGCCATACATTTCCTAGGATAGGACCTCAGCAGGTCTCCATCTCTTCTCATCAGCTATTTAGGGGACTTAATTGACCCCTAAAGGTAGGTGAGAATTCCTTCACTCCAAGTTCTAAACTAAGAATAGTTAGTTAAATCTCCTAAACCACACATCAATTAATATTAAAAACAACAACAAAAAAACAAACCAAATAAAAATTGTTCAGAAATATTTGAATTTTAAGGGACATGTATGGTTCTATTATAATAAATTACTCATACAGGATACACACTTTAGAATATATCCCAATAAAACCAAAACAATTAATTAATCTTTGATTCTAAAGCAGGGTTATGAAATCACTATTATTTCATATTTTTACAAAACCAAAATGATTTCAGGAAAAATGCTTCATCACCTTTTTACCACCAGCAGTCCAATAGTAGCTACAACAGCCAAGCCACAGAAAGGTTTCACTTCTTGTGCAGGTTATCATATTGCAATGAACATCTCTAAAATGGCATCCTCAGAAACAATAGACTCCCTTAATTGAGACAACTGCCAAGAACCAAGCTCTGTGTAATGAACTTGCCTATTCCCTGATGTTTCATATGCTCCTGTTCTTATGCTTCGCTATGACTAACATAGATTTTTAAAAAGTGACATGCTTTACATTACAATTGTTATTAAAAGAAATAGTTACATAAAACGTTGAATCTCTTCAGTCATACTGTATTCTTCTAATATTTTTTTATAAATGAAGCAAACGCTGGAATAACTCTGTTTCCAACAGAGTTTGCCGGTTCAGAGACACTACTGTAAGGTTACCCAAGAAAACCTGAAACCCCTGTGGCCTGACACAAGCAACACGCTGCCGGAAAGCCTCTCCACTCACAGAGCGCTATTATTATATGTATCTGCAGTCCAGCAGGGAAGGATAACAGTGAGTCACCCTCAGTCACTGCCCCAGGGAGATGATCCCTTCTTGATGTCAGTGGCAGTGACGATTCTCTCACTCGTTCATTTGCAGCAAGGCTGCAATGGCCAAGGGAGGGTTCAGGAAAGCATTTACCGCAGAGCCAGAAGAGGTCCTGCTTAAATGATGCTCATTTAGGGCTTAAATGGTGTTATAATGATGCTACTGAGACAACGTGTGACAAAACCAAACATTTCACTTCAAGGAAAATTTCACCAAACTTTATAAAAGATCAAGGAGAAAGTTCTAGGATGAGTGGTGTACCTTTCTGCTGATTCTCAAAGTATATTCTCTGGGTCTGAATTAGTGAAAACAGCCTCTGCCTTTCCTAAACCCAAGGTAGCTGGCTTCATTTTCTACCACGGCAGCCGAACCTTAATTGTGTATACAAGGAAAGAGAGGGCGGTCGGAGGAGCAGAAGAGGAAACATTGATGCCCACAGCCACAGAATGGTAAGACAGACGTTCACCTGCAACACATTCCCTGGAACTGTACAGCATTACTCAGCCTGTGGCCTGATTTTGAGCTCGTTTTAATGATGATGACAATAACAGCAACAATGCATTTGAACTGTCAAATCCAGCTTCTTAAGTAGTAATGCTGGAGTCATCATTAAACTTACCACAAGTGTCTCCCTGACATTGGGCCAGAGCCGAATCACCTTGGGTTGATGGTAAACTTCGGTCTCCGCAAGAACCTGCTCCGTAGGGGCGTTCAAAGTGCTGTTCCCGTAGGTCTTTGTAACTACAGAGCCTCCTAACATCAGGTATAAAGACAGGCGCCCAGCCAATCATCATACCGGTCCCTCTGAGACCCATTCTACGTTCAAGTTCCCCAATTTCACAAGGATTCGGGTGTATTTAAAAGACATGTACTATAAAACAGAGTATCAGACTGCATTTATTCTCTGAATACACTTGCTTTCAAATATTTTTGTGAAGGAAGACATTGCATTTCTATTATGATCCATTATTATTTTCATTGTCATTGCTGCTACCATTATCACTCATTATTAAAATGAAGCACAGAGATTAGATGGGCAAAGAAAATGCTCTGATCAGGAAAAAGTCTACAGACTTTAAATATGTTATTGCATCTACAGACCTACCTGCCATTACAAATACACTTTGTTTCTATAAATAAAAATTACTTTAACCCAATGATGAAGTTATTTCTTCATCAAGGAAGTTAATATGCTTTTCAGAGAATCGTGGATTCAAATGTGCGGACAATAAAGGGAAAAGTGCTTATTTCTGTGAATTGTTAACTTCCCGGTGGTTCCGCTCTAACATTAATGCTGTGGAGGTATCGCTTAAGAGGGGTTTTATTGTACAAAGAACTGTGGCCAGCAAGTAGGACGACACTCCATTTACTTGTCAATTTCTAGGCTTTATATGGAATACAAGCTTTTAGATATTTTTACCTAGTTAATGTCTTAAAGTATTTCATATCCAACCAGCAGCAAGTATAAAGCTGGCACACTCAAGGATATAGAATTATGGTATTTTTTTTATTTATGAGGATCTTATCTTGCACCAGTGTTCAGTGACAGAAAACACCCTTAAACACATACTTCAAGAGAAATACATATTTCAAAAGCAACAGAGTTTTAAAGACATTTAGAGATATTAAAGCAATTCTATTACTGTCTATTACAAGAAAGAGTCTATCTAGATTAAGAAAATGATTCAAGGCTAGTTGTGAGTTCATCCACACATGAGCTAACCTTACTTTTTTTCCACTCATGAAGGTGTGGATTAATGCTCTTTAACTTAGCTTAACTAGGCAAATTTAATTTTGATGGGCACTGAGAATGGATGCCAGCTAGGTAAAGTAAGAGAAAAAAAAAAAAA